>JAWWEU010000111.1:26385913-26403312 GCA_035583155.1 Acropternis orthonyx | reverse complement strand
AAAGGAAAGGAAAGGAAACGAAAGGAAAGGAAAGGAAAGGAAAGGAAAGGAAAGGAAAGGAAAGGAAAGGAAAGGGAAAGGAGGAAGAAGAAAGAAGAAAGAAAAGAAGAAAGAAAAGAAGAAAAGAAAGAAAAGTGGTTTTAAAAAAATAAGGTTTTGAACTGCTGTACACTCATCATAAAGACATCATTTTGCAATGGAGTCACTATTGAACAAGGTAAATTGGACTGGCTTAACTGTGTTTTTCTAAGGTTTAGTTTTTGTCTTTTTTCCCCCAATGTTTGTTTTGAGGATAATTGCAACCCCTTGACACATTTGTACCCTTGAGTTATTGATACATATTCTTAAGCCATAGGAACAGAGTTGAGATCAGCGAATACTTAGTGAGATTGCCTGTCAGACAGGATTTTAAGCAAAAAGTTCACAGCAACTTTGTTGCTTTATAAAGGTCTGTAATCTTTACAGAATTAGGCATTTAATTAAGGAAATCTACATAACCCCATGGGGAAGTAAGCAATGAACTGTCAGTAAATTACCCCTAGCAGATGGATGAAAAAATTTCTGCAATGTTATTGCAAGGGTGTGTTGAGTACGCCAAAGAGGATTAAAGAAGCCAATAGTTCCTACCCCAATACACCTCATGAGTCCAGCTTAACAGCTAGTGAAATTCCTATTTATTTGCTCTTGAGTCATCTGGGGTGCCTGGTGCCATCATGTACTATATGCTGTAGGTACAACCTGGACCATGGGTGAGTGGCTTAGGCACACCACTACCCTTGCAAGGAGTCTGCTGCTCCTCAGATTCCACCACAGAAAGGTTTTTTTTTTCTCCTCATGACAGGCTGAGGACACAGTTGTGAAGAGTGTGGTAGAAGGCTTGTGCTTCCTGGCCAGTCATCAGTTACAATAAAAACATAAAATAATCTTCTTTTACATGATCAAATGAAGATTGATTCTAGATCAAATTATTTGCTGGAAGCTTGTGATTTCATGCAACTAACCATGGTTTTGAAGTGAACTGAAATGCACCTGTATACTAACTAGAAACACTTCTGCATTCACAGGAAGTGATCTCTGAAAAACTACAAGTTAATAGCAATGTTTATGAACTTTGATTCCAAGAGACAAATTATTTCAATTTTTTAAGTCACTGAGGCATAAACAAATAGTGGAATAGATCTTTCTTTATTTCTTAATCCAGAGAGATTTCAGAGATCATTCCAGATATTGGTTATAGTTTTCAGAGATGAATCATGCACAAATATAAAGACAGATAGACAGCTATGCCATGCCTGGTGCCAGAAAAAAATATCTCTATGACCCAACAAGTATGTCCCCTAAAAACTGGCTTAAAGCAGCTAGGCAGTTAGAAAGACAGTTTGGAAGTAAGTATCCATTATCAGTTTTTGATTATTGTTAGCCTGGTTCAATGCAAGTTTGTGAAGTTGATGCAAGACAAAAGAGTCCTCTAGTGCTAACTATTCCAGAATCCCAGCAAAAGAGGCTTTGCTACTGCTGTGTTTCTGGACACACATTATTCTTAACACTGCAGTTCACAAGCCTTCCTAGCACTTTGAAACATTATTTGGATGAGAAATGCCAGGTCTGGCAAGGTGGTGGTTTAATTCACTAATAAGCAATTTCAGAGAAACATTCAATAGGAAACATTTTTTATTTTATGAAGAATTTTTATTTAATGTATCTTTTCTTAAAAGCAGTGACATTATATCACTCACAGTAAGTCATTCTTGGTGCTCACTAATGTCTTTTTTATCCTTTTTTGGATAAAAAGTTTTGGAGTTCAGTGGGAGAGAGATGAATGTTGCAGCATTCTGCTGTGAATGCAGGGTATTTTGTTAAACCTCTCTCACTATTTCCAAAAAAGTTAGAAATACCTTCATGGCAACAGACTACAAGGGGCTGTCTTTTTCTATAAAATTCTAAACACACTACATGCATTTTCCTTCCTGATTTTCTCTGCATGTGTCAAAGTTAGGCAGGAATTCTACAGCACTTAGTACTTGCTGGTGTCAAAATGACTGCCAAATGAATGGTTTATACTGGAATATCTCATTATTTATATAAGTGTGCTATAGTATGGACATTTAATTTAGTTCTCATTCCAAACCCATGACAAGTCACTTTGACACCTTTAAGAAACTTTTCACATGTGGTGAGACAGAGCACTAAAAACGTAACAGGAAAAAAAGAGATGACTTGAATTAAAACAGAGATTTTTAAACAATCAAAGGAAATACTTCAAGCTCGTAATAACACATCTCAGCCATTTACTGTGCAATAATTTTAATTATGAATTAATGTTTCTGGGTAACAAGGATGGTACAGTTGTTTTGAGTGCTGGCTGTTTTCACTTCCAAAAGATGTAGGGCAAAATTTCACATGCATTATTGGGAATGTCTTTTGAATAGGAGGAGTAAATGTATTCATTGGGAGTTCTGATATGTTGTTGTGCTGCTGTAGATCTGAGCATGAGAGAATTCAGGCACCAAGCCCAGGTACTGAGACAGCCAGGCAGGGATTTGGAACTGCACATGCACTCCCTATCCCTGTCTGTTACCATCTTATAGCTTTTCACTTCAAAAATATATTAGTAATTTTTATCCCCTACTTTGTGAAAAGTACCATTTTAGCCAAAATACATCTCTGCCATAAAGCTAAATCAGACTACTTGTGTAATAGAGCTGGATAGAAGGTAGCACCAAAGCTTGATTTACAGTGCACACTACGTGTGGAAGTATTTGTTTTCAAAGCTGTAAATTTATACAGGGTACTTTGTCTATGAAGTGTGAGTTTGAGCCATGAAGTCTGGCTTTGGAATGGCAGCTGTCTGGGTACTGTCAAGATTTGGGATGCTTCTCTTCAGTACAGTAAGTGGCCCATTTGCCAGGATGCCTCACAGCAAGGAGCACACAATAGTGCTCCAATATGCAAATGACCAGGAAGGCTAATAAGGCTAAATATAGGACTAGTAGCGTTGGGTTTCTACCATGTGAAAACCTGCTGTGAAACTTTTCCATGCCTTCATGCTTAGCTCCAAGATACCTAAGGTGTGGTGCTCAAAAGTCAGCACAGCCTCAGCATGCAAGCGAAGCACTGAATGACCTGTTGCTCTCTAGGACCATGATATTGCACCTAAGTTTTGACATTTAGAGGACAGCAAGCAGGCAAGCACACACAGGGAAAGACCTCAGTTACAGCCAGATGCTTCTCCCAAGGAACACACCTTTGGGAGTTCCCTGCAACATCAGGAGAGTGCCTTTCAGCATCTGCCACAGAGATGAAAATGAATAAAGGTGTCTGAGTTCTTGCCTGGGCCAGCAATAGCCTCATTTTGCTGTGCAGGATGGGCTCCAGGATCCCCTGGGTTCTATATATATATACAGATAAAAACACAGAGAAAAATAAACAGGTACCATACAGGCATCAATCAGAAAACAGAAGTATTTTCTGTCTAGAAATGCTTACTGTATAATAAATAAGACAGCAAGAAATAACCACTAAGACAAAAAGTTCAAAGACACAAAACACAAGGTCTTCAGAGTGGGTTTTTTACATTTTTTTTTAAATAAAACTTCGACAAGCTCTTCTGAAGAGCAAGGGCTTCTAGCCAACCTGAATAACATTACCCAGTGTTAGTAAAACAAAGACAAAATACCCTCAGTTGTAACTTCTGAAGCTTTTTATAATCAATTTTCTTCTTTTTTTCAGCTCATCCGGATCTCCCGTAATTCATGTGTGTTCACTCTCCAGCTCCATCCTCACCCCTCCCTTGCCACAATGGGCTGCTCCCTTGACCCTAAGTGCAAAAATCAAGATTATCTTCCAAGAGCATCTAAAAGAGAGGAGAGCAAAGACAATGTCTGAATAGTTTTCCTAGGAATTTTTGTATTTTCTCCTTTAGAATATATTGTGTCCTTCAGGCAGGTGGGTACAATTCCTTGCTATCCCAAGCCCTTTTCTTTGGAGAAGCAGCCACCAGCCTGGCCACCTGGGAAGGCTTCTGCAGTGCACCAGGGAACTTTGCATCCATGAGACCTACTGGAGTATATGGGGGGTGTCTCCAGGAAAGCCAGTGGGGTTGCCTATGCCAGGCTCCACATTTTAAGGTAATCTGGAACCTGTAAAATGGGAAGCTCCAAGGAGGCTCATGTGTATCCCAAGCCAGTTAGTTTCTTATAAGGCTGATATTGTAATGGAGTACAAGAATGTTCACGTTAAATGGAAAATGAAAAGGGACTACCCCACATTTAACGAAACAAAACGCAAGTGAGTCAGTCTTTAAATCTTTCACCAGTTAATTTCTCTCTCATAATGTGCTCTTTCTATCCACTAATTTGACAGTGTGTTCTTTTAAATGTAGGTATTTGATCGATGTCCCTGGGTAAGCTCATCTGGCTGATGAAATAAAACAGCAATATCTAACGACAACGTCTGGCATGGGTACAAACACAATCAGTATCTCCCATTTATCTTGAGATTGCATGCAAAGTACTCTGAAATAAAAACAAACTCTTCTATTTTTTTGATGTTGAAAGATTTCAAAAAGTGTAATCCACATTAAGCTTCTGCATTTCACCAGCCAAGACTGACTGAAAAGTGTGTACTTTTAGATGGCAACAGCACTATTCATTGTTGCTACTAACTCTGTTCAACTGTTTAGGGTTTGGGGTTTTCTTTACTCTTCCTCATGGAATTCCTAAAAGTGCTTTGCCAAATCCTATGTAATGTTTAATTCATATAACTTTCCTTTTCTCCTGCTTCTTAAGTGAAGTCAGTAAAATAAAACCTGAAATGGAAACTCGTGCATCCACCTTGAAGGCTGAAGAACTAATCACAAAACAAATCAGAGCAAAGTTAAAACTGTGCATTTGAGAATGGTTTGGTTATTCTGAATGTTTCTAAATAGGGCACAGTGTTTCTAGCATTTATAACTGAATCTATGTGATGTTTTTAGAGAGCACTTAGTGGATAACGATACATGTTTTAGGTATTTAGTCAGTCACTAACAATTCTGTCTTTGAAATTTGTTTCCACTGGTTTCACCAAATGGATAAAACCAGTAGTGATTTCTATGCCTGGAAGAGTACCACCAGGAAAGGTTTTGAACTGTCTTCTTGCAAGAAGTACTTTCAGAATACAGAAACTATGACAATTATTTTAACCTGGTTACTCTCTATTTTTGTCACAAAGACATCTGGTAGTTACTGAGGCAGGCTGATTCATCTCTAATCCCTACTATCCAACAAGCCACATCATCTACCTTTAGTCTGCCTGCCACAGTCCCTTTTCCTACTGTCCAGCTAAGAAGAAAAAAATCTGGTGAACATCTTCATATAGCCTTAAAATCATTCAAGAGTGAGGGAGAGGTAAACATGTCCATACATTTCTTTTTAGGTTTACATCAGAGGAGGCTCTGATATCATGAGGGAGTGTGTAACTTACACCAAACAGTATTTTTTCTTGCTCTGGTGTATCAGAGAGAAAAAGATCACAATCCTGTGTAAATGTGAAAGGGAATGTAGAAACACTGAATTAGACATATGTTCCACTTTCTTTGTGCACTGAATCACCCTTGTTAGGAACTTCTTTAGAGACAGAGCAGTGCAATCTGTCATTCACAGAAAGAAGCATGTGGAGTGTAAATTGCCATTACTGGAATTTATCATGAGCAACTTCCATAACCTGCTACACTGTAAAAATGTTCACATTTTAGCATGCCAACAGAGCTTCAGCACTGATATCTTCAACAAATAGGAAGCACATGGCATATGAAGCTTGTTTCCTCTCAAGTCCACAGTTCAGTTTTAGAGGATATGTATGAAGAGAAAATCCAGGCATCAACTGCCCAGGTTAAAGAGGCAAGGCCTTTTCTATGACTGAAGTGGGGAGTCACATATAGCAAATGGACTTGACAATGTTCCCTTTTTGTTTCTGGGGTTGAGAAGACATCAGAAGATACTCAGAAAGTACTGTGATAGGTCAATGGCTATCTGCCACTGAAAAGTACACAGTGTTGGAGTGAGGCCAGGACAGGGGGATTTCATGGGCAAGGTTGTTCATCCTTTCTGAAAAAATACATCAGTTCTGGTAATCATACCCTAGGTTTCTCTTCTGAGGCTTATCTGATTTTGACCTCCTGTGGCTCCCTAATTTTAAAATAGACCCTCCTAATTTACTAAGGATATACAGTGTATTAAGCTGAACAAGACACAGGTCTCCTCAGATATAGGTATTTTCTCTCTATTTGTACTCTTTCCCATCTCTGTTATGAATCTAAGCTGACAATCTAAATGGTCAAATCAAGTACTTCGGGATTTTAGCATAGCAAATATTGGACAGTCTTACTAAAAAAAAAGTTCTATCCAATATGCAAACTTACTCTTGATTATTATTGCTTAATAGCATGGGTTTATTGTAGAGTTTGTCATTAAAAGATAGGATTATTCAAGCTCTAGCTTGTACTGGGAGCCTGGAGGGTAAGGGTTGACCCTTGCAAGTAATGTCATGTGCTTCTTTTGGTTCCTTGTACTTGAAACAGTAAGGTTCTGCTGATTATTACAGAAATCTACATTATTCCTTTTGTACACTAGTCAAAAGTTTTTAGAAGGAAATATTGAGAGTTCTGTACCTAATACAGATTCCATAAAACTATACATTCTTGGCAAACTAGTTAGACATATTTAACTTATGTGTGCATAATCTGTATTTTTACAGGATTTCTCTGTCCAAGAGTTCTGCTAGCTATACATTAATTCCATGCAGAAACACACACATCTGGGTGTTAACGTTTGTGCAAGGTTTGATTTGTTGCATATTTGCCTGTGAATTTTCAGATGTGGGCAAAGAAAATACTATTTCTTGAGGACTATATAAGGAAATAGTTCAAGTCTTCACACGACATCATATTATGCAGCAGCAGATTACCAACTGCATCACCACATATTACACAGTAACTACTTGTTTATTTAATGCATGGCAGGAAACACATCTGCTTCTTCAAGTTCTGCATATAATGATCATTTAAACTTTGCTTCTTCTATAATATCTTGAAAAGTTCCCTTTATGCTCAAACTGATTGAGTGAGGATCACTTTATGGATCTCCAGAGATCAAATAACACTTCTCAGAAGAAGAAGACATGTATATCTGCTTAAGTGTTGAAGGTTACATAATATCAACAATACCTTTGGAGTCTTGAAAGACTAGCGCAGAGGAAACCAGGAACAAGATCTTTCCCTTCTTTGAAGCTTTTAGTGTACTCCAAGAGATGTAACCAAAGACATAAATGTTCATCCTATTGTCCCCAAGGAACAGAATCACTTTTAGTGAGTCATAATTAATAATGATGTGACTTGTCTTCCTAAAATGCCTGCCTGATACTGAAGAAGAAAAGTTCAAAGAACAGTTCCTCCTTGTGAAAATACTAGTCCCATAATACTGTCAAGATCTGTGCCATCCTAGATGGTCTGCCACTCTGTGTGCCAGATGCCTAACTGTAAGATGCCTGAGGGAAGTTCATCTGCACCATTGCAGATTTTGCTTTCATAAGCCTCCTTCTACTTCTTATTTCATGGCAAATTCTCTTTCCCCACTACTCTTTCAGCTGCTTCAGAATCCTGATCCAGTGCTCACAGACCTCTTGGGATTCACTCCATTAACTTCTCTGTGTTCAAAGTATTTCTCCCACTGCATAGCTAAGGCAGGGAATTAGTAAAAGTCTTTCCTGATCTCTGGACACAGGTTACAATGTCAAATATATTGCATAATTAGTGATGGTATATACAAAGTATCTTAAATAGAATGGCAAAAGACTACATAGATGTTCTCAAAATTTTGTCAGAGACACATGACTCATCTACATAAAGATTTTTGTCATGTGAGGTTGAAACACTAAATCAAATCAGTCACTAATGTCAGGCAAACTACAAGCCCTCTAATCACCTGAAGGTAGTCAATGCACTTTAGATTTATATTGCGTCCTTCTACCTTGGAGTTGGCCAGTTTATTTATCCAGTAGGGAATTTCTGAACCTTCTGGAGCTGGAGAGAAAGAATACAGCTATTGCATTTGAAAAGGAGTGTGTGAAAATAAAAAGAACTCTTGGCTCCTTACTCCACTGTCTGTGGCCCCAGACCACAGAGGATTTCAAGGTGATCACAGGCACACCGTCTCCTTGAACTCTCCCTAGCTGAAACCTTTCCCCACAATGTAGCATCTTCATTCATTCTGCAGCTGTGGGGAAGAGAGACATCAAAAAATTTTGTCACAACTCTCCAGTAGTCTCTGACATAGATGAAGGCTTCATCTTATTTAAGACCAGAGATCGCTGCAGTCAGGCTGAGCTACCCTTCAGCAATCCCTGGATCATTCATTACACCTCTGCTCTTCTCTGGGATGTTGCTGGGACCATTCTTGACTCTTTTGTTTTGCAGTCTTCATTCATTCTTTTTGCCCTCATCCTTTAAACTAATGGCCCCACCTCTGTCCTCTGTATTCAAATGTCTCAAAGAACAGTTTGATGGATTAAGAGAACCATCTTCAGGCACATCCCTCTCCTTGTTGTATTCATACCACTCGTTCACCTCTGACACCCTCAAATCTGGCATCCAGTTTGGCACTGAGTACATTTCCTTCCATTATGTGCACTAAACATGCTCATTACACTGCAGCTTCCACATCATAACTCACATAACTCATGTAATTATACTTCTTTACTTTCTTCTCTTCTTGGAGGCTGAAGTTTAGTTTATGATGACTATAAGGCCCAGTTCCCAGACTTCTTTAGTGCATGCCAAATGTTGCTGTCATCCTCCTTTCACTTAAAAATAAACATGAACACATCACCCTCACCCACAGCTGTATTTGTTTCAGAATATTGATCAGAAGGAAAAAAAAATAAAAAAAAAAAAAAAGAGAGAGAGAGAAAAATTCTCTTGTTCGGTAAAATTCTTCCTGGACTTTGTTCAGTTTATCTCATATTCTGTTCCTTTCTACCACCACTTCTCTTATGTGATTGAAATGAAAAAGACCTCATAATTAAGGCAAGGTTTACCAGATTATATCACTCTCATGTGGTTATCTTACTGTTTAAGAAAGGGTAAAAGGTCTGGGTTTAAAGAAATTGTAATCAGTTTTTACATTAATTAAAATTAAACAAATATTAATTAAAACAGCTGGACATATACAAAGACACATAAATTCATGCATGTTGTGTGTATTTGCACACTTTAACAATTAATTTCCTGTTTGTTTTCTGCCTGTAGCAGGTACCAGGTACAGAAAAAGTTGAGAGTTAGTTGCACAAGAATCCCATGCTTTGTAGATCCTTGTCACTCAATGAAGTCTTCAGCCCTGTGTCTGGTATCCACTTCCTCTGCATCAGCTTATGGTGAGAATGAAATAACTAAAAATTACTTCAGCACTGATTAAACTCTGTTAGAAGAAGGAAGAATTAGTGAGTCTCAAGAAGGGGAAAAGTTAAGTCCCATCTTGCAAAGATGTTTGAACTATGTCTCTATTGCTAAATAAAAGAAAGCTGGGAAACCTTCTCTGTTCTTGAGACTAAGTGGCATTTGCCACTAGGTTTTTGGGTCTTTTGGTGCCTCTGTAGTTCAAAAAAATAACTATTTCTTGTGGGGTTTTAGTTCTGAGTATCAGAGATAATAGAAGTGTTTCATCATAAATTGTTCAAATAATATTTTCCTGACATGAAGCTGAAGGAGGGAGTGGACTGAGAGCACGGAAGGGTTCCTGGGGCTGCCAAAACTTCTGGAAGAGTGTTGGAGGACCAGAATAGTGCAGGGCAGAGGGAGTCAAACCAGGTGCCATCTAGTACCACCAAAGTTGTGCCTGGGTGCATGGGTCCTTGAGCTCATGCCCTGTCCTTGCACTACACAGTACCAGTGTTTGCTATCATTAGCAGCTACTTCCAGTGGAGATGATGTGCCCCTGTGCACCTTACCATGCACACATGACTAGACTGTTGGAGGAAATGTGATGTGGGTATGGAAACCCAGCAGCAGATTGTTTCTTAACCAGTATGAAGTGACTTCACTGACTGAAGCCAAGTCAGTGTTTGCTGGATTGGCCTTTTCTATATCTTAAATAAGGATCAAAGTCAATCTTAGTCTAGTAGTGAAGTTCTTGTTTATAAAGGAGAATAACAGGGGGGAAAAAGGAAAAAAAAGGACTGAAAAGGGATATCAGGTTTTTCTCTGGAAAGTAAAAGGTCTCCAGCATATATGAGCTGATTCAAGAACCTATGAAATAAAGAGGACATCAAAGGACAGAGACAGAATTGACCCAGGCCAAAGGAGGTTGAAACAATCCACAGAGGAAAATACAGAATGTTGTCACAAGTTCAGAAGTAGCAAATTTTCCACAGGAAAGTTTATCGGCTTTAAACTGACACTGAATTATCTAAACTATCTAGCTTTCCACAAAGCTTCACCTGTAGTTTTGATCTGTCCACAAAGTTTCTCAGAGAATTGCAAGACATGACAAACAACTAAACTGCACTTCCTGATTATTGCAAGTAAGGTAATTTACCTATTTCACAAAAGCTATATAGAGTTAAAACAACTTGAATGCATTCTGAAATGTTATGGAGCTTCCCTTACAACAAATAACTGCTTTAATTTTAATTGATGTTATATTGTTTGTTTTTATTTATTCCCAATTGCAGTTCATACCAAGTATTTAAAAGGGGGAAAAAAAATCCCCAAACCAGAACAAATTCCAGTTAAATCCATCAGTGTTTAACATTAGTATCTCTGTGTGTTACTTGCTAATACTACATCACATTTCAGCTTCCCTCAGTCTTGCAGATTTTAAATGATGGATGTGTTTATGGGCATACTACACTGCATACACCATGGAAGAACTTACACAAGCCCTTTCTATAGTAAAGTGGGGGGAAAAAATCTACATATCTGTATATAGTGCTTGCTCTCTAAATCTTGACAAGGATACCTGTGTTTGGGGCCTTTGGTTGTTTTAGAGACTATGCTTCCTTGTCTTGCCACGGATACAGAAGAGAAAGGGACCCCCAAAATCCTCTTGTACCATGATGCACCAGGAAGGGGACATCAGTTCTCACTTGCAGGTAGGCAGGCTAGTTCGTGGCTGTTACTAAGACAAAGGATTTCTTGTCATGGTGATGACCTATGTGAATCACCTTTGAGAGACTGGGGGAGACTTTACAAAGCTGAATCTATCTGGAAGACTAAAGGACGTTAAGGACGAGTCTTGTTTTCTCTCAGCAGCGATCGGAGTTGAGTATTAGAGCCCTCTAGTGAAGTTTCTCGGATCCTCCCCCTGCAGCCCGTGGGGCCGAAGGAGTCTCTTTCCTTCCTAGGGGGGAACCGAAATTTCCTCTAGAGCTGCAGGGGGTGGCCGAAGGTCTGCTCCCCTATGGGGAAAGCGCCCCAGGGGAGGGCGGGTTCACCTGAGCTGCCGCCACCTGAGCGGTGCCCCTGCCCCGAGACCCCCCGACCGCTGCCCTGCGCGAAGGCGGCCTGTGCTCGACTCCCGCCCCCGCGGCCGGGATCGCACACCCACGGAGCGGCAAGACTGCGGCCGAGCCCCCGAAGCTGTCAGCTGCCTGGAGAGGGAAGGCAGAAGGAAAGGAGGGCAGCCTGTTCCTAAAAATACTCCATGGTCAAATCTCCGTGAGCCAGGGATGGAGATGGTAACAGAAATGCCTTGAATCAATAGGAACAGTGAACAATCTTCGTGCTTTCCTCATCATCTTGGAATAATCAGCGGAATTAACTGAGGTCGAGGAAACAGGCTCTTGGGTTAGTTGCGGGAGTCTGTGAGAATAGGGGGCAGCCATTAAAAGAAACCTGATCGCTATTCATCAACTCGGAAGAGGGGAAAGGAGGAGGGGAAAAAAAGACCTTCGTAGCTGCAGCTCATACCAACCTGGTCTATCTCTGATCAAGAAGATCCCTGGAAACAAGAAGTTTACAAATATTGTCAAATTGATGCTTGTAGTGTGATTTAAGTTGTCAGTCCCACGGAAGCCCACCAGAAGTTTGGATTCAATACCCTGCATTTCTAGCTAGTTATTGCCAATCCCCTAAGGCAGAAACCTCTCTCTTTCCTTATTTTAACCATATGTGCCTTTTGTTGTTGTTGTCTTGTCTGTAAGTTGTACGCTGTCTGGTGAAAGAGCCCCCTTCTGCCGCAGAGCATCTGAGGCGATCCCCGCAGCCGGGAGCGGTGCGGGGGTTGGGTGGGCACCGGCACAGGCCCCCCTCGTCCCCCTCCTCGGTCCGTTCCCCAGCCGGCTGTGCCCTCCGCAGGGCTGTGGACCGTGGAGGGGGGATACCCCAAATAAATATCAATGCTGAGAGTAACGGTCGTGGAGGTGCTGATAACAGAAGTGAGTAAAAAGTCCCAGCCCTTCGCCCGAGATTGAGAAGGGATAATATAAAAGTAATCAGGACCGGCCGCATTAGTCGGCTGGGGGGCTATCGTGTTTCGTGGGGAGCGCGGGAGGTTGCAGCGCCTTGAGCTGGGGACAGTGCCGCCCCCGGAGTCCCATTTCACCGAGGGGCGGCCGGGAGGCGGGAGCAGGAAGGTTCACCGAGGCCAGCTCAGTCACGTCGCATCAGGACCCCATCTTCTAATTAATACATTTCTTATGTTATTCGAGCATCTCAGGTCCAGCTGACGGAGAAATGGCTTCGTGATAGAGAGGAGCGGCTGAGCTGCGGACGCGGGGAGCGGGGACACTCTCTGGGGAAGAGGATCCCCCGGCGTTCAGCCGGGTGTCCCCAGTCCACAGCATCCCGCTCCCCGCCCCGCAGCCCAACAACGTTTTATTTCCAGCAGGTTTTGTTAGCATAATCGAGTTACCCGCTACATATCTGAAATCCTTGGCCAGTCCCCTTGAGGAAGGGCTCATTGCGCGCAGCTAAAGCTTTGCATTACTCCTTTCGCCCCAAGTCTGGGAACAACAAGTAATTGTTGTTTATCTTAATGTAGTTATACGCAGTGATCCTCTGCCGTGCTTTCTTCTTTCATTCGGGACAGGATCTTAGTGCCATCTCCGATGGAATACACTCCGGCATTAAAAAGAAAAATAAACAAAAGGGTGAATAACAGCAGGGCGGGAGGGGAGGAACGACCCGCGGATCGCGGTGGCAAAACTTTCTTCGGGAATCCCGGGCGAGCTTTGGTCGCCTGAAGAAGCCCTAGTCCCGCCAAGGAGAAATGTGTGGTCCCGGGAAAACTCGCTGAGCTGCCGGGATGGGGGGTGTGGGGCATGTAGGCCTGATATCTTGGCAAAGGTCGCTATGATTCATTAAAAAAAAAAAAAAAAAAAAAAAAAAGCGTAGCGGGAGTAGCAGCTTAATTGGGGCAGGCCTTCGGTTTCGGTAAATCCCACCGGTTTTAAGGGGGAAGCATATCGCAGCCCCGCCAAAAGGAAAGAAAAACATTTTAAAACAAAACAAAACAAAAAAAACCCAAACCAAGAAAAACCCCAACAAACAAAAACAAAACAAACCAACAAACAAAAGCAAAAACGAAAACTTCGAATTTTCTGTAATTTTGGTGGCTCTTGCTCCAATCCTCGCCATCTGCTAGGAAGATGTGTTTCCTTCTGGTATGTGAAGGTTGCGGGGTTCATAATTTGTTCGCTACCCCTCCCGATAAGCGCGCCGTCGGAGGGGCCCCGTGTCCCTGCCCTGCCCACGCGGGGAGCCGAGGCCGGACGGCAGGAGCATCTGTGTTCACAGCCCCGGGAGAGCGGGTGACAGGCTTGTCCCGAACCGAGCGAGGGGCTGAGCGGCTCGCTTAAAAGTGTAAGGGACTCCGCAAAGGCAGTGATCATGGTGGCTGGCGGAAAGGTGCAGAGCAGGAGTTTGAATGAATCGGCTCCTGTCTTTAAGGGTGCCTTTAACGGGAACGATGCGGGCCTGCAGCCTCCCGCACAGGCTGCTGTCTACGAGGAAACGATGAAGGCACAGCCGAGAAGGCAATTTCCAGATAACTGCAGCTCTACCTTGGCACTCATTCGTGGGCACGAAGCAGTTACGTGCAAGGAAAGGTTCCTCTGAAAAGACACGGCCGACTTCACCCCGTTCCTCAAACAGTCTGTGTCCCGGTTAATAAAAGGAGTATTACTATAAAAACGGCCTTTTTATTTCACTCATATTTCACGATGATGTTGACACGCTTCTGCATGTGCGTCAGTGACTGCTCGGAAGGGGTGAGACGCCTGCCCGGTGGGCCCTCGGCAAAGTGACAGCCGGGGCCCAGGTGAAACCACGGGCTTCTCTGCCCGGCGGCAGCGGGGCCAGTCACAAGTTTGGGTCGCCTCAGATAAAACCTTCCACAGCAGCTAAACGGGCGAGAGCCGGCAGCAGCCAGGTGAAAGGATCCTGTCGGACCGGAGGCAAACGTGAGCAGGCGATTAGCGTCTCCTGCTCTGAAATACAGTGGCAGTGAAAGAGGTCCTTAGCGAATACCAAAAAAAGCTTCTCGCCCGATCGTCTGTTTCCCTCGCCAGGCACTACAATGTGATTCGTCCCGTGCCGCGACTTTGCAGACAATCTCTGCTCTGTCTACTTCCACGTACAGGAAAACTTTTTTCTTTACAGAAAGTTAAAAGCAGTTATACAGAATTTGGATCCAGATGTCACTCATTTGCAATTGCTCTAGGACGCAAGCTGATACAGGGTGCCCGAGAAGAGGGTAGGTCTGCCTCTGCCCAGCTCTCTGGGAAGTGAACTTATGTTACATGCAAGCTGCAGCCTGGCTAAGGTAGCCTAAAGTGAAAGCGTCTACCGAGGAGCTGGTGTGTACTCACATTTTGGGGTGCTAAGAAGACTCTCAGACCTAAATCCACGCAACAGGTTTTGACATCTCCTTTCCGGCTAGGGTGAACAGCTGCTCCCGTTCAGATTCAACCACTGCTGTTGTGAGATGGAAGGAGAGGAATAGGAGTATCCCTAAGAAGCGTGGGGCGACCGAGCATGGTAGGAGGGAGGCGGGAGACACAACTCAGAGGTCCCGCACTTTTCTCTGTTTCCACGATCCCCATCGCAGGAGAGAGCAGAAGCCACACGCTGTGTGTGCGCAGGGGTCGGGGATGGGAGTAGGGGTTTGTGTTTCTCTCCCGTTTCTGCTCAGAGTAACATTTGAAGTGGATCGATTGTCCCGTCCCGTCACTGTGCGCTACGGCTGCGAACTATGCAGCCGCTTAGGTTGTCTAGGAAGCACAGGAATAGGGATGCTTTCGTTTACAGACAAGAACAGTTTGAATCCCGCAGAGATAGGCTGGAATAGAGGCACTAAGCCGTCGACAGCTCATTTTGTAAAGGGACGAAGGAGAATCATGCAAGGGTGCTTTACAGACCCATGACCAAGGTTCCCGATTTTGTTTCAAACGAATTTGAGCTGTTTCTTTCTCGCCCTTTATTTTCCGTCCCTGGGGGATACAGGGCGGGAACTGCCCGCTTGCCACAGTTTCCTTATCGCAAAACTCGGGAAAAGCCCGGGACGGACAGGTAGGAGGACACAGAGTTTCCACAGTGGAATGCGCTCGGCAAAGCACGGGCGTACGCCGTCGATATGCACAGGCGTCCGGACATGCTGGGAGCTGGACGCGGGCTGATCCGCTGCCCCCCTACCCCGCCCTCTTCCTCCTCCTCCTTCTGCCTCCCTCCCCCGCTGCATTTCCCCTGGCCGTAGCCCTGGCGCGGCTTCTCGCCGGGAGCCGCCGCCGCCGGGAGCCGCCGGGCTGCGCGCCGCCGCCCCAGCCTCGCCTTCTCCCGAGAGGGCCGCTGCGCCCTCCCGGCCCGGCACGGAGGCTCCGTCCATCGGCCGCGGAGGCTCGGGCTGCGAGGCGGGAAGCCGCAGTCCGGTCTCTTGTGACTTCGCTAAATCCCTGACGCGCCGGGGCGGCTAAAAAAGGTACCGTGGCAGGAACCCACAATTCAGAGACCTCTCCTTTCAGGGCTGCAAATAGCTTGTGGGATTAATTATTATTTCTCCGCAAAGGGAGAACATTTCAGGCCATGGAAACTGCCCTGAATTTGTGGCCGAGAGGCTCCTCCCGAATGCCCTCACCTGGGCGAGCCTCGGCGTCAGCCGCCGCCCTGGAGGTCCCGTCCGGCCGCGCAGCCCGTGCGCCGCTCTCGAGGAGGCACCGCGGCTCCCTTCACCCGGTCATCGCACCCGCTCTCTCGACCTTCCAGCTTGCACAACCTCTTTCCCTCGTTTTCACTTTGTGTAGACCGAAAGGGACGGGAAAGGATACGGGTCCCTGCCCCGCAGAGTCAGTAAACTTAAGACGCGGTGTGTAATGGGCACGCGTGCGTGATAAGGGTCCGTTTAATCAAGCGAAGTGCCTCTGACTTTTACACTTCTACACGTGTTCCTCTCCTGGATGAAATACCCCGACACGCTCTTGGAAATCGAGTATAAGTAAATGTCCGGCGTCCAGTGATCACAAATGCCAGCACCCTGCACGCCGGAGAGTGGTGGGGAACGGCCGGCGGTTCTGGAGAAGCAATCCTTCTCCGACCCCGTATCATCATGCCTTCTCCTCGCTCCCGGGCAGGTCCGAGCAGCATGTAATGGGATCCCAGGTCACGAACAGGGTCTCCATTGTACATGAGAGGCCCCTTCCCTATAAAACTCTCCGACAGTGGTTACTGGGCGCTGGGGAGGGGGGGTTAAGCGAACGCATTTAGGAAAACATTTTTCTGCAAGGGCCAGAGTCCGGCTTTTCTCCACTTCTTAGCCGCGGGTGCCGGGGACGGCAGACTCCGCGGTCAGGAGCGGCGGGGTCGGGACAGGACTGCGGGATCCAGACGGGGCGGCGGGGCCCGGCCGGGACGGCGGCTCCGTCCCGCCGCGCCGCAGCGCCCTGCGGCGAGAAAGCAGGGGCCCGGGCTCCGCGCTCCGGCGCTCCCCCTCTCCCCCGACGGGCGCCTGCAGCGTCAATCACGGCGGAAATTTCTCTCTCGCTAGCTAATATCTCAACTCGCAGGGCCGCCTCTGAGTGGATCTGAGCAATCTGTCAACCCAGCCGGGGAGCCACCTCAAAACAGATCGGGTTACCCCTGATTGACAGCGTCACCATGGCAAATAATTTGACTAAAACTATTGTCTTCTCCTGGCAGTCCCCGGGTCAGATAACCGGACCAATCACAGCGCGGATAATCACTTTTCATGCCAGCTTAGAATAATATTATTTAAAAAAAAAAAAAAAAAAAGGAGAGAGAGAGGGCGAAAGAAAGAAAGGGGGGGAAACTCCGAGAGGGAGAGGAGCGAGGGAGCATGGCTTTACCACTATATTATGTGGGATCTGGCGGTGGGGGGTGGGGGGGGAAGCAGGGAGATCCCAAACCAGCGGCCGAG
>JAWWEU010000111.1:26358214-26380412 GCA_035583155.1 Acropternis orthonyx | reverse complement strand
GTCTGTCTTTCTGTCTGTCTTTCTGTCTGTCTTTCTGTCTGTCTTTCTGTCTGTCTTTCTGTCTTTCTGTCTTTCTTATTTCGTTTCCTGTAAGCACCATGTGGCAAAAGAGACAGGCAAGTTCTTGCCAGCTTGCCCCATTTAAAGATAAGAACTCAGGATGATTTCAATGCAGCTTGCATCCGTCGCTGCCACCTCTTTGCTAGAAGCCTAATGTGTTATATCATCTACTTAAAATGTTCCTCAGAGCTTGCAAAGGGTTTTATACTTTCTTTTTTCTTTTTTTTTCCTTATTTAAAATTATTTTCTTGTGAAAAATAAACCGCGAAAACGATATGGCTTCAAGCGGGATAGAAATATGTGTAGTTCAGCAAAGATTGTATCCAGGTTTCAGACGCTGGCTGAAATTTCAATCACTGGGAATATTGTGTGGGAAATGTCCTAATTTGATATAATCAGGGGCTGGATTAGCGCCTCTGTGCGTTTGTGGGTGTCCGCTAAAAGCACATTTCTCTGAGGTGCCGTTAAAAGTCTATAGAAGGGAACGTATGGATGTCAGTAACGGGAAGTTCGGCCTCCATAAAAAAACTCGCCCTTACTCAAGGTTATGAATCCAGTGTTCTTGTTACGCTGGGGTGCAGCAGGGTACAGTGTTATATCAGAGACAATGCAGTATATTCAGGTTTAGGTTTCCTCTATTTCTGCTCTTTCGGGTGATTTTTTCAGCAGTGGAGATGATGTGGCTGTTGCCTGTGCTGTAGGAGCATACCAGTGTGGCCCTGCGTGCATTAGGGTCTAAATAGCAGATCCTGTTATTTCCGTTGAGAGGCATCTAATAATTTTAGCTATGAATTTTAATTCTTTGAAAATAAACATTTTGCTAGTAGAGGAACCACTGCTTCCTAGAGCTAGAGAAGGTCTCTGCTCCCTGCAAAACAACACACGCAGCTGTGCAATATTGCAAAAAATTAATTAATTGGCTGGTTAATTATTTTGGGTTTTTATAGATAGAAATGAGTTTGGGAAGGATAACAGAATGTCTGGGTTAATAAAACATGGCCTCAAAACCGAATTAAAGCCTTAAGGCTTTGCCTGCTGGAGAATGAGAAAATGAGAAAGAGTAAAGCCAAGATGGGGAATATTTAAAGAGCCAGTATGAAAACAGGATGGGGTTTACGTGGTTAATAAAAGGTCATATTGCACAGAGGAGGCAGAATTCGATCAGGAAAAATAAATGAAGGGCTGACATAGTGAGAAAAGCCCTTTGAAAGAGTGGGATCTGTGAAAACTTGTGTAAATTTCAGTGAGGATCACTTATATACAGAGAAATTAAGAGAGAGCGAGTCACTGACGGCAATCAAAAACGTCTAGAAACAGAAATCATGCAGCAAGAAAAAAATATGCAGGTCAACCTGGCATAAAGGGTGCATACAGCTCAAAGCCCCAGTGACGGAACATGTGTAATGCAACCTGAAAACCCGTACATGTTCAGACTCATTGTATCAGGCCATACTTGCCTTAGTACTGATATTTGGTAAATTAGCCCAAATCCCTCCGATTTTCCACACACACAAAAAGTTCCTGATACAGGAATATGCCGAAACTGACATGACTAATCCTTGGTTTTAGACAGATTAGCTATGATTCACTAGCGTTAGGTTACATGGGGCATATCTTCTCTCAGGGCTGGTTGTTTCTGGGGTAGCCGCATGGGTTTTGGGACATGAAAAAAAAGGCAGTTCTGTTCCGGAAGGCTTTATCCATGAAACTCCACCTGACTATTCTCCGACTGAAGCAGAGGTGCGATGGGCAAACCACATGGAGGAACCCCTATAGTTTGGACAAATTGGGGAAGAACCATGTTTGTTGTCTCTCTCATGTATGTACACACACACACACCCACACCCACACACACACCCCTAGATATACATACACATGCATATATATGTATGTATGTGTATATATATATATGTATATGTGTATATATATATATATGTATATGTATATATATGTATATGTATATGTATATATATGTGTATATGTATATGTATATATGTGTATGTGTATATATATATATGTATGTATATATATATGTATGTGTATATATGTATATGTATATATATGTGTGCGTGTGTGTGTATGTGTATATATATGTATGTATATATATATATATATATATATATATATGAGCAGTATTTGACCTCAAACTAAAATCTTACCAAATTACATAATGTATTCAGCATTTATGGCCCCCAGACTTGTACAGATTTTTTTTCTGCTGTATTTACCATATGAACGTTCACGGACCTGGTGCTGCACTGAAGAGAGTTGTGAGAGAAATAGCTCATTTGAGACAGAAAACCTTTCTGTCTATCCTGACAAGCTACAACTTGTCACCCTCACAGGGAAATACTGATGGATGTGATAGGAGAGCATCCCGACAGGCTACTGGAGATGTGACACAATTTCCAACACTTTTCTGGATACAGGAAGCAAGTTTATTGGAGTAAGAGGCTTTCCTATGAGTAGGGGAGTGTATGCTAGAGCTTGCTTGTTAAACGCCTTCCATCCGCTAGCCCTTGCAGGCTCACACGGGCAAACAGGGCTCCCTCTGAGAAACAGTCGCATCTCATTTGCAAGGCTGTGTGGCTCCTTTTTCCTTTGGATAATATAAGCCATTTTGCAGGCACTCGACATGATCTACATGAGAGAAGTCGCCCACTTGGCATATTTTTTGTGGGCTACCCCAAAGAAAGCTACTTTGCTTCTTCTCCCCGGACCTAGCACAGCAGTTTGGGCCTAACCAACGCCTCAATGTGTACTTGAGGGGGCTACGGCAGCCCCGGAACAAAAAGCCCTGGGAGTGCCCCTGCCTGCCCAGCGATGTTTGTGTAAGGCACTGGGGCTCCTGTTACCAGACCCGGAAACAAAATCTCTTGCCTTCTTTAGGAGAAACAAATGCAGCCCGGTATGCGCAGGCTTTTGCCTTGAACAAACCCTCACTTGAGCATGACAAATAATACAGGGGAGTGGTGATGAAAACACTGGGCACTGGCCCTTACTGCAGAGTTCTTTAACTTCCTCTGCTTAGTGGATCAAAAAGCTGCGGCTCAGGCAGCCAAGGAAAATATACTGAAGGGAACTTTCAGTGCTTCAGTACACAAGGAAAAGGTGAGGATTTTGTCTGAAGGAAAGTAGCTCTGGGATTTGGAAAAGTACATAAACCTCGGGGCTGGGATGCGGGATCAGCTTCTTCCCATTTGGCTTCGGGGAGCAGTTTTCAAAGCTTCCACTCCCATGCATTGGGGAAGTGTCTTCTTGTTCGGGAAGATGGTTCGTTTCCTTAGCCGTATAATAAACGGGAGGCAGGGGTTGTTTATTAGCAATTTTTTCCCCGGGTTTGAATAAGAATGCTCAGTCTCTAGTTCTAAATAGCAAATATGCCTTTATCCGGAGTCCCGGTCTGCAGCAGAGCTGGTCCCGCTCTGCACTGCTGGGCATCAGGAGGCAGTGGCTGCTGAGCGGGTGGTCGGGCTTGCTGGCTGGCAGAGCACCTCCAGCCCAAGCCTCTACGCCGTGTATTATATGAAAAAAAAAAAAAAAAAACATAAAAAAAACCAGGTAATAAAAAGCAAAGAAAAAAATTATTAAAAATCAAACTCCCTCAACCCCATAAACAAAACTAAAAAAAAAAAAAAAAAAAAAAAATCAGAAATCAGACACACTGAAATAAATTGGGACTTCACCAGGAGTCTGGGACGAAGAGGCTTGCTTAGTGGGAGTTAAGGTGGACAGACTGGCAAAATGTTGTATCAGCAAACACTGCTCATAAGGAAAGGAAGGTAGGAGAAAAGAAATCACTTGGAAAGATGAAAATCGCACATGTGCTTCTGATGACCCCATCAGATGTGAAGTCCTCCAGGAAATATATATTTGAAACAGCCAGGAAAAACAAACATGCCTTTTATAGACTTGCCTGTCCCGCCATGAAAAATGCAAACCTCGGTATGGTTCGTGTGTACCCAGGGAGTGGATGGAAGGAAGGGGGAATAGATTTTGTAAAGAATCCGCTGAAAGTTGCCTTCATCAGGAATATTCATTTGCGCTGCCCTGCTCTCCAAAAATAGGCTGCAGTGTGAAAACCAAGGCAGCAGTCAGAACTAACGCATGTGAGACAACTGAGTCTGAAAACTGTCAGGAGCTCATCTGGGTGTCAACCCAGGCAAGACTGGCTGGCAACAGGGAGGAAGAAAAAACCGGTGTGTGTGAAGAGTTAGGAAGTGGGACTTTATAAAGCCTACAGATTGCTACAAAATGTTGGACAAAGTCCAATGAATCATATTGGAAAAGCGATTTCTAGATGTGCAGGAGTTTGGGTCTGGGCAGAGGTACTCCCAACCGCACCATTCCAAAGCGTGAGTTTAGATGCAGTTGTGCTGGAGGTCTGGGGACAGAGCAGAGTACTTGATCAGAGAGAGCTTCAGCAGTAAAGATTTCATCGGTCGTCCCCCTCACACCCCCGACCACCCTGTCCATGGAGCCGAACACCGCACAGTCAGGTTCCAGGAGGACACCTGGTCCCGCTCACCACTTTCCTTCGCTTTCCTTCCCACCGCATCCGGAAGGTGGGCTTCTGTTGTCCCCGCTGAGGGGCCCGGCTTTTGGCCGGTGCTTTGGAAATCCCCGTGGCAGGCGCCCGTGGGGAAGCGGCCACCCCGGCAGCAGGCAGACCCACGGGCGCGGGAACACGCAGCCCTTCTCGAGGTGGCGGCGCGGGTGAACGGCCAGTCCATCACCCGTGGGTGAGACATCTCTCCCTGCACCCCTGGCGGTGCTGCCGCGAGGGTGGCAGGTGAAGGAACACCTCTGGTTCAGTGGGATGCGTTTGCTCGAAAGAAGCTAAATATCGTTCCCCTATAGGAGAAAGCATTACCGAAGACTGAGCTAGTGACATCCCCGGGGAGGCCTGTCCCGACAACCGAGCAGGGCCGATCCAAGGCCCCTCGCCCATTTGCCCCGGCGCCGTAGAACCAAGCGGCCGTCGGGGGTCGTCTGTGCCCCGGCAGCAGGAGCCCCCCCGACGTAGGGAACCAGCTGTTTCCCACCGGCGGGGCACGCACGGCAGGCGGAGGATCTGTGCCCTGCAGCGCTCTCCTACCGGCCCGCTCGGGTCTGCCGCCCATCACCAAAGTCAGGGGAGTGTAGCCTCTCCTGGGCACAGGGGCTGCTGGAGTGGGGGCACGGGGCTCCCAGGCTGCTGCGTAGCCAGGGACGGGTGGGTTTCTCTCCGTACCCATGAGTCAAGTAACTGCTCGGGGCGAGGATCCACAGCTCAATGCGCCGCGCAGTGAGCGAGGCCTCGGCTGGAGCTGGGGAAGGAAGTGGACATTGAAAAATTAAGAAACAGCTTGGGACATCGTTCTTAAGAGCACGCCGAGCGCACACCCAACAACAACATCAACTGGAAAATCAGGACTGTTTGGAAACCTGCCGCAACCAAATGAAACAAGACGTGGGGCAGGGAGGTGTTAGCAGTGCTGCACGGGATGCGGAGCCGGGCGCTCCACGGGTGGTTGTGGAGAGACTGGTGTGGGATCGGTCTTCGTCCCTGAACAGCTCACCTCTCTGCTTTCCCAAATTAGGAGAGTCGGAGCGAGACGATCTCACCTCACTGGTGCTTTTAACAGAAATCAAGATGGTCAGAGGGAAGAAGCGACGCTGACTGACACCGGGCTCTGCAGCTGCGGGTGTGTGTGGGTCTGGGCTCTGTCTCCCTGAGTGTGCCCACAAAATGCATTCTCCCGTGTATATAGGTGCTGCAAATCCCCCCGCGGTGTGGAGGAAAAAAAACAGATCCCTTTTAGCTTAGAGAGGTGGCTTTTTGTGTTTTTTCGGGCGAGGCCGCCACAGCCAAAGCGACGGTGCTTCCCACCTACACGGTATTGCTTTGAGATATGATGGTTTTTACTGCCAGTCTTCGAGATGCTTTCTCTGCCCAGGATCTCCGGAGGTGGAGGGCGGCCAGTCGCTCTCCCGTAATTACTCTAAATCGGGTGTGTTTATTATCTCGACTAGTGCCCTCCCTCTGCATTGCCCCGCTGGGGCACAACGGGGAGCTGTGTCCGGGGGTGCAAGCTCCCAGCCTGCCTTCCACCCCTGTCATCCTTCGAGGCCACGGGATGCTCCCGCGGTCGGCCCCTACGGTTGCGTTCCGGGGGACTCCCAGCCCCCGGTAAGTGCCCGCCGGCGCCACGGCTCCCCCTCCCCGGAGTCGGTGCCGCTTGTATGGGCTCGCTGGAGCCGGGGCGGCCCTAAGAGACGCAGAGAGCGGCTGCGGTATTAGTACGAATGGAGGCTTAAGCCTGCTGCCTACCCGCTCGCTTGGCGTGCGCTGCCATTTCGATGGTATCTCCCTTTTGGAGGCATTTTATGGCTGAGGGAAATCTAATCCAGTGAAGAGAAAGAAAGAGAATACTGTTGGCATTGAATGAACTCCGTGTGGTAATTTTCGGGCAAATGTGCGAGTTTCCATGCCAAAGCAAAGTGTTTTCTTGTCGGGTCTGCTCATACTCTGAAGGGAGGCGAAGACACCATTTAAGAAATCCAGCTGGTTGCAAATCATACATTTAATCTCTCAGCTGGAATGATTTAATGGATCAGTATCGAGTAACAGTCCTGGAAAAGTAGCCTCCTAAAAAAACAGAGATAAATCCTGATTGAATAATAGTAAATGAAAACCGTGGATTACAGTGACTGGAAGACAGTATTTGCTTTGCAGTTCTCGAAAGATGCCGCCTCAGAGGGGCCAATAGAGCCAACAAAGCCCCGCGTGCCATTTTGATGTTGGAGGGGGCAGGTCCCGGCAGCTGCTGTGTCCCCGCCTAACCTGCCTTGGTGCAGGTACTTCCCTTACTCCTCAAGCCGTGGGCAGCTCCTGAAACGGCTTGTCTGCTGTGTAAGCAGCAGAGACAAGCTCTGCCTCCGTGCTTCGTGTCTGGGCAAACACCGACGTGCCTGGGCCACAGCTGGGTCTGGAGCGGGGGGCACCGCCGGGTGCACCGAGGGGCTCCCGCCGAGGGGGCATCATCAGCCCAGAGCCGCGGCGGCGGCCTTGTCGTAACCCACCCGTCTGCTAGAGGCCTCGCTGGGAGTTTTCTTTTTCCAGCAGGGAAGATGCAAAGGCGGGGGAAGGAACTGTTAACTCCAGGAAAAGTGGCATTTTCCCCTCGAACCGTGAAAACAGGAGAAGAAAAACCTCTCTGTCATTTTGGGACGTGTGAGAGACAGAAGCGGTACCGGGATGATGGGGGAAGACGAGGGGCGCTGGGGGCCGCCCGGCGCTGCCTCAGCCCGCTGCCGGTGGGACCCGCGGGGGTCGCTGAGGCGGCAGGGGCCGCTCTGGCGACCGGGGCTCCCGGGGCTTTTCTAAGCCTCCTGTTGCCGCAGCTTTAACAGGGATCCAGCGTCTCGGGCAAAGCCGTCAATGAAGGCAGGATCGCGGCCGGGAGTGCAGAAACACTTGACTCGCCTTCCGCGGCCGAGGGGAAGGTCACTACCACTCCTAATTAAAAGCAGTTCCTCAGCGGGGCAGGTGCTTCCCTCGCAGCGGCCTCGGGAGCTGGGAGGGAGGGTCCTGTCCAGCCCCTCCGTGCCCCCGCTAGGGCCTCGGGGGTGGACTGCCAAACAGGGCCACGGCCGCTGACCCCAGAAGCCCCGGGCAGCACACCCCCGCACCTCGCTCTGTCCAGCGAGCTGGGCGAGGGAAGGAAAGGGCCGAATCGTCAGCACACGCGTGGGCGCTGCCCCCGAGGCTTCCCGTCTCCCATCGCCGCCTGGCGAGTGTTGGGATCCCGGCGGAGCTGCCGTTCTCGGTCCCGCGGCGGCGTGAGGGTGGAGTTTTTTTCGTTTTGTTTGTTTGGGTTTTTGTTTGGAGTTATTGATTTTATCTTTTTTTTTTTTTTTTTTTAAATCTTCGTCGCTCGGAGGAGCAAGAGTTTTAGGTGGAGAGTTGGGTTTGCTTTCACGTTTGCCGGTGTTTCGTGTTACCGACCGTGAGGTACCGATGGTGAGTTTCCCTGCAGGGGCTGTGATGGGTACGCCTCGGAGAGCAGGGGCACACACTATTGGCTTTAGATTATTTTACTCGGGACCAAGATGAGAGGGTGGCGACGGTAGTGCGGGAGGGGACGCCTCTCGGCTGGACTGCCCGGCCGGAACGCGCAGCATCGCCCTTATAAGGAATGTAATTCAAGGGCGAATATCATCAGCACGGCATTAGCACATTTTTGTCATTAAATGTACCCGAGTCGTAATCGTTGTTTATATTTACAGGGCATTCTTGGACGCAAACCACATGCTCAAATCAACTCTAGATGAATATGGAGATGGTGAAAGTCAGTTTTCCCCGAGGACAGTTTTGGTGACAAGAGCAGCTCAGGTCAAAGCGAGTTTAGTTTGGTGTCACCTATTTATAGAAATGGAATATCTAAAAGAAGTTAAAGAAAAGGAACATAGAAAAAAAATCTCAGAAAGTGTTGCGAATCTCAATCTATTTTTTTTTTGTTCACATAATTGTGAACACAATCTCAGCCTCCTTCTAAAAATACTACTGTATGCATACAGTGCATGGTAATCTAAATTTAAATGACTACTCCATTTCAAAAGACCTATCCAAAGCTTTTCAACCATTTCAATATCTTAAGAAATTTTTACAAAGAAAAGTTGTCAAAATTCTAATTTCTTTTTCTGCAGGCAATATGGACTTTGACAAATGAATAATTTATATTTCTTATTAATACTTTTCATATTGTGTTAAAACTTATTAGTATAAGATTTTGAAAAAACCTCCACCTGCCTGGTCTGTTGAAATCATAGTCACCCAGCTGACACCCAGCTCATTTCTGTAAGAAAAGCTAAATACAATAGCTATTCTGAAAAGTGATCATCTGCACTAACCAGGAAACAGCTGATCTTGGTCTGAAGGAATCAAATGTGTTATCTAACACGTTTTTTTCAATCTATACAATCTTTATGATTACTTTTCCTATTAAGTGCTTTATATACAACAAACATGTAAGCAGATACATGTGCAATTTCTATTTAGGTACAGTATGTTTTAAACCATATATTCATGGGTGTTTAATGTTATTAATAACAGTATAGCTACAGAAATTCAAATAATAAATTTTTTCTAAAGCTTTCAAGAAGGATTTGTCTTTTCCTTGATTTGTTTTTCAGCCAAGAGCTAAAGCCTGGCCCTGTGCTTTTTGAAGACAGTGGCAAAGTTCCCACCTACACCCCAAGGAGCTGTGAAGTCAGTCAGAGTTTTTCCATGGACTTGGGATCAAGCCCACAGCATGAGTCAATTTAAGACGTGATTAATTCTCTCTCATAGAAATGCACATTGCATTTGCTTAGATAACTGGGTCTCAAGGACTTTTTCCATCCCCATGTTCTAGGATCCTAGATGAAGAAATTCTTTAGTAAAAATTTCCTTGAAATGGGTCCAACTGTCCCTGCCCTGACCAAGTACTCACCTCCAGTTTGTGACTTGCTGTAGATGGCACCACCTTATGCAAACTTGCTGACCTGTCTTCCCCATAATTTTCCAGCAAATGTATCTTTTTTTGTGAGAAGGAAACAAGGAATCAGTAGAACCCCAACAGCAGAATCAGACACAGGGACGACACAAAAAAGAAAAACCCACTCTCCCCATTCTTCATTTCTGGCACTAACTCCCCTGTTTTTCTCACTTTGAAATCTCCTCAACCTCCCTTCAATGAATGTACCCCAGGATAAGCTTCAATGCCCTCCACTAGTTACAGAAAACTCAGCCACTCCTTCCTGTTCACCACCCACTAAAAGGAAAAGGTCAGACTCTCTTTGGACAGTTGCTTTGGATGAGCAGGTTTTTTGAGTGTATTCTGGTAACAAAAACAGCTGACTCTGACCGAATGATCTACTACAAGGTCCTCCAAGGGCATCAATTCCTGCAGCCTTGCACCCAGCACCAGGCAGGGACAGGCACTACGTGGAGGATGGTGGGGCCTCTCCTGCAGCTTGGTCACCCCTGGGTGCCCCCCAGCAGCTGGTGCATGTTTGTGTCTGCCATACCTATCTCTCTCTTCTTAGCCAGCATCAGCAGGAGGGAAAGGTGAGCCCCTTGACGCACTTCCAGCTTGCTGTCAGTCTGCGCTACATGTAGTTTGGCTGGACCCCAGAGCCGCCTGGGAATCTTCAGATCACATCTGTGTTTAATGACATCTGTTTTGAGCATCTGTTTATGTCTATCTGTGGCATTATAAAGGAATCTCCAAGGCCTGTTCTGTTATGTCATGCAGAAATGAAATGGTGTCAGTGAGTCAGCGCTGCAGAACAGCTAACGACCCAGCAATTGGCGGAGCACAGTGAGTGTGCAAGGGGAGGCCAATGAGGAGCTGAAACAAGGCAACGCAGAGGTGCAAATGAGTGGCTTTGTTTTATCCACCAATGCCAGACCATGGACCCACTGCCACCAGCACTCACTGACATTGCATCCACAAAATCTGCTTGTGTTCATGTGTGCCAAGAAGAGGCATTTGGCATAATTATGTTTCCTCATTTCTTGCAAATCCCCGCTGTCCAAGGAGTGAATAAATCTGTGTTGGTCAGAAGAGTTTGTACAACATTTGTGTGTATTTCCTAAATACAGGCTTGGAAACCTGCGGTTGCCGGTCCCAGTGCTTCGCACTCAGCTGTGAACCACCAGCACTGCCATGTCCAGCTGGTACAGCAGTACTAGCTGGGGAAGGCTGGAGGGGAGGCAGTGAGCGCAGAAGTCAGATATTGCTGACAGAGTCTGGCATTTTTTTATGGCATAATAGCAATTAATCTTGCCATTTAACTTTGTGGCAACTGTATCTAGTCTCTGGTTACATTAAATCAGAAATAAAATCACTGTTTTGCATACAAACAGATCAGTGATGGATATTTCATCAATTTTCCTCTGTCATTTACAAATAAATAAGTTTTATCCAATTTAAATAGGAGGCAGAAGGCAATGCTGCTTTTCATCTGTGGTTGTGCTGAAATGGTGGATTTGCCAGTGCAGAGGTTTGGGGGTTTATTAACCACATCCAGGGATCTAAATGACAATGCCTTTTGTTTGTTTTTTTGTTTGTTTGTTTGTTTTTAAGAAAAAGAGACAATGTATTACTTGGAACTCACACTCAATGCCTCAAAACAGACAAGTGCACTGATTTGACTGTCCATTACAGAGTGAACATCAGCATGAGAAACACCCAGCATGACCTGTGTGCTTGACAATAGTGGTACAGCTACCAGCAACTGTAAGTAAAAGCAGCATGAGCACCTTACAGGTGAGCAATCTGGGACAGGAAACTGGCTAATAAGCCTGGAAATCCAAACTACTGACAGCCCAATGTTAACTCAAACACCTTTTAAGACTCATTTGTAGATCAAAACTCTCAACCAAAAGGACCTTATAAATTTCCTGAGCATCTGAGAAACACAGGTGGAACTGCCACTGACACATTTTATCATGCCCTGCACAAAGTCCAGTCTCCTTTACCTGTGAGTGTAGCTTCCTCCACTGAGACTGGCATGACCTCTGAAGAATGTTGCTATTGATTACACAGCTTTGTTTTCTCACACTGCAAAGCCATAAATGTATTTTACCCTTCACTACCATCACCATTCTTTATCAAAGTACAGTAATAGTGTAAGTTTTGTGATCTCATAGGACATAGCATAGTGTATAGTAAGTATTTCATGAGAGCCGTTCTCCCAAAACTCCAAATCACATCACCAAGGAAATGGTGACTGTGGGTTTCACTGGCAAAATACTGTCAGTCAGTTACTTGTTACAAAATCTTGCAGGGGATGTACATGGTCTCTAAAAGGTGCTCATTTCCTTTTATCTACTGATAGACTTATTTCTCCTGGGCTTCAGAGGCAATACTGTTTTGCCACTCTCATTTTATTGAATGGAATTCACAGACTAAAGTCCCCTGTGGTAAATTTATACTTTACCTCTCAGTGTCATCAGTGACAGAACAGTCCACCTCCAAAATTAGATGGGAGGCACCCATGATGAGCTATAGAAAAAATAGTGCCCAGTCCTTGGATTGTGAGTCTTGTTGGCACTGTCTTCAGATTTGTCTAGGTGTTTGTTCTATGCATACAGGATGATATTTTACAGTTCTCTGCTCTTACTAGGGAAAAGACACACATCCTGATTTGTCCCCACCAAAGGATAAATCCCCTTAAATACATCTTACATTTTATGCAGTGTTTTACATATACATACTTACCTCTTTTCTGTTAAATCTCAGATTGCTGCTGTGGATCTTCCCAAAAGTTTTGCCAGTTTGTCCCTCCTGTTCAAATAATACTGCCCTGAATTTAACATAACATGGCAGTGGAATGGGATCACATCAGAGCTGTGGCAACTCTATGACATGAACAAACATGTAGATCAGTTATCACACCTTGAACTGACACAGCATTGTAGTGAAGGAGGATATCCACTGACATTCACTAACTTTCCTGATTTTTGCTATCCATTAATTACTTTCCATAGACATCTTTATGTTGTACTTTTTTCACCAAAGAAAGTCATATTCGAACAAATACTCATATTCTCAAACATAATTTCCACCCATATTTTAATGTCTCTGGATTCCTTTGCTTCATTCTCAATTCGGCAATATTTCCTAACCCAGTGTCACTTCAAAGTGCCAGTGATATGTATTGTATTTCCTCTGATTGTTAATGAAGATGTCAAAGATGATGTAAAACACTGTTCTCACTAAGTATTTCTTTCTTGATTTGATGCACTACCAGTAACCTTGATGCTTTTTTTTTCAGAGGCATTCAGACACCTTTCCAACTTCATGCATGCTCTCCGGAATTTAAAAATAATTTCCAGGTAAGATTTCACTATGGAACAATCTAATAAAATTCATATATAGTTAATGTACCTGTTTCAACATCCAGTTTTGTGATTACACAGGAAAATGAATGATTAATTTTCCTCATCAGGATTCTTTCTTGACAGCCCTGATGGAATCAGTTTGCTCATGTAAAATAGGCCCAATGCTTCCCTGAAGTGAGGAGTTTATTGCACATATGGTATGAAATAAAGACTAATTTTTAGCCCTGGGTATGAGGAGTGTCCAGGAAGGAGGATTGCAGTGAGGAAACGTTCTCATGTGGAATAATTAATGTAGTACACTCCCAGCCAATTGTTTTTTCTCTCTCTTCCAGCCATCCTCCCCACCCCCCAATCCCCCCTCCACTCCTTGTAACAGTTTGAACTCAAGCAAGGAACAGCCTGTTGGCTGAATGAATTGTCTTGCCATGGACTCCTCCCGGTCATTGTTTTTCTTAGAGGATTTCACCATTTTCCCCTCACAGGACTAATGTCATCTCAGGGAGCAGACCTTTGGAGTTTCTAGGACAAGGTTTGGGTAGGATACATGCCTGTGGCAGGTTGTATGTAGTCAGAAAGGCAACCTAGAGATGGAAAACTACTGTTCTGGTCAAAACTAAGAGGAATTCACCACAAAAATATTTTCCCACATGAAAATAGGGAATCATCTAATCAAGCAAGGCCAGCTTCCTGGGGAAAGAAGGAAAACTAATTCTAGACGAGATCTATATTAAATATTTTTACTTTATTTTGTGAGTATCTCACCCTGTTCCTCTCAACATTGGTGGTGTATCTCTTAATGTGCTGATTTCAAAATGAAGTGGCTCTTAATATCCCATTTAGAGTAGGCTGCAAGAAGCCCCTCAAGTCATCATTCCACAAAAGGGAGGGAGATAATCTTCTTGAGAAAGAGGGGAGCTCAAAAACTAGAATAGTACAGCTTCTGGATTGGTAATGAGTGGAGTGTTCCCCATTTAGGCACATGACATAAAGAAGGCAAAGACAGTAGACAGAGCAGGGCTCACCTCTTCCAGCTGCAAGCACTAGCTTTAAAAATACAGGCAGCACCATCTTAGAAGTATGAGGTGGTCAGCATGGTAGTTTGGACAGCTCACAAAGTGGTGAGTTCTCATGTATGATGAGTACCTCTCCTCTCACTTTGAAGGCCTACTCCATCTGAGGTAATCAGGAATCAGAAGTTAGAAAGAAGGAGGTGTTCATGAGAAGTATGGCACCTGCAGAGGATTTGGATGGATCTCAACACCTATGAAATCTAGGCATCAAAACCAAAGTAAACTAAACCTTTAATTTGGTTCAAGCTGCATGTCACAGTGAAGACATCAATTCTGAACTTCATATTACAAGAGAATTGTCATGAGTTATACCAAGAACTGAATTCTTCTCCTCTAGCACCTACTTGGTGGCACTTCCTTCGGTCTCTATCATCTGCCCAAAAACTACTAAATTTCTTCAGCTTCCATAAAATATAGCAGTCCGCTCACCACGGTGACAGGTCAGACTGGTCAACATGCGCTGTTATGTGCCTCTTCCCTTTGCCTCTTGTGCAGCTGGTCTGACTTTCCACACCACACCGTCGGACTGGGGAGGGGGGAGGATGGGGAGGGGTGGGCCTGTGCCACCTAATGCTGGATTTTGGCCCCCTTCTCCACTTCCCCACTGGCCGGGGTCCGTGGGTGCCGCGGCTGACGCTCGCTGCCCCTGCTGCCGCCACGGCCACACTGGCGGGGCCGGTCCCCGCGGCGCTGCCGGCCCAGGCTGAGCCCGCGGCGCCACCTGCTGGCCGGCGGCGGGGCAGCAGCCACGCCCGGTACGGGGACACCGGCGGGACCGGCCCTGCTTTGGGCACTGCGGGGAAGAGAGACGTGGTTCTGGCTGGTTTGCTGATAGAGGCGCTAAGACAGACGGCTGGGGGGCTGATTATTAGTAGTGTTTTAGAGGAGAAAAACTTCGCGATTCTCATTCTCCCGCTCTATTAATATACCCCAACTTTTACATACATAATGATACTTAACGACACTTGAAGTTCCAAACACTTGGTCCCTGTATGACTTAGACACATCAGATTAATAACTGTGGGGGAACTCGCCAGTGACGGCCTCAGGCTTGAACATTTCACACTCCCAACATGTCTCCAGTGGGTCTCAGTAGCAGCAGCGAGAAAAAAATAGATGAAAGGGCTCCAGTTGTTCTCATTTCAGCCCCTCCAGTTCTGTGGTTATCTGCTGAATCACCTGGGAGCTGCTCCCCATTTAAACCAGGGTGAGAGTGCAGCCCTGGGTTTTCTGGTCCAGTGATGAGACATGAGATAGTTGTAACAGAGGCAGTGAGGAGCACTGGGGGAAAGACCTGTTGCTGGCACTGCAGTGATGGGAACTGGAGAGGGAAGACAGGGGCAGCCTTTGGACAGGGATTGAAGAAGGGATCAGGAACTGAATGCAGTTCAGTGCAGAACATTGCCAGTTTTCTCAGGTGAGAAGCTGCAGCAGATTGTCTAGCTATGTGGTGACTGTCAGGGCTGTTTTCTAAAGCACTTTTTTCTTAGGAACACAGGAACAGGCACACTGTCCCAGCCTAAGCCACTCAGTGTGCTGGCCTGGCCTGGACACTGACACACTGCAGGTGCTGCAGAGGGAGGTGTAAGAACCCCCATGTGTCAGCACCTTGCAAAGACCTGTCTCACTGCTGTGGGCTAAGCAATGACTAGACTCCAAGGCAAGGGATTTATTCTAATCCATTGTAGTAACCACACGTGTGTAGGAGTGCTATCCAGACCCTATCTGAGATTGTTAGCTATGATTCTGACTTCTCTAGTTAACTTAGGAGAGTCTAAGGACATTCAAGTTCAGGCCATTTGTCCATGCTCTTTTCAGCTTCTTTCCCTAGCTTCCCAGCAGTGGCAGCAAATACTTTCTCTGTTGCTCATTAAAGTGCTGAATTCTCTTCCTATCACCCAGTTTCTATACAGTGGGTGATGGTTCACATTGCTGCAAACTTAAAAGCAGAAACAGATGCTGTTCATATATATTTCATTGAGCTGACCTGTTATGCAAACCCAGGCAGTGACTGATAAAGCTTGCAAATTCCTTTGTCCATAGATTCATGATGTGCCCTACATTCTGTCACTATGCTCCTGTACACATCTCAGCTTCTGAGGTTAAAGCAGCTTCTCCTTGAACCTGGTAAATGTGACAACTGTTATAATATGTTACATTATCTGTAGGAGTCATGTGTTTCTTCTTTCTAAATGAGCTAATGCAGCTACAATTTAAATTTTTTTAAATAATCCATTACCTGCTTAACTGATTAGGTGTTGACATTGATTTCATTTGAGCATGTTGAGGAGGTCTTGTCAGACCTTGTTAAGCTAGAAATGCTTCTGCCACCACTCATACATGACAGCAGCCTCATTTTCTAACTTAATGGCATTGGCTTTATTAGGAGTGCATTTGCCATCATTCATCTGTCCAATCAGAGCTCTATAGCACTTGGCAGAAACTGCAGCAGGGAACATTTCTCTTCTGTAATGATATGTAGGTCAGTCATACAACACAATATTTAGCCTCCACTGGGACAGGTACAATGGCACGAAGCCAGCTACCAGAATTTGCTCTTACAGGCAGTTGAATAGAGCCGACTGCACTGCAGCCCAGCTATCCAGAACTCATTAGGACCTTTGGTCCAGAGTCACAAAGGTCAGGAGTGTCCAGCACCACTCTTCTTTCATTAAAGATAGATACATCAAAATATAGCATCTGTGGTGTTGAGCCATAGGAATTGTAAGAGATCACTTTCCTCCAGATCAGTCTCATTTCCTATAAAAATTTAATCATAGCATCTAATATTTTTTGGTTCACAGTTTCATTTCTGAAGTCTGAATTGTCAGAGTACTATGGGATTTCACCTCAGCAGTCTTTCTCCCCAGACCGCTTTAGAAAAAACTCTTTTAACAGCAAAGCTCACACAAGTTTTGCACAGATCTTATGAGATCAGGGCTGGGTCCAGCATTGAAGATCTGTTGTCCTTACTCATCTCTCATGCTGGCATTCCCTACTCTCCTTGTTGCATGCTCTCTGAGTTCACCCCAGTCCAGAGGAAAGAGTAGTCATGTAGCTATGCAACATTCCTTAAATATATGCCACTATAATGACTCTTAGCAGATGGCCCCTAATACCCTGATGTGCAATAGCAGAAGGAACAGATTTCCTCTTCCTACTCAAAGCTTGACTTAGCATCCTTAACAGATGAATGATAGCTGCTCAAAAATATATAGGAAGTCTTGAACACCTTATTAGTAGATACATAAAAATTAAACTAAATATAACCAATTTAGTAGATCCCAGGTTACCAAACACCCTCATTCACAAAAGACCTCCAGAAAACACTTTCCCTTAGTCAAGACATAGTTCAGGAAGGTTGAATACACAAGCATCCAGTAGCAGAAGAGCTGAGCATTCACAGTTCTTGCTAGATTCAGGTAATACCAGGTAAGCCCAAGTGTCCCAATGTGACTCTCAGGACACCTGCATGCTGTGCATCAAAGCACCCTGTCAGTCTCTGTATATGCTAACAGAGCAGAAAAAAAGGGCAAGAAAGAAAGGGACAGGAAGAAGTGAAGGGCAAGCTGAGGCTCTGTCCTCCCAGCTGAGCATTCTGCCTTTAGTGCAGGACTGTCCTTGCCCTTGTCATCTTTTCTGGCCTTGTGACTTTTCATTCCCAGCCACGAGAACTTCTCAGAAGCAAAAAGAAGGAATGTGGCATGGGTATGAATGCCTGACAGACTGGAGGTAGATTCTGGGGTGTAGAGTCATGACTCTTCAATTTGGTAACATCCTAGGGATGTTTTGCTTTCTATGCACATGCCCTAGCACTAAGATTTAATGATTTCTCTACCTTTTTACTTTTTTGTTGTTGTTGTTGGTTATTTTTAGTGCTGACATCCCTCTTCACCCATAATCTCACCAAAGCATTCTAATTCCCAGGTGAAAGAAAGCATCTGCTGTCCTGAAACAGGAAGAGTTTTCAGATATTCTGCTGTCATGAATCTAGTATGTTTTGTAATTTGGCTCTTCACAGTTCCCACAAACACCCCAGCTTCCTGGATTGCCATTCAGAGACTCCTACCTCCATTTACTAACTCTGCATTTGGTCTATCTGACTCATTTAAATGCACCAGGTCTTCTTCCTGTAGCTAAAGGGCTTGTAGTTGTGCTGTACCTAAATTAGATTATTTGATTCTGTTCATTTGTACAAATTTATTGTATTCACTTACATTCATCAGGATCAACTACCGCCTTGCTGCCTTCTGGGGCGATAATGCTCAGCCTGTCTGAGTAAAGACATTTCAAATTGCTTATGGATTCTAGCTCCATATAGTAATTCTAAATCATGGTCCAAATTTGCCATGAATTCAAGTTTGTAGTACTGCCACCTTCAGTGACATTACACTGTAAGATTTTCATAGGAAGTCTATAAAAAGACTTTCTTTAGGTCAGGGGCTAAAGGTCTGGAAACTTACCCTCTCAGAAATATCTTCATAAATCCTATGTGATGAAAAGTCTTCCAGAAATATGAAGCCCTTAAAAAGAGGATGAAAGTTTGCCAGTCAATGTTTTTCTCATTTTCATGACCAATGAACAGTAAGGCACCAGGATAGCCTTGTGATTAACACTCAGCAGACCTTCTTCACATCCCAGCTCTGTCTCTTATTTCCCCATCCCTTGACCAGTCCAAAGGAAGTAACTGGATGTGTCTGAGAGGTGCTGATCTGCACAACAGGGTTTTTGTCTGGGAGTTCTTGATGGCTGCCAGACATTCCTGGTGGAATCTATGTATGGCAGTAGGTTGTCTTTAGAAACTATATAGTTTTATTCAAAATGACAGACCTGGCAGGTCTGTATTCATTGACTGATTGTATGTACCTTACTGTATGCAAAATTTGTACAATAGGGTCAGTTATGTAATTCATGAGATAGGAACAGTAACTAAATTTTTTTCTCTAATCAGGTTGTATACTTTTTCTCCCAGATGACAACTGCATGCTACACCTACCATGGAAAGATCTGATCCCATTTGGGACCTCTAGATGGTACTGTAATATAATAATACAAAAACTGACAGATGGATACGTCTAAAAAAAAAAGTGACCAGTTTGAAGGAAAATGCCACAAAAGGAATAAATGGGTTAGCCAACTTCCAACTTCCATGGCTGGACTGTATAAAATATGTGTATTTAATAAGCACAGCCAGGAGGAGGGTTTTTTTGTTCATCAAACATACCTGATGGAAAGTCTAAACTGCTGCTAACCTTTTCATGTCCTACAAATCTGCTCTCCATGCCCATCAATAAATACCTTCCAGGTTAAAAACAGCCAAGCATAGAAAATGGCCTCTTGTTATAGAAGCCAATGCATGTTCAATGGGTGACACAAAGTCAATTTTCTCCCTGCATTGCAATGGGCTTTCTCTGACAGTCCCTTTGAACACAGGTAACTGTCAGCAGGAGGCTATCACACCCTGCTCCAGAGTTTCTGAAGAAAGAATGTCAGAGATTCAAAATCCCTGAAAAGGGAACACCCCTGTCAAGGGGAGGCTTTGAAGTGACACTAAACATATATTTATAATTACAGATGAGACGATATAGTATGCACAAGGAACAAAGACACACAGCATGTCCTACGGGCATGGCAGGAGAGGAGACATGCATCATGAAGCCTTGTTAAACTGCTCACTGGGGCTGAGGAAACCTGAGGCTGGTGCTTCCTATCACTTTTCATGTCACAATGCAATCCTTTCGCTTGCAGGAGTGTGCACACTTCACATGCACTATTGATTTCCCTTAAATACATGACATAACTCCTAAGTTTACCTCAAGAAGGTAATATAATCTTGCTCACATACCCAACACAGATGCCAGAAAGGATGAAGGGCAGATTTTTAGGTAGCTCAGCAGAGTGTGCTCCCTGTGAAAGGCCTGAACTCAGGCAAACAAGCCTCAGGAGGATCGCTTGGAAAGAGTCAGAGCCTTGCTGCCATTTGCCTGGAAGGCTTAGAGAGAAAAGCAAAGCCAAAAACAGCCAGAACGTGTACGTTTCTATTTACAGATCCTGTTGTCTCCATCCCTTTGTGTGTGTGCACATATGCATGCAAGAGTGATTATGATCTCAGAATGAAAGCAGTTTATTAAAGCAGTCAGTTGTTTTCATAGTAGGAAAACATATGTGTATACTCACATATATATAAACACACAAATGTGTATTTGTGCACAGATATTTTCCATGTATTAAAGTCTGCAGCACTTACTTCCCTGTTCAGTAAAATGCATGGCTGTTAATTTTTGTTGTATGACATGCCTGAGTGAGCGTCCCAAGAGAGTCACAACCCCCTGATATCTGTTGGAGAACAGTGATTTACCTCTACTGCAAGTGTAGTACCATGCACTTGTTTTCAGACCCGATGAATCAGCAGCTCCTTACTTACATGCTCCAAGATGATTTGAAAACACATGTGAAAGTGCCCAGATGTCAACATTCTTTCAACCATCCCACCAGGTAACTGTAAGAAAAAAAACTGAGTTACAGCTTTTAGCCAAACTGAGCTATGGGTATAGTGAGTAGCATTCCTGTAGATTGCATTAAAATCACAGCATTTGCCTCACTGAGGTATCTGCCTGTGGCACCTGCAGAGATTTTTCTTTCCTAGGAAAGGAGAAGGCTACAAATAGCAAGGTTTGGCTTCAGTAAGTGTCATCCATCATTATTTAAACCATGCTTTCCCAGAGTGGTTTATCCTGAGGGAGAGCAGACACAAGACCTGAAAATGATGCATTTCCTGCATCTGATTACAGGATCACTTCATGGGTGAAGTGTCCATCTGAACTACACATCAACCACCACATCAAACAATAGATGGCAAGAATGCCTGACATACTGCTACTTCTCATTTCTGTTTCATACATTCCTCTTCACCCATAGAGTTTAATTGGCACTGCTCTTTGTGTTTTGCCTGCCAGTTTTGATCAAGCCCATATACAGAAGGATGCATGTTCAGACTACCACAGCATGAGTAATTTGAATCAAACACAGGTTTTCATGAAAGCTTTGGTGTATTATTTGATGGTAAACTTCTTTTAAATCTTTAGGACTGCCATTATGAGGTGGGATGCCACATACTGATTCAAATAGTAATTGATTCTGAATGCAAATCATCCTTTATATAGCAATGCTTTTCACTTCTCCTCAGTGCATGTGGAATACATTCGTTTTACTTTAGGGCTCACTCAGGCTACAATATTTTCTATTCAATTCTTTGCAGTCAGATATGACTCTCTTCCAAAAATATTAGGGCCAGACCATGGCTTTAGTCCTCACTTTCCTCCTTTTGCACAACAGCCACTCTGAGTATCTTTAAACAGCCTTCCAAGTGGTGTCCACACAGGACTTCCAATCAGGTAAGTATCCCATTTACACAGTTTATTCTCAGGAGCAGGTAAGGTTGATGAATAACTTACAGAAAAAACCTTTCTCTTGGAAGTAATAGCCTGTTCTTCCCTAAAGAAGGGGCTAAATTTGCAGCACAGTTTGTCCTGCAAACTCAGGGGAGGTTGGTCTGGTCACCTCCAAGGCCTTTTGAAAATGTTAAGTGATAGACACTGGACAGACAGAGAGAGCATTCCCCAAAGAGAGCCCTCTGGTACCTCTCTAGGGAGCAGAAAGAATTTAAAAGCATCTGTGTCCATAGAGCAACTATACAGATAGGAAGTTAGGTTTTGGGAGCAATATGATCTTCAAAACGTTTGCAGGACTGCACAACTGACAGAACAAACACACACAGCCCCTGCAACTATGCAGCTCACTTAGAGGTTCAGTGGCATGGACATCATCTGTTTTCATACACTGGTCTCTTTTGCAGCACAACAAAATAATCTACCAGGAGGTGAGTCTACACTGCTCTGTTCCCTTGCCATATCAGTATCAGAGCCTTCCAGAGAAACCTAGATAGCTTCCTTTTTACTCTTCTCCGAAGGGTGTCTACACACACTATTCACACAAATTTTTTTCTTCTAGGATGTTTTACTGCATCTGGGAGAGCTAGAGCACTGAAGGACCAGTCAAAATGTTTATAGGATAGTGTGCTGGTTTAAAGGTAAACCAGCAGGAGGAATGAATCTAATTCACAAACAGATTACAAGTCAGAATTACAGTTTAGTAAAAAGATCACAATAAGTACAAGGGTACAGAGGAAAATAAA
>JAWWEU010000111.1:26314505-26358114 GCA_035583155.1 Acropternis orthonyx | reverse complement strand
GAGAGAGGAGGTGATCCCTCTGAGGTGCAGGGTTGGTAGATGAAAGAAAAATTCCAAGATTTTAAATCCATAACATAGACACAGTGAGTAGATTATTCTACTTGAGGAAATAAGGGATACAGCGTACCTAAAAGAAATAATCGAAGTACCACTTCAGGTCTTTGGCAGAGGCAAACTGTAACAGTCCGATATAGTTATTTCATGAGCCTTAACTGTGTAGCTATGAGCACATAAGGTATAAGGTATTGCAACTCAGACATGCTATCAACTAGTAAAAAAAGGTGTAGAACAGGCAGGACCCAGAGGCTTAACCCTAAAGGCCATTCACAAATACTCCTGAAAAGTTTTTCCCAAACAAATTCTATCATGAAAATGTCTGTATGAAAATTTGGCACTCATAAGCAGTTCACTACATATGATGAATCTACCATCCTTTTTTGAAAATGCTTCTCTCTTATTTCTATACCCAGTGTGCTGCATGAGTCTTAGTAAGGGAAAACAACATCCTGTTAACAAAAGACATATGATTATTTTGTAGCATGCTTATTTATAAATCCTCTGCTAAGATGTCATGGTGCCAGTTTTGTTGTACAGTAGTTTTTAAGCAACTTTATCATAGATCTAGACTGAAGCATTCAGGTCAGCTACAGATATATAAAACTATAACTCCTTCCTAAAAGATTTACAAGAAATACTTGAAGGTTACAGACTGTAGACAAGAGAGTGCTGTGGAAGAGTCACAGTGAGTGTAATCTACCAGAAATTAGCATTTTTTAGCTCCTTCATTGCTTAGTGAAGCTGGAAAGATTTCCAGCGAGCCTAGCATTTCTAGGAATTATTTAGTGAAACATGAGCTGGTTTTAAAGTCCTTTCTTTTTATAACATCACATTATATATACTTTCTTACTATATAATCACATTTTATAGTATTTATTTTAACAAACTGAAAGCTTATTACAAATATTGTTCTTTCTAACATACTGGTATTTTACTGATTCTGAAAAAAAGCCTTTAATCCCCCATTGAAACAAGCACAGCTTACTTCTATTGATGTAAGTTTTATGTTTTGATCAGCTGTAAAAAAACTTCTTTCAAAGTATTTGAAATAAAAATAATATACATGAAGATTTGCTCTGTAGTCATTCACTGAAGACCTACAATGACTGACATAGCTGATGTCTGACTGGAAGCAAATATCTAGTTCTCTTAATTGGGGTGATACAGATATGATGTGACAGTATGATACTACTTTGATTGTACCTTAAGATCATTTGTTTTGATCTTTTCCTGTGGTTGTTTTCTTGCTCAAAAGCACTTTATCTCCAGCTGCTGAATATTGGAAGGCCCTTACATTACTGGTTTAGCTGTGGTCTGGTTCCACCTTCTCTCTCACTGTTTCCAGGTGTTCCACCTACATTTCTGCATCAGCATTAGTGGTTTTGCATCACGCAGGGTGTCTGATGGTTAACTGATCTAACTGAAACCCGGCTCTGTAAAAAGCAATAAAAAAATTATTCTGATGAATAAAGCTGCACACAAGAAAAAGAGGAATAGAAGCATAGAAGCAGCCAGTAATTAAATGATCCCAAGACAATCACAGAACTGACTTCTTGTAGTCTTTTCTCTGAAAGTGCATAAACTATATTTGCTTAGAGCTGCTGAGAATCTGGCCCTGTATACATACATGGAATGCTTTCTCTACATAATTCCTGTAATCACATTTCCTCATGAGCTTCCTGCTTCATTTTGACTAATATCTAAATCATATCTCTTTTATTTTTTCTGATATCCTTATTCTTCTTTGTTGGATGTCTGTGCATCTCGTTACTGGCTGTATTTCTCTAATATGAAAATGCCGCATTCCCATAAGTAAAACTAGGGGAGTGATTTATGCATTTTTCTGCATGAAAAGGCCCCTTGTGTGTTCCACATGTAAAGGCAGAACAAAGCAGATCTCCAAGAACATTTGTTTTCCTTTTAGCAGTTATTGCCATAAAAAGAGGTCAGAATGAAATGAAACAACTTAATGTTTTGTCCCTTGTCCAGCTCTGGTGCCTGATCTGGTTTCAGCTGTTATAATTATGGGTCTCTTTCTGAATACAAGAGAACAGACTCTGGCCCCTTAAGGATTACAGCTCATTCGGTGGTTCCCACAACTTTGGACCAACTGGTCACAGTCCATCAAGCCAGCCCTGTGTATGCTTTACTTCTTAATATTTTCTGCAACCCCAGGTGCAGAGCACTCCCGATGGCCTCAAGGACCACCCAGTTTTCCCACACTGCAGCACTGGAGCCACTGGAATAAGTAACTTGACAATCACACCCTATAATAAATAGATCTCTCTGGCCAGGAGTTCCAGCACAGCTGAGCTAGTTGAATGTGCTCATCTTTAGGCATTTCAGGAGTGGTCTGAGGGGAGCCATGGCTGGCTTTACTGCGGGGTTTTGTTGCTAGAGGTTAAACAAAGCCAAAAAGCAAGTAGTTCTAAATAATACTATATGACTTCTGAAAATTAAAATGACAATTCAGAAATCATTAGGTAAGCTCTGGCACTGTGCACTTGAACCTCTAGTCTGCAAAGGACATAGTGACTGGAAAAGAGTAATGGACTGGCAAATCTTCTGCTTGAAACTCCCTCTTTGGACACAAAGCAAACTTTATAAGAATCATCCGTCTGCCATATCAGAGCAGTCCCACCATGGGAAGAGTACATAGTTGTCAGCTTGATGTCAGTCACACTTTCTGCTTTCTGAAGTCCTCATTATTCAGGTAGAATTGACAGGCACAGAGGTGCTGGATGGAGCAGTGGTTTGACAAGGAGACAACTGGTCCAGTGCTGAGGGACTGCTGACTTACATCTCAACACTGTAGTACTTCAGCTGCACTCAGTCCCACCACAGCCAAGTGCATATAGTTAAGTCCCATGACAGTAACTCCAATGAATACTTCAGAGGGTGGGAATGACAGCAGGTACATATTGCCCCTCTTCCTTGTTTATCTACCTGGATGAGCTCAGTGTTCGATCCAGATCATAATTTTTAAAACATACAGGTGGACCTATCCTACATGGCAGCATATAATCCTTTTCAGACTTTCTTTAGGATTTTGTCACCTACCCTATCCTGCATCAATGGGTTCCTTGATTTAGTTTCACGCTGTATGAAAAAAGGGCTTCCTTCACGTGGTCTTATATTTGGCCATTTATGTTCATTGTGTGTCTCTGTGCCCTTGTGATGTTAGAAATAATGACTGTATCTACACTTTTCACCTTCTTTATGCCTTCCATCCTTTTACAGTCCTTAATGCAAACTAAGGGTCTTTTCAATTTCTCCTTAAACAGAAACGATTTCCTACTTCTTATCAAACTTTTTACCACCTCTTTTTTTTTTTTAATAAATTACATCTTTTTTTTTATTTTATGAAACATCAGAAATACATGCAATATTTGAGGTTCAAATATTTGAATTCAAACACAGACATAACTATATTTTCTGCTTTGTCCTCTCTGTTTTCTTTCCTTTATAACTCAGTCCCTAGTTTTGGTTTTACCAGACATAAGAACTTCTCCTGCTTCTGCTGAAGTTGATAATGAAAGATCTGATCTGATTTCATGCCATGAAGGCAGGTTGAACCCCTAGCCCAGAGCTCACCCAGCAGCCCTGCATTAATTTCCTGAGTTATCAGGCCACCTATCAGGACTCTATTGTTCAGCCTTTTGTTCATCTGAGAAGGAGATCCACATGGATTCCATGACAGATCAATGATTCTAGGTTTCTCTCAAGAGAAAGGGAATAATTTATCCTTGTTAATGGTTTGTTTTGTGTATCGATCTTCTTACCTCCTCCTGACACATGGCTCTGCTTATGAGGAACTTCTCTCAGAAATATCCCCTATAGAAATCACTTTATTTCTGGATAGAACTCAGTATGTTGGACATAACAGTTTTAGGTCCGTCTGATCAGGTGGGCTTATTTTTGGCTATGCCCTGACTATTTTATGACCAACTGAAAAACTGTTGGTCGATATTAATGTAATTCTTATGTACATTGTTATAGGTAAGGAACTAAGCTCAAAACATTCATCCTGTCTTCCACAGTCAGGTGGCATTGCCCACTCTAGCAGTCTCTGAAAGTTTGAAATAACTGTACTCCAAAGCCTGACTCTCAGATGATGACATGAGAATTGCAGGGTTCATTTTTAAAGCAACTTTTTCTTTCTCATTACACCAGAATTAAAAGAGAAAATCTTCACTCAGATACTTTCTAATATCTCAGAAAAATGCAAGGATTAAAAAGAACTGCCTTCTTCTCTGTAAATTTAGCCTCCAAAGCAGGTGTGTGTTTGAGTTTTTGGGATCTGCAGGAAGGTGATACTGGGAATGGCAAGCTAGCACTGCTACAGTCAGTGACGCAGTTCCTGGTAACTTCATTATAAAAACAGTTTTACCCAAGGGTTTTACCAGCTAAGCAACTGTTATTCTATTTATGTACACTTGGAGGACACATGAGGTCAAGTGCCAAGCTTTTCAGGTAACTTCTGCTTAGCATCTGCACAGACATGCATAGGAAATATCACAGTTAAGGCACTTTGATTGTTGCCTTTAGGTTAACCATTTTGTTTATAAAGATATAACAAATTGATTTCTTCTAGGTCCTAACTTTATTCCCTGGAGAAGTAGGTTTCAAAGGGCTTGGTTCAATGAGCAAAATTACACACATGCATATATCTTCACAGGATCAGCACCTAAATTTTTGTGATTCTTCTAACAGAGCAATTACTTTTCATATTTGATTTTAACAATGTTAGTTCCCAATTCAATTAACATCACCACTATTTTCTCTTGACAATTTCACGGCGAGTCTATAGGGATCCCATTAAAATGTCATTATATTGCTGCTGTGTTGTAAGACTTCAGTGGGAAAACAATTTCAGTGCAAGTCTACAGAGATCTTGTTATGAAGCTGTTAGAATATGAAATGGAAATAGCATCAATTATTTCAGTGTGAGCCTGGAGTCCCAATCCTGATGTCATCATGACATGAAGTTGAAAAGAAAAACTATTCCAGCCTTCACATATGAAGGCACCAGGATAATGTGAGAATTAGGGGAGAAGAGGAAAGAGAGAAGGGGAAAAACACTTTCAATGCATTATTACAGTGATATGGGACAAAAATAGAATTCATAGGTCATATATTATAATCACTGCATGACCTTGGCAACCCTAGTTCTGAGCCTTCCATATATACAGTCCTTTAATCACATATGCAGAGGCTTTACACCACTAGATTATAGTGACAGGAAGTATTTTTAGATCTCTTAAAGGAAAGGATCCATTCCTGCAGCACATATTTTGAGCAGAATGTAGTTTCCCACAGCTCCCCCATGACACTCGTAAGTACTCCTTAAATCCATGATAAGTCTTATCACGCCTGTACACTTCATCTGTGTAATTCCCTAGAAATAATTAGAAGAGAAGGATCACCAAGCCCCGAGGGCAGATCCCCACTGTGTGCTAGGGGCAGCTTCAAAGTTGCCTTGATACCAGGCGCATCAGTCACGCAGACAACAAACCCATGAAAGGAAGCTCAGATGTAGCTCGAATGTGCCCTGTGGAACTCGTCTGACATTGGTTCTCCCAGCACATGAACAGAAGGGGACTTGGCTTCCTGGCTGCTCCCTGCATGGAAGTTGCCTGGATGGTCACTTGACTGCCCTAAACCCTGCAGTTTCCCAGTGTGGGTGAGAAAGCCACAGGGTCTTTCGAGTGAGGCTGGAGATGGCTGATCATGCAGTACTGGGTTATTACCATCTGGGTGAGTGAAAACAGTGGGATTAGCCCCAAAGGCAGGAGTTTGGTGAGATTGGTTACAGAGGGGAAGCAGTCGCTGTAGGAACTGATAGAATGATACAGAAAAATTGTATGAATATGTGGAAGATGTGACTGAGTACAGTATTTAAAAAGCATCTTTCCATGCTGTACCAAGCATAGATATTTTGGTGTGTAGAGCTTGCTTCCCTGTATTTGTGTGCAGATCTGCTCCCCTCCATTTGCAAAAGGTCTACACAAAGTAACACTGAAGTAATTGTTAAGTGTAGTAAACTCAAAAAAAGTGATCCAGGTTTCCAGTTGAGCTCTTTGGACTTTGGTCCAAATTCATCTGGTCAACGATACGTTACAAAAAAATACTCATTTTGCTGACATGGGCCAGGTATGTTGATGGCTTTTACCCACTCTTCTGCTACAAAAAGCATGAGTCTGAAAGAACAACCCCCATTATGAAATAATGATTGGTTTTCCAGAAAATTACCATTGTCACCATCACCTTTGACCAGTCCCAGAACCATCAAGGGCCTCAGTACACATTCAGGAATCCATGGCTGGGTAAGAAATGGACTTTCCTCTTTTTCTTCTTCTTTCTTAAAGACAGATTTGACTGTTCATAACTGTGGCCTTCTGTGGATAAAATGAGATCCACAGGACTCCTAAGTGTTGTCTTCGAAAATGTCTCAAGTTTAGGAACCGCCCTAGGGCAGTTGATCTGACTGTATCCAGTGTGTCAGTCCATGTGCTTACAGGTACTCAGGATGGCATTTCACAGGAGGCACAGCAGAAGCAACACATACTGCATTGCACCCACAGAAGTCCATAATAAATAATTCTGTAGATGCCACAATGCTTTCAATACAAAAAGGCTTATGTTTCTTAATATCTGTTCAATGACCCAAGCTTCCAACTTTGTTCATGCTTGCTCCAAAGCCAGGTATTCTCTGCAAGCTGAAATGTTTTTGGTTTTTGGGTTTTGGTGTTTTGTTTGTTTGTTTGTGTGTTGTAAGAACAGACAATTACCAGAAGAGTTCCTACCTCACTCTAGTACAATACTGGTATCTATCTGCAGAATCACTTCCAGAAGAGTTAAGAAGGAATAACAGTCTGGAGATTGGATGGTTAAATGTTCCTTTCAACTACTTACTGAAGTGTGAAAAGGAAAGTACTATGATAACACCTCAGCATCTTTCTGCTGATATTGCCAAATCATGGCAACACTGAGATGTTATGCAAGCTACTACAGTTCGACAGTGCTCAGAAATCTCTGTTTGAAGCTCATCCACATGGGAAGCATTGGACTAGAGTATCTGGTGGGAGTTTTGTCCTCGCTCTGTGTCTGCTGAGAGGCACTGAACTCGCTTCACTGCAAGACTACATTTTTGCATTCTCTTTTCTGATGTGTGTATGATATCCTTTGCTTTTAGAGTGGTCAGTGTTATCATAATCTTCTCAGCTGAGGAGCTACTGCAGTTGGTGACAGCTGCTATAGCTGTGAGTTGATCCCAAGAGTAATATCTTATGAGTAGCCTGTGTGGTTTATATGTGGATGGACAGAGCTCAAGAGTGTGTGCATTCTGGCTGACTTCTTTCTGGACTGTAAATAATACAGGCTTATTGAAACATTCTTAATCTTCATAATCAGGACAGAAAATTAATATGAACAGATTCACTCATAACATTTCTCTCTCTCCTGTTTTTGTACTCCCAGACCTCCTCTGTGAACAGCCTGTTCTGCAATGTATTTTGCTGTTTCTGCATCTGTTCCAAGACAGAAAGCAGAAGCATATCAACACTGCTCAAGGTTAGTTGAGTTTAAAAGCAAAAACCTGAAAACAAAACTCCAGCAACCTAAATTGTATCTGAAACCGGTTTAGGTTGCTAGGGGTTATTTAAACTAAATCAGTTCACCTGCCTCCTCCCCCATTTAGTTCTAATGTTTATTTTGCACAGAAATTAATAGAGATGGTAAGCGATCACTCTTCACAAAACACTTACAGATGAGCCAACATCCCAAATTTGCATTGTCCAGAGCTGCTATTGTAAGTTCAGCTGTCACAAACATGCCTGCAGAGCTGGGTGGCTTGTTGACCCTGTGCTAAATTCAGCAGGCTCCAGTGGCTATAATGAGAACCAGACAAAAGGCTAGTTAAGAGGTGCACTTGCTCTGGATAGCTGGCTGCCAACAACCACTTTTTCCACAGAGTAGAAGAAATAAGGCTAGAGGGATGGCCAGAGAGGGCAGAGGGAAAGCAGCTGGAGGAGGAAGTTAGAGATGGATGCCAAGGCATGAGGTAGAACAAATCCACTGAGTGATAAACTTCCTGGTCCTGTCAAGCAGAAGAGGATAATATCCCAGTATCTTTCCTTCCCACGGGGGTGGTTATCTGCGTTGTCTACTCCTAGAAAACTCCTTCCTCTCCCCCCTCTTCCCTGTCATCATGAAGCACAAGTTCTCAGTCTGTTGGCTGGGACATGATGCAGTCCCACCCATAACCACTCAGACTTGGAGAGGCGTGAAGAGGGAAAGAGACAATGTCAGACTGTGTGTCTTGCCCCAGGGCTGCCCCACACTTTTGGGTACAATCCCAATGCAACCTGGATCCTTCCCAGGTCAGAACCCTTCCAACAGATTCAGTGTGGGCCTACTGGGACTAGATAGCAGTCATGTGCTCTCCTGTCATACTAGAAGGCTCAATTTTACATCAAGTGATTTGTCAGTATTTTCCTGCTAGCATTTGGCTTTTCTCTTGGCTTTGCTTCTCACTGCTGTTAACTGTCCTGACAAATGGAAGTCATTCTGAAACTATGTGGCTTTGTAATTATTATCTTTGGTAAATGTTTTGAAAGCTGAAGAGTTGCTGTTTGCTCCCTCACAAGCTGCAAATGCCTGCCAGAAGTTCAATTTAACTGTCAACACCTCTGCTCATGAACTTAAATATTTTGGAGTCTGTCTTTATGGTTACATATATTAGCATGTTCTGCTTTCTGTAGGACAGACAACTAGTTGCTAATAAGAATGTACTCCTGTTTAGTCATGTTTCTTTATTTAAAGCCACTGTTGAACCAGTTTTCATCTCTCTGTGTTAGAATTCATGTCAGAAATAGGTTTTCTGAGTTCACTGTTGATTAAAGACTTTTAGAGTCCCAGTGTTTTAAAAAAAATCCAGATGCTGAATAACCTCATGATTGACATTGCTACCAGCTTTTTGCAGTTGGAATGGCAATGCCTGCAATAATTTTTGATAGGTCCCTGCTATTTCCATGAGTACTTTCACACACAGATACAAGCGTGTTTGCTAACTGCAGGGGTAGAATTTTGAGCACTGAATTAGGCACATTGATAACCAGGCAGAGAAACGGACTGAGAACAGAAGTTTAATAGATGTCTTCAGCCTGTAACAAATTAATCAATCCTGTGTTTGGGATCTCTGTAGATGGCAAACCCTGTGTTCTCTTCTGTGGAAATCAGCCAGGTTATATGCAGTATTAACAGGAAATTGCTACCTTGGGCACCTTTGAAAATTCCCCCTAAGGTTTAGGTCTTCAGACTGATGCTCAACTCCCATTGACTTCAGGTGAAATTAGATATCAGTGTGGCCTTGAGATTCAGGGCCACAGAGTTTCCAAAAAATGCTGATGCACCTAGTTGCCTTTAATTTCACAAGAGAAATTCAATTTGCATCTTTAAGCTCCACCAAACTGAAGAAACTCTATCATCTTCTTTCCTTTGCATCCTCTGTCCTTATAAGGAGTAGGAATAGAACTTACTTGTGGTGGGATATACTCAGACCTCATTGGTTTTGTTTGGGTTATTAAATGAGGCTAAAAGGATTCAGTAACATTTATCCTTAAAATATAATGGGAACCGAGTATGACCCTTACTGGATATCCCAGAAATAGCCTATTAACTCTATATTAACTCCTCTTCATTAAGAACCCTGTGCGTTCCTAAATGACTATTATTTCACCCAGGCTGAACAGTGCTCAGAGGCAGGAGGTTCTCATTAATAGGACAAGAATAGAGAGAATATGCCCTAAAATCCTCACATGCTGAAGAATGCTTAAGCATGACCACAGTTCCTTTAGGGGGGAAAGACAGAGTGGGCAACTCTCTCCTCCAGATTTTATGCACCTTAAGGGCCTTATTTCATCTTGTGGTCCATAAGGAAATGGTCTGATTTTCAGGGTTGCATTTACACTCCTCTGAAAGTAATTTCTGTTAAGTATAGGTATCTCCATTTGGTATCTATGTGAGAATTCTAAAAAGTAGAATGTTTATTGTTTGAGATGCTTCTGCGGATGACACCAGCAAATTCCTTAATAAATTCCACAGAAAATAACTATGTCTGCTGACAAAATCCCTGGAATGATGAGCCATTAATTAGGCCATTTGTCTCACATGTCACCACCTAATCTTTTATATTACATCCCACCACATTTTCTAACAGAAATAAAGCTGCTTTCATATTAATTTTGGTCTTCGTCATAGAAGTAATTGGGTTTGCATTTTTGTTGGGATTTTGTGTGTGTGTGTGTGTGTGTGTGTGAGAGAGAGAGAGAGAGAGAAACCAATACATTATTGAGAACTCAGGAGCAAAATACTCTTTAACATTGAAGATAAATAATCTCCTACACAGAACAGAGCACACTGATGCATAAATAGGACAGACTGCATGACAGTAAGTACAAGCAGCTGTCCAGAACAGATTCACAGACGGAGTGGAGCTATATGGGGATAAGGGATTCATTTAGCTTTAGAAAGTGCCTAATGTGCCAACATATTCCAAATGATAGGGTTTCCCTAATCACTATGGATAAATTTCAGGCCAGGGCTGAGAGCCTCATTGCCACCGGCACCTTCAACTCACCTGTATTAAATTGTGTTCCTGTGAAAGCTCAGAGGACTCAGGCTTCTGATAATGCCTTTGTGCACTCCCCCTTTATCAGTGTAGATTTCACCTCACAGCCACTCACATGCAGTGCTGGTGCCAAAAAGTGAAGTGAGAACTAAAGTCTTCAGCAAAGTACTTAAAATGTGAATTGTGGTCAATAGGGAAAATAATCCCACAGTTCAGATGTACAGTTAGGATATGCTTATGAATGTGCTTGGAACTTGATTTCTCAGAAAGCAGTTACACCTGAAGCTGAGTTTTAGAAGTGTCAAGCAACATTGCCACCAGGACAGTCTAAGAGTATTGCAGCACATGGAGCAGGAAATCAAGAATATAAGCATAAGAATAGCATTGCTCACAAGAGAGCATTCTAGAGGAAGCAGCAAACATATTCTTTTATGGAGAAAGCTGTTCTAGAAAGTGGTATAAAGAACATTTTTGCTATGAGGAAGAATGGCAGCAAATGAGCAGAAAGACTAGGAGAAATGGCAACTGAAATGTAGTTTCTCAACACCTAGAAACAAAGGTAGGAAATGAGGTGAGTTGTCTGGAAAGGCAATGAAAGCTCTATGAAAGGATATTAAAATCTATTTTAAACACCATGGAGACAGTAATGAAGGAGGAATTGGTGGCAGCTATTGTGAGCAAAAGAGGCAGTTCTGGTGATTAAACTAGGACTGATTTTTCTATCTACAGTCTATCTTTTAGCCTCCTAAATAGCCCTGGGCAGCACACTTGGGTGTTAGTGTTGTGTCAAGCCTCAAAGTCACTCCCCCCAGTCCCTATTAGGGGCAAGCAAAGCCTGAAATGTAAAGGATTCTGCACAGGTACGATGTGAAATGACTGAGCCAGCTGGTGAAGGAGCTACCTGAGCAAGCTGTACCATGAGGATGCTCTGCCTGCCCTGTGTGCCTGTGCAGCTTCCTCATGCCCCACCACACCCAGCTGCAGTGCTCTTCACAGGAATTGCTAATCTTTGCAGGGAGAAGGATGAGGAGAACTGTCTTCAGATCTCTGAAGCTGTCATTTGCAGCTTGTATTATCAGAGATGAAAAATTACTGGTAAACCTTTTTGTAACACTGAAGTTGTACAGCCAAGTGCCTCTACACATGGCTTCCTCTGTGTTGCATGGCCAAGAGAGGTGTACTGCAATGGGATATTTGAGGATATCCATCCTCAGCAAAGGAGGAATGGAGTGTCCCTGGTCCAATTCTCTGCTGATACCTGCTCTTTCCCAGTAGAAAATCAGTGCCCATATTTATATCTGAAGTAGAGAGAACTTGATACATGGATGGATCTTCTCAAAAGCAAAAATAATGGAAATTTATATTTCAACAGCACTCATACCTTTTGCAATTTTACTACTGTGAGTGAGTATGTGTGTGTTTTGGGCTGATTCCCTCTGTTCAGTGAACAAAAAATAGTGGCAAATACTTTAGATCTGGAAATCTCCTATTTAAATGCGTTGTGAAAAGGACCCCAAGACTGTGACACAGATGCACAATCATCCTGCCACACAAATACTTAAGAAGGATTGCCCACAAGACTTTCATCTGCCCATCTAATTTCTAAGTTTCTCCCTGTAACCCCTTCTGAGAGATTCTGTCCTTGCACATTTCTCTAATATACCCAGCTGAAAGGCATCAGAAAAGTTCCAAAACCAGTGCCACCCTTGTTGGAGACTATAACTGTGGAAGATCACTTCCTTGTCCTATGCAGATGCAATGCAGCTTTGTTTTTCACACACACATGCACAGCTCTGACTTTTGATGAAATACCTTATTCCAGATGCACATTTTTGTACAGTGTATTTAACAATGCTCATTCATCAATGGAACGTATACTGTCACCTTCCGAACAGCAAGTAACCTAACAGAGGAATGTGTCAAGGCGCAAAAGTCTTCAGTGCTGTGTGAAGTTTCACCTCCACCTCCCAGAACCTGCAGGGCAAGTGAAGTGGCCAGAATCAATATAATGTGTATTAAAAGAGGCATGTATATGGCTTTTGAAGAGAATCCCCTTATCATGTGAGCCAAGGAAGCACCATCAGTCCCTGGAGCTACTTTCCATCACAAAGCCAAATCACTCTTCCATGGTCTCCTCCTGAGCCCCGAGGACTACACGACACCTGCACACCTTGTTTCTTTTACAGGTCTGTTAACATAACAGGGCACAGTGGCTGCTCTGGAAGCTCCCATCTACATTGACAGCCTGCAGTGACATGTTCAGATCTACCCTGCTTGTTGGTGGTAACCTTGCTGCTACACTGGGAATGGCCTTGAGCTTGAGTGCTCTCAGACAGGAAGGCTCCAGAAGGTAGGGAGTCATCTGTCTTCAACTCTTCCCTCCTTTCAACTTAAAACATGAAATAATATAAATTTCAGAGTCTCTTTAGGATTTCTTTTAATCTCTTGCCTTATCATAGGGGCCAACATGTCATAAAAAGTGTGGGCGCATGACATCAGATGATGCCAGGACCAACAGATGACCAGACTGCCCTATAAATTGAGCTTAACATCTGTTCTGAAATGCAATTTAACAACCTTACTTCATAATCCCAAATTTTATATTTCACTTTATGTTTTTGTTTTTCCTTCCACCTCAGCAGTGTGACAATCACGGATGTTTCCTTAAGGAGGTGCAGTAATAAATACTCAGCTTAGACATTGACAGGGCTGCATCTGAAATCTCACCAGAACTCAAATCCTCAGTACCTTCAGTACCTTGAGGCCTCATGCCAGCCTCCATGCCAACCTATTATTTGAACAAAATTTCCTGAACACTGACATCCGTATCAAACCTCAGTAACATGGTCTGACTGAGATGAGGTCCAGCTCTAGGAAATGGACTGGGTTCAGTGTTAGTCAGTGAGTGCTTATATCAATGCATTGCACTGTTTCTGCAACCCACAGGCCTTAGGACAGTTGTTCCACCTGAACACTCAGTAGCCACAAGTCTTCGTGCAGATGGGCTCCTCTGAAGCTTCTTCACCACTGGTGAATTACTTCTTACTGTGTCCAGAGGCACAGATCCCAAACAAAGTTAAGATTTTCAGTGTATGAATTCACAGGAACAGTCTTATTTTCAAATAACCCACAATTATTCTTCAAAATATTCATAGCCAAATCTTGGCCAACTTATTAACAACTCTCTTGTCAATCCAGTGGAGACCCCTGAATTCAAGTGCAGCAAATAAAGGAATGAAACTTCCAAAGTCAAGGATAGAAGAAAAGTGCATACTCTTTGGAGCTTTTGGCAGTAAGGCAAGCATGAAATAGCATGAAATGTGACATTGCCTAAATGCTCCAGTTCATGTCTCAGGTAACCATTTGCCTTCAGACAGCAGAGGAGGAGGAGGAAGAACTACCATGCTCTTGAAGTGTTTAACAGTAGCTGTAACCACTGTCTTGACCCATGCCCTAATGCAGTCTCCTTGCTTTCTGGCTCCTGCTGACAGTGACACCAGAGCAGCTTGTCTCTTGAGTAAATAGACTCATCAGTCTGGTTCTGCTTGCATGTACTAATGCATTTAGAGAGATCTCTAATCCATCCCAAGCTGAAAGCAGATTCAATCCAAAAGGTTAATGCATCGCTTTTATGTAGTGCAGTGAATAAGTTGAACTTGTATGTTATCACTCGTTTAAACACCGTAACTCCTCACAAATTCACACTGCCTTTCAGACGGGAACTTCAAAACATTTTTCCAATCACCAATTTCATCCCACAATGCACCAGCCAAGTCAGCTGACAGATACAGCTTTCACCTTTTTAGGTAGGTAAACTGAGGCAGAGAAAACTCAACATGGATGTCCAATATGGCTTATTTTCAAAGACAGCAGCTCCTTACAGCTGCCATTGCTTTAGGATTCCTACATAGTTCTGAACTTCAGATAACATTTACTGAAATAAATAATGAAGTGAATAATGAAGTGAACAAAACATGAATAAAGATGACAGCATATGAATGTATCTTCCTGTCCTTTCTGTGATTCTTTAGACCTCATAACTTGTTTTATACATGCAGGGAAGATGAATGGAAGGCCAGGGGTTTGGTGGTTATTTTGCCAGAAGGAATGGTCTGTGTTCCTGAAAAAAGACACCTAATTTTTAGTGAAAGCTGAAAAGAGGAAGACAATTCCATACTACTGGTATTATATATCCCCTGGTTTATGCACACTGGCCTGTTTCCAAAGCAGAGCGTGTGGAAACCATATGACTACTATTGAATATGTGCCTAAATCAAATTTGCAGTGTTTTTGCTTTGCTTGCCAAACACAAGCCTCCAGTGGGGTTAGATACCATATGTCAGGTAGAAAACAGGTTGCAGTATTATTGCCTACCTTTCCAGGTACAGGACAATCCTGCCAAACTAAGTGACATCCAGTTGTATAGAAACTTCATAAAAGTCTAGTTTAGTCTGGGTCCCAAAGCCCATCTTAATATCTCCAAAATGGTTGACCAAGAAGACATCCACTACTTAAAAAGCAGTTCCTTTAAGCAGAGAGGGCAATGAAGAAGGTAAGGCTTTGGCTCTTTCCTCCATTTGAATGTGTGGGGAAAACACGTTTGCAGGAGAGATCATTACAGAAGGCATCAGGAAGCAACATGCACCCTGCACTTCAAGGCCTCATTCTCTTTGCAGCAAGACTAAAAATTTCAAAATGTGTTTTTGTTCCTTGTTGGCACAAACCCAAATCTTTGAGAGCAGAGTCTGTGCTGTAGATTAAGTATGTGTTTTTCTGCTCATGACTGCAGGCACAAATGGAAGACCCTGGTCCAGCTGCCAGGTTCAAAGAGAAGGGACTCAAATATGGTTTTCCACTTTTGGCCAGGAACTAGAATGGAAAACTAGCCACTGAGCAGCTGTCATTTTGTTTAGAAATATGGAGTCTTCTAACATAAATGCTAAGACTGGCCATGCTGAATCAAAGCAAAGATCCATCCAGTACAGCAATCTGTCTCTAAGGGAGAGTAAATTCCCATAACCAAATTCTAACAGCTTTCTGCTCAGAGACTTCCAGATCCAAAGTAAGTTGTATTTAGTGTGTCTTGATTGATGGCCTTCTCTTCTAATTTTCCTTGTCTCCCCCTGAATCAAGGTCAGCTTTCACCCTTCACAGCATCCTGCAGCAGAGTGTTCCTACAGTTTCCAGAGAGAAGGAATACTTTCTTCTGTTTGTTTTGCATCTTCCACCTTTTTTCTTATATGGTGTTATTCCATACGCTTGGCCATCTTTCCACCCTTCTCTGAACCTTTTCCAGGTTTGCTATACTCTTTTAGAGATGAGTGGCTCAGAACAACATACACAATGGCACACACGGCAAGGGTATGCCATAGACTTGAGCCATCACCCTGTATGGGCTACTTTTTCTCCATATTCATTTGTACTTATTTACATAGAATCTCATCTGCTGTGTCAGGTAAGAATTACTTTATCTGTAGTACCCTAAAGAGCATGACATTAGTCAGTTTATGGAAGTACACATCAAAGAAAAGAATGTCCTGAGCAAGAAAACATTGCATAGCTAACATGCAAAGTAACTTGAAATAAACACCTGTATAGACCTTCCAAGAATGCTGGACTTTCAGATCAAAAATTTTGTAAATGCACAAAAGTAGGAATGCAGTTTGTACAGCAAGCTAGGTATGAAATATAATTATATGAGAATGTGAATATTTTTTTAATCTTCTCTTTGGGAGGAAATGTTTCAAAAGCCTATCTAAAATACTGCATGAACATTGGGATGTATTATAACATCTAAAAAGTACTTTCAACACATATGCACCTACCAGAGATGATAACTGGCATCCACATGTCATTTTTCAGGCAACACCAGTTGTGGAATACCCAATAAACAGAAGTCAGGGTCACCCGAGCCTCAAACATGGAACACTTGGCATTGGTGTTACATACCTCAATTGGCATTATCTCTGTGTCCTACGTCATTGCAGACACTCAGAAGAGGATATTCAGACACCACAGGTCGGCTCCAATCCTGGTTAAAATCATGTATTTACCAGATTTACCATTTACAATCAAAAGCTGATCAAAGACTGATTTTATTGTTGAGCTAGAGTTGCCTAATCACCTACATCACAAATCCTAGGCCAAGTTTCCTTTTAAGAATGACCTATGATCTCCACACTTCACTTTGATCCTCTTGGAACTCAAATGCTTGATCTGGTCCTTTAAGATTTATGTACTGGAGATCTGTGCAAGAGTTTGAAAAATCAAAATCTTTCACAAAGCCCCAGTGTCTCCAATCCAGAGCTGCCTGTTGAACTGCTGAATATAGAACAATTTTCCCTGGTTTATCGTGGTAACCACATGAGCCTTTACAGGGTTCTCCAAGATGTTGCCTCATGTCCAGTTGCTGCTGTCATTTCCTACCACCATGACTGTGTTGCCAGGGACTCTTCATTGCAGCTTACAGAAAAGAATACAAAGAGACTAAAGCCTGAAGCAACTAATCCAAAGAGTGAGAGCAGCTAACTGTTGGGGAAAGGCTCCCAGTAATGGCAGACAACAGCACTACCCAAGCACTCTAGTCAAAGGCAAATAGGAAGCCAAGCAGACAGACAAATAGAAAGTGCAGATGTCGGGATCCAATGGGAAAAAAAGAAGGGAAAATATTCAGCCTATAATCAATCATGGGAACAGTGGAGCATTACAAAAAGACTCACATTACATTCCAGCGCCATGATTCTCCCATGGTAGTAGGAAGCTGTGCTAGGATTGGTCTTCTGAGAAAGCAGCGGTATCTGCTATATAACTTTACCAGCTCTGAAGGTGCTCTAGATGCAAGCACTGTAGAAGAAATATATTGATTAAATGTTTGCAGCCCTTCTACTGGATACATTTACAGCCACTTACAGGCTAATGGATCAAGTCACTTCCAGGTGGATGGGAAGCCCTCTGAAATCCATTCCAAGAAACACTGCTAAACAACAGTAATAGACTATTTGTAGCTATGCTCACAAGGAGAATAAAAAAAACAAAGCAGAGTCAGCAAAGCCCTGGGAAAAAGGTGTCCAGTGATTGGTTATATTAAGTGAAACAAGTTTAAGGTCAGCGTAAGAAGCTGGGAAACCCATGAAAACAGAAAAGCTTTCTCACTGGACACACACATAACTGGCGCTTCGGAGTCCTGTCCATTGCTGGTGAGCAGGGCACTGCAAAGCACAAATCTGATTGCCATAGGACACTGTATGAATGTGCAAAGAGAAGGAAACATTGTGCCTCATGTAGCCTATGTAACTGCTTCTCTCATAGGTGAAACTGAAAGGAGCAACAGCCAAATGAAGGGACGTGGCCAACTAACTATACTTGCCAATTTCCCATTTACCTCAGCTCTCTGTTTGACTCATTAGTCAACCTGAATACCCAGACAAAAACATCAGATCAGGTGAGCAGAAAGTCCAGACCTCCAATATTGCAATGTTGCAATATTAAAATTCATCCTCCCATAAGAACAGAAAATGTGGGCAGGAGAACCAGAAGTCTGCTTCATTTGATACTATAGCCTACTAGTGCTGTGACTAGACAGAGAAGCACGGTAGCTAAAGGGGCAGCCCCTGAATGACTGGAGAGAAGTGCTTGAAGCAGCCTCACAATTATGCAAATTTAGTAGTCTTCAAATCCTTTTTAAAAAAAAACAACAAAAGGCAACACTTCAAGCTTCACTAGGAAAGAGGTCATACAAGAAACACAGACATATGACCATGGAGAGAGAAAGCTTTAGATAGCTCCAAAAAATAAGGAAGTAAATGTCTGGTTGACATGAGTATATAAGCCAAGGCCTCAGGTAGAAAAGTCAGGAGAAACAAGGAGATTGTGAAACAAATCAAACCTACACGATGTAAGCCAAGAAAAGGAATTCTGTGACCAGATGGAAGGTTCACAATGTCAGCAATAACATAAGCAACAGGAGACAAGTTCATGGAAGGGGGTTCACAGAAGGGGTATCAATCATTTAATCTGTGATAGGTTGCCAATAAAAAAACATCTTGCAGGGGTACAGATTCTCAGGTGACACACTAAGCAATGCAGTTAACATTTGACCTAGATCTCACACTCTCATGCCATCATACCTGTGTCACACCCAGCTGCAGCTCAATTATCCTTCTTGTGGTTCATGGACGTACAGAGTGAAAGCAGGTAGTTGGTCTACCTGGCCTTTGGCAGGCCATTCAGTTGTGCCTGATGCAGGGAGCTCTGGGACCTTGGCATGTGGATGTCACATTGCAGATCTGTGACTGGAATTGTCTTCCCAGAGGTTTCAGACAAATCCCACTTCAATGTTTGACCTTTGGCAGCAACCTCCTTCTCTTCTTATTGTGCACTAAGTAGTACTTTTTTCCACTGGGCAGAAGCTCCCAGAATCTCTCATGAGAGCAGTATATTTGTGTTCTAGCCACTCTGAGTGTTTTTATTTTGGTACCATTGCCCATTTGCACACAAAATACACATGCACAGAAAGATTTAACACCAAGGTAAGGGCAACAGAAAATTAGTTACCAATTTTTATAGCAATTTCCAAGAATTTGTTTTCTCTGGAATTAAGACAGGTTGGGTTAAAATTCCCTAAATGCTATTGACATTAATTTTAAAAGACAATCTTCCTTTGGGCACCATCAGAGCAATGGAAACAACTACAGAAAATACAGAGGAATCAGGTATCACTTGTAAGAAAGTAACTGGGGATGTAGTATTCCATTACATGGGATGTATTTGTACCATTTTAGCTTGCACAGATGGAAATATAGTTCAATGTTTCAACATCATTTGACTTTCACGTGTTAAAATATTGATAAGTGCTGCACAGGATAATGCCCCTATGGTTTCAAGTAGTAACTGGAGCATGATGTTTATTGAAGTGAAATACAGCAAAGCCTTTAACAAGTATTTAAAATTCTGAGAATCATTCTCAGCACTGTCATAGATTATTTCTTTATTTTTCTCCAGCTAATCTTTGTTGATATGTTCCTGTTTGAGGGTGTTAAAATAGAATGCATCTTCTGATCATCTCAATGTCTCTTGTTACAGAAAACTTTTTAGAAAAAAAAATAAGTACTTCCTATTTGAAAACTACAATGCAGCTGTCATACATGAAATAACAAACTTCAATAAAGAAAAACAATGCTACATAAAACAGGCATAAATGGACCATAGACTCCCTGTTCTAAATGTTAATGGACCTTTACACTGCAGCAAGAACATCTGAAAGCCATAAAACACATGATTATCCAGATTGCTCAACGAGGTCTGACTTGTATCATGTCAAAGCTTCAGTTCTAAAATGCACAGTATTTCCTACACCACTTAAAATTGCTAAGACCAAATTAGTCCAACCAGAAGTCAGCAGAGGCCAGAAAAGATGTCACTTCAATGCATTTGAAGGGAAGATGAGCCATGAAGCATTTTCTGAAAGTGCATATCATAGGGGTAAGAGCGTCATTCATTCAGAATTCATCTATCTAGTCTGCAGCATCAGGTTGGATGCTTAGGTCTCCTATGAAAACAAGACTTCATTTTATACTTTCCATTGACATAAACATGGAAAAATCGAAGGGGAAGAGAGTTCACCAGATATAGTTCAAGTGAACAGACTGAAAAGGGTTTAACATTCTCTGAATGTAATTTACAGGAAAGAAAACACAAGCGAGTGTTCATTGAGGTATACACTTCTGCAAGGGATTTAGGAACTTGACTCTCCAACAGGTACTTTTTAACTACATCATCTCATGTGAGCACTGAGTAGGCCAGATCCATGTGGGAAGCCTAAGTAATTCCCAAATGAATGTTCAGTACCAGTCCTAGTGTATGCAATTTATGTGTAAAGGTGCATGGCAAAGCTTCTCCTCTTCACCTAACCTCATGGTAGTTTTAAAGACCAAAGAGCATCCATTGTTGGACTGTAAACAGAATATTGTTTTCCTCTTCTCAAAACAAAATTAGAAAAATAAATCCTATTTATCTCATTGTGCTTTGTCTGACTGTAGGAATACCAGTTTAGATGGAGTATTGCATAATGCTCTGTTAGGGCCTCAATATCTCAATAGTCGTCCTCTGAATAATGTTTAAATTAAATGTAAGTTCCCTTGTTTCCTAACACATACAAATATTTTAGCACATAAATCATAGAGTGATCAGTTCCAGTGCAAATTAGTTTGTAGAGTAGTCAGTTTTCTGTCCTTCTAGCCATTTTATTATCTGATAATTAGAGCTGGTTGAAAATATCCTCATTTGTCAATTCCAGTACTGGTTGCTGAAAATTCTGTGAATGTTCTTTGCAAAGAATACTGGAATATTTAATTTCTAAGTTGTAGAAGTGTTTTCCTTTGGTTTTATAATTTAGATTGAGAGTACAAAAGTTGGAATTATTATATTAAAAGAAATCTATACCAACACTGAGTGTTGCAGCCTTACTGAAATGGAAGATTTTAGTAGTTCATGTAATATTCCTAAGTATCTAAAATTTCTTAATTTTGCCTCTTTGTTGTTCTAAAAGAATTTACAATTTTGAAATTTTGAAAACAATTTTGAAATGTTAGCATTTCCAAAGAATAAATTCCCTCTGTTTTGAAATCTGCTAATGATGTTGAACAATAGTCATTGGTTGACTTCAAAGTGCCACTTAAAAGTGGTACAAAAGGTAAAGCAAACCATCTTGGAAAAAAGAATTGTATTACTATGAATCAGTGATGCAGCAAGATGTTCAGGCTACTCATTATGTTTCACAGTGTCATGTGTTTAACGCTATTTAAAACAACAATAACATGATTTTTTCCACTGACCTGTGCAGAATCCTTCTTGATGTCTTTATTCCTACAAGATTATGGACCATTCCCTTGAATAAAAACAGTCTCTTAATGAAAACTAGTCAACAGTTTCAGCACAAAGCCTGTTGTGGTGATCTCTGAATCATCCAGAATGTGCAAAATGACAGAAATCCTTCTAGCACACCACAACTCAAGCTGAGAACATGCCTCAGCTGTGTTCTCAGTATGCTTGCATCTCAGTCACAGAGGACCCATATGATCATATGCTATACTGCCCAAAAAAATAATTTTCTCATGTGCAGAGAGGCATTTAACCAAAGATATCGTGTAACATCTTCTATGGCCATCTGTTCAACCTTGGAAGCACAGGTATTTTAAAGCAGCACACAGGTTAAATGCTTGCCTTGATACAGCACTGTATTGCAGTGCAGTAGTGCATTTTGCAAGTGTAAATGAAAGTAGCTATCAGATTAAAAAATGAGTGATCACGGACCACAGCTGTTATGTGGATGTCACATTGGCAAAGCAGAACCTACAATGAATATGTCCCACTGTTTTTCTGCTAAATATTTTTACAGATAATGCTCTGTTTAATGTTATGGTGATGTTCACATATGCTGAGACAGAATCTCTGTGGACAGTCAAACTCAACCCAACAGCAGTAAAAGAAAAAGAGGTATCTGGTAACTTTCCAGGCTGGCTGGCTGGCTAGTCCCTCAGGATCTAAAAGCTGTCACATCTGCTTCCTACAGGTACGACTGTCACTGTATTGCTTAGTCAAAAACAAGCAACACAAAGATGGAGAGACCCTCAGAGATCTCATAGAGATAGATACAACACTGCCATTGTGTGAAGGCCTTATTCTGCTGATCATTATCTCAGATACCTCATATCAGACTACTCTTCTGCTCAGATCTCATTGTGTTTGTCAAAATGGGCAAAGTATGCAGGGGAGGGTGGAAGGGGATCACCAAGTCATGCACATTTCATGGCACCTTGTAAATATACTTGTTCTTACTTTAAAAGTCTGCTGTTTCAAAATACGTATTATAATTCTTTGTATATCCTTAAAAAGACTCATATGCTCCATCTGATAGTGAAATAAAGGCCAGATGGGAATCTGTAGGTTGTGGTTTTATTAACTGATTAGCTGTATGAAGGATGGCATGGTGTTTCCTAAGTCTCAGTTTCCTTGTGTTGAGATCATGCTGTTTGGCTGGCTGTGTGTTAGGCACAGACAACTTAAGGTCTCAGCATTATTTGCACTGTTGGTGTTCTCCTGCTAAGTGGAGTTTTAAACTTTGGGTTCTTAACCTCAGTTAGGTGGAGATCCCTGGTACCAAAGTTCAGGTGTCCCAGAAGCTGTGACATGGAGGCAGGGGATGATTAAACTGGCCAGGCAGAATTGTGAATCAAGAAAGTAAGGCAACTCAGAAAAGCTATCTCAGAAACCTATATCTGAAAGCAAAAATCTAAGGCCTTAAAGGAATTAGGACTTACCTAGAGGGATGTGACCCATCCAGTCAGAATTCCTTTCCTTAAGTTAGACTTCTGTCACATGAAAGTAGAAAGGTTTTCTATGGCTGTGGTTATACCCTGCCTGGTTTGGAGTAAGAATCAATAGGGAGGTTTCTCACATTGCAAGAGACCATGGTAGTGGCAGTATTTTTAAGATGACAAATCATTGCCCCCTGAGTAGGGCCCCTAAGATGGGCTCTAAAAAGGGATGCTTGACCTGAGGTATCTGATGTGTCTCAGGCCCAAAGCTTCTTGATGCCCTCAGACAATTATTATACACTATGTATCTGCAGTGTGGATGTGATGGAGGTTTTACTAAAGGAATCATAGGAACTGGGAGACTTATCTCAAGCCTCAGTAGTTAAGTGATAATGAGGCCCTCAGTGGATCTGACCTGGGCAACCTACAGCTGGAAATGGTTAGTATTACTCTACCAATTCCTCCTAACCACACGTTCCTTGAAGAAGTTGCTTATGCATATGGTATGATTTTCATGGGATAAAATTACTGGATGGTGTTATTATTTCAAATCAGCAGTCATTTGGAAATAAACAAACAACAACATGAGATGATACCTCAGGAAAAATATTGCTGCTGTGAAAACAAAGTAATTTCGAGAGAAAGTGTTGACAAAATGCAGACAAAGCCAAATTGATGCTACTTATGTAGTATGGCACACCTCCTACCATGGTTTGGGAGTGGAGTTCAGATGGATACTGAAGTGGGAAAAGGGAGTAGGGCAAACTTTGGCACTGGCTGCCTTTAAATAAGACATTGGTAATTATATAGTATATCTAAACTTTTTTCCTGAAAACAAATGGTTGTCCTTCAAAGAATATATTATTAGAATCTCTTGGTACCAAAAGTATGAAATTATTGTCTTGTTTATATGAAATCACCTTACACCTAGAGCTGGAGTCTGCAAAGATACATGCACTTTCTTCATTCCAAGTAGTGAATACAGCTCCAGTAACTAAAAAAGTAGTGATTCCCTATGGATAAAATTAATGGCGTGGCAACCTCCCAAGTGCCACTGGCTACATTATCACGTTTTTTCCCATTAGGTGTGTTTCCCACTGTTTGCCATAAACCCTTTTCATCTCGGCTGTGAAAATAGAGGGAGGTTTCGGGGATGAAGGGCTCGCTCAGAGCTGTGGGACCAGTAGATGGCAGCAAGAACACGCTGAAAACTCTTCTCTCGACCAGCCGGGCAGCCTGGTAAGCGGTATAACTTTAAACGGATTCAGTATTTGTCTTCCATATTTGGAGAGTGAAAAGTATATGTGACAATTAGAGGGTAATGCAATATTACAGTGCAAATAGGAGAGTTAAATGACTATGTAACCATTGAATAGTTCCCTGATTTAATTTGTTTGTACTGACCTAACTTCTCTGCAATTGCAAGTTCACCTCCGAGGGACTTGAAAAGAGGGATGGAGATCTGACTCCTGCCAGTCACCAGAAGCTTCCCCGGGGCCTCTTTCTCCGTTACACTTTCTGTGCAGGGTAAAGTTAATTAACACTGGTTTTAGGGTGAAAAGTCACAGCAATCTGCAAATGAAAGAAATATCTCTTTTTACATATACTCGGCCTTCATAGAAGATTCTGCTTCCTACTATAGACCCTTCTGGGGGAAAAAAAAAAAAATTAGTTAAGGTATGAACATAAAACCCAAATATGTACATACAGAAGTATGAAATTTTTTTTGTTTTTTTCAAAGGGGGCTGGGGTCTGGGTAGACTCACCACGTATCATAGTAATTGCAAAGATGGAATGCAACAGCTCCAGAAAAGTGCCAAGATGTAGACATAAAATCTAGGCATCCAGAAGGCAGCTGGGCTTCTTAATTATTGGCAAATATATTTATATATAAATATTTTGCCAAGCGTGATTTGGCTTAAGAGTTCCTGTGAAGTGACCTTTTGCTTTCCTTTGTTTTGTGTCTGTACACATGTCCTAGATAGATACATGGGGAGAGAGACAGAGACGCAAAGACAGAGATAAATGAGAGGATTTCACACAGCCCTTCAAAATCCCAAACGATGCCTAAATTAAAAGAAGAGGGATATGAATGGAGGCATAAGTGCAAGCACAGATTTCAGAACTGTGAAAATATGTCAGCAGAGCATCATTTTTGGGTTCAGGCTGATAATCACTCCCTGCTCTCATTATAAGATCAGAAGGGCCATCTGTCCTCTCTGGATAATTTGGAGCTCAGATACAGTGAGCACCCTTGTTAGGAAATGACCCTCCTACTCTCTATAGTCACAAGCACTTGCAGCCCTGGGATCCGCACGAAGATGGGGAGGAACAGATTGGTTCCAGATCAGTATTGATTACATACCGATTTGTGGTTCATTTTGGTGAGGAGGTTTTTATTTTGGAAGTGTGATGGGGCTAATTTCCTGCCTGCATTTTCCAAACTGTCACCTTCACTTCTTCGAACTTTCCTCTTCCTTCTTGAGATGTAACACTAGGATGTTACATGAGACAGAGAAGTATCTTGATTTCGTAATGAGGGAAACAAGCATCAGTCTAAACAATACAGCTCGGAAAGTTATTTCCTAATACACGACCCCTATTTGCAGGGAATTGTCTCCCTCTGATACACGGTGATTCTCGAGTGAGAGACTGACTCGTTCACAACCGCAGCAGACAGGTGTAAAATTCAAGGATTCTTCAACATTTGCTCTGGACCTGCAGATAAAAACGAGTTTTAGCGACTTCACTGACAGAGGACAAAGTCATTAGCCGAAGGGAAAAATCTTGGCAAGGGAGCATAATCTGCCTTCCTCTGCTGACCCAGATTCAGTGACAAAGTTCCATGTCCCCCTCGTGTTTCCAGTGAAGGAGACAGCTTGATCATCCGAAGGGCAGGACCAGAGTGAAAATACCCCTTTTCGGAGAAGGGTCCTTGCAGGAATTGATCCGGGATAAAATCACCTCATCATTCTTGTGGGGACCAGTGTGTAATGTACAGCTAATAGCAGAACAAATATGACAAACAAGACGGACAGTTTCAGTACATCAGGACACGGGAAAGTCGCAGTTGGGAGGAATCAGATTTTAGAGCGAAGGGCTTCGTCGTCTCTAATGACCCGCTGTAAGAGACTTGGGGTTTCAAGAGGTAGTTTATTCTGACGGTAGCGGTTTCTCCTCATTTGTAAGACAATGACGTTTAATATTCACCGAGGAGTAGTGAGGTGGCATCTGAACACCCCTCACCCGCTTCCCTCCCCGCACAGGGGCAGCCTGCGGTGTGCTCGCAAGGACCGTTCCCTGCTGGTCGCCGGACCGGACCAGACCGGACCGGGGAGGCCGAGACCCTGCGGCAGCCGTGGCACTGATCCCACCGGGCCCGAGCCGGAACCTTCCCGAGCCATTCCAGCCGCGGACGCGGACAAACACTAAACGACATTTACGAACTCAACCGAGTTCAGACCACAGTGTTAGCGCAGCCGGCGGGGACGGGCGCTGCCCCACCGGCGTCATCGTCTCTGGCTTTCCTGGGAAGGGGGAACCGAGCACCCCCGAACTGGGGGCAGGGTCTAGACACACTCAGGGCAAGATTTAGGCAGGCATCCCAAGATCGCTTTGTTTTGCGATTGGCATCCATAAAACATCTATGCTAAAAATCAGAACAAAGCAGAGCCCAGGTAACTCTGTAGATCCTGGCTGGCCTTAAGGACCGGTACGCTTTTGGGTAATCAAAATAGTATCTCCTTTGACTTCAGATAGGTCTCTTTGTCCAGAAGATAAATAATTTCAGGTGTTGTTTTCCTGGTTTGGGGGTGGGGGGCTTGTGTTGGTTTGGTATGAGCTTTTTAAAGACTCCGGATCTACACAATCTTCCCCCTCCCTCTCTCTCTTTCCGTAATTTTCCTCACTAAGAAAGCTTGTACGTGTTTGTATAAAACTCGAGCACGCTGTGGAGGAGGAGAGGAAGCGTGTGCAGTACACTAAAACTCTAACAAGTAGCCCCGAATATGTGAATGATACGTATATGTTTATTCTCGCCGAATATTTCTACATCTGCTAGGCAAGGCGTCGGGCTGTGCATCTGCCCGCTTCTGTGTAGTTCTGTGGAAGAAAACCCAGTGAAATTGTTTTACGTGCTTGTATATATGTGCATACGGCTATACAGAGAGATAGGTAGATAGACCGCACTCACGTAATCTGCCCGTGTCTATCCAGCTGGGAGGATTAGTTATCTCTACATCTATTGAGAATTAAGAAGGGCGAGAGATTATGTATCAACGTACAGACAACGGCTATGAATATGAAACCTTACGTACATAGGTAAGACGGATTCAGTCAGCCACTCAGCTGCAAAGCTCATCTTTAAGGCTGCTCTGTCTTATCCTCCCAAAGCCCTCAGACAGTTTCCTCCGAGTACCTCCACCAGGGAATAAGGAGAAGGCTCGGCCCTGCGCATCTCCGCTTTTCACATCAGAAAATGACAGACATATGTCACCGCCGTGCCTGGACTTTGCTGGAAGCGAAACGCCTCCCCCCCCCCAACCCCCACCCCCGCCACACACACCTTTTGTTCCAGGCAAAATAAACAGTTCGGAGAAGCTGGGAAAGGGTGTTATGCCAGAAGAGGAAGGACGGGGAGAGGGCTCACTGTTCTCCGGCCCTGCGAGCGCGGCTGTCTGCTGGAGCCCTGCGGGAAGGGACCGGGGATGCTCCAGGGCGGGCGGGGGTCCTTGCCGCGCCCAGCCCGGAGAGCGGCGGCGGAGAGCAGGGCAGACAGAAGGCTGTGGGGCCGGGCCTGACGCACCTCCAGGTGCACGGAAGGAGCCGGGGCTCCAGCAGGGGGGCAGCAGAGGCAGGCAGGGTCTGAGGGGCGGAAGAAGGGTAGCTATACGGCCGAGGAGGCCGGGGCGCGGGGCGCGGGGCCGGGGCAGGGGTCGGGGAGGTGCACGGCGAGGTCTCTCCGCCGTGCAGGGCTGTATTTTGCGGCAGAAACTCTCTTCAGCGGAGACAATAGAGCGGGATGTTTACTGCGGGCGGGAAGACAATTAGCAATTCATCGGGAGAGATGTGTCACCCAAATGTCATGGGGAAGCTAACATGACATCTGTTTTAATGGCTCCTTGCTAATAAACTCCTCTCGAAGGGCGGCTTTGTGGGGACGTCAAAGATTATTTACAGAATGAGTCAGTTTCCAAACGGGCTGAGGCGCCGTCGGTGGCGGCGGGACAGCGGTGCGGCGGGAACACGGGTGCCCGGGACGCCGGGGCGGGAAGCACCCTCCGGGAAGGGGGCACCTCCGGGAAGGGGGCACCTGCGGGCTGTGCTCCGGCACGGCTAGGCACGGCTGCCGGCAGGGCCCGCCTCGCAGGGGGAGGTCAGAGCGGGGCGCTCCCCGCGCCCAGCACGGCCCGGCGCCCCAGCCCCCGGCAGCCCCGGCGATGCTCGGCCGAGGGGAGGCGGCAGCCCCACGCGGGCGTCCTTCCTTCCTCTCCCCGCGATGGCTGGTGCGGCGGGAATGGGGCGGGTGCTCCAGAGGGTCCCAGCCAGTGCCCCCCGAGGGAATGCACATTCACCTCCGGGGCTTGCCTTCTGCTTAGCTCTGCCTGGAGGGCAGGGGTGTCTCAGTCCCCGGAGAAACCGGTCTGTCTGGAGAACTTCGAAGCAGCAGGGAGAGGGGGGTCTTCGTCCTGGGGCCACAGAAGCGGGGCGCGGAGTGGCCCGGCCTACGAGATGAAAGTTCCTCAAGACGAGGAAGCAGCGAGGCCCCAAAAGAGCGGCCGGAGTTTCACTGAGTACCACATCCTGCGTTATTGAACAAGACACGCTGCAGTAAAACACATAAGTAGACAAACTGCGAGAATCCATTTAGAAGTTAACACAGTCTGACTCGCTCACAAGCACACAGTGGGGGGAGACAATTTAATTTCCCTAAAATCCATCCGAAGATTTTTATGTTTAGATTGTTGTTTAGGTAGTATTAGAGGGTTCTTTAAAATAGAAGAGGGAAGGGAACCTACCGATTCTCTGGCCATTGGTTTGTAGTCCTGTGCCTCCTTGATTTTCATGTTTTGTAAGGCCAGATTGGGGGGGGAGTGTGTGGAAAATATGCAACTGTGCTTGCAAATACGTATGTGTATAAAGAGAAAATGTGTTTCTTTCTCTCTCTGTGTACACATATATGTGGATCTCATCTGCAGAGATAATGGATACCGCACCTTTTTAAGACAGGCAGAGGAAGCCAATCCAAAAGTCTTTACTCGGGCAAAAACGACACTGAACGTAATAGCAGGTTATTGCAAACCTGTCCTCGGTACTTATTAATCGTCCAGATCAAATACATTAATGGATAGCGAGAATGAAAATAGTCTAAGAACCGTCTGTCGTCCTTTCATGAGCAACGAAAACTCGGCACTGACACCGGGTCTGAATGCAACAGCGTGCTCCGTAACCTGGAGAGGGAAAGGAGGTGGGCCAGGAAGTACATGGGTAAGAGAAAAATTGCCATTGTCAGGAAAACTACATGAAATTTTACGTGGCCCACACCTGAGGTGAGTAAAAAAGATCTACTTAGCCTCCTTCTCTCTCCAAGGCTATTGTAGTCTCAAAAAAACCCACTAGAGCAGACGGACACCGTTCCCGCACTTGCGGGACGACACAGGCGACAGAGCTGCGGGAACAGGGGCTCATCCGAACGGGAACCCCGGTGTCCCACTTTCCCCGCTCCCACCGAGATCATTCTCTCGCAGCCCTGAACACATCTTCGCAGTTTAATACAAACCTCGTGACGCAGATCTGCTTCCTCGAGCTTCGACGGGAGCGCGCGGTCTTCTGGGCCTCCGGGTGAAACGCACCAGCAGCTTCCCGGGGCGTGGACCCCGAGGGAGAGAAGGGGTGAGGGAGAGTGGGGACAGCAGGACTGTTCCTCCTTGTTCTTTACTGACACGGCTGTTTGTACTTATCTACCCACACACGTCAATTCTGTATAGCTGCCCCTCGTGCGTGCCTCTGCGCCCGTGACTCTTTGGGGGAGCGGGGAAGAGTCCCCCTTTGCGCTCTCGGCTTAAGCCCTAGCTATTGCGCTCCCCCCGCGGCGCTGAGTGCTGGGCAGAGACTGCTCGCTGCTGCCCGGGGGAACACCGGGCAAGGGGGGAGCGGCGGGGAACGAGCCCCGGGGCGCGGCGGTCGGGGTCGGCCCTCCTTTGCACAGCCTCCCCGGCGGCCAAACCTCTGGGAGTAGGCGAGACAGTGGAGGGATCCCGCTCTCCATCCCAGCTATTTTCAGAGCTTGGGAGGCCGGTAAACAAAACCGTCTTGCTATCTCCTCGCGCAGATAAGGCAAGAAGTGGCTTTCTTTAATAATATGATTGAAATGTTAGGGGTATGATGCCTCCTCGTTAGTAATATTGGCTTTGCATGCAGAGCACAATCCCATCCCTCTAGACTGCTTAGCCAAAACAGAGCGTAAACTCTGTAATTAGTAACGTGTTCCATCATTAAAGAGCCCTGCTGAGAATTTCTATTTAATAATGGTCTTAAATTAGTTATGATGGTAAATACTCATCTGGAAATTCAACATCTAAAACCATCTACAATCTGGAAATGCTCCAGTGTTGCTGTAATCTCCTGTAACACAGAAATGACTATCACATTCAACCATCACATTAGAAATTCGCTGTACTGCTTGGTCCACTAATATACAGTATGGATGTGTTAATTAGGTTAACCCATAGACTGTCTGCTTCACAAATATTTAGAAATAAACAATGAAAGCTCCTTTTTAATATGATACAGCCAGAGAAGAGAGGAGGAGGGGCAGATTTGACTTGCAGTTGGAAAGTCTTTTGTTTTCAGATAAGGTGGAACTGCAACGTCGGGCCTAAGGGCTGACCAACACACATCCACAGATACACACTCAAGGGCACGAACCCTCTCCCACGCGCACGCACACCTCGACAGCACTAGCTGCTCCCCGCGACACGCAGCAGTAGCACTTCCAGCTCCTCCCGCAGAATGTGGCTTTTACCTTTCGCCTCCCGGCTCAGGCAGATCATTTCAAACCATACTCTTTCTGTTTGGGGTTTGGTTTGTTTTCTTGTTATTTTTCCATTTTAGAAAACAGCTAGCTCCTTCACTGCCATGTGTCCTATACAGTGGGGCTTGGCTCGGCAATCTTTCCAAGAGAGCTTTAAAAGCGTTCAAGGAGGCACACGGAAGAGGCAGCGAAAGAGTAAATAAAAAAATAAATAAAACTAGTTTTCCCTCGGCTGCAAGTCGAATAGAAGTTTCACACACAGACTGTGATGCAGGTATAAATAAGTCATTCAGGTACACTTATCCCCACTGGCGATATAAAGGAAAGTTATTTGTAATAACAATAGAAAATCAGTAACTGAGATAGTTGGGGGTCATGGTAGGAGTAAAGGGAGGGGAGCGAAATATATTTCTGTTTTTACCTAGACGTCTAAGCGTTTATCCTCTCTAGCACTAACCTTTCATGTTTAATGAATGAATCTGCATTGCAGGGTTTTTTTTCCCACTCCATGTGCCAGCTAGTTTTAAATCTGCAAGCACCATAAAGAGACCATGATCCCATCTGCCTATGATTCCAAATTAAAGTTCAAACGGATGGCTTACACACTGCTGATCCTGTATCATAGCCTCTTGCGACCCTTCAATTACTATTTAATAGAATTACAGTGTAAAATCCCAATAGTCTTAAAGAATGTTTTATCATAGACCGACGAGAGAGAATATACAGACAACTCCAATGTTATTGAACTGTATTACTGACCTATTTAGATATTAAAAAGAAATATTTAGTGTTCTACAAGATATTACTAGAACTGCTTTAATCTGAAAACGTGTGTGTGTGTACACATATATATGCCCCTCTGTGTGTGAACATTATATACATCACCTCCATCCCATCAGCGAGTGCATACAGCCACACTATATGGATGTGTGGGTTCACCCGTCTACACACACCCACGCAAATACATGCAGTCCTCCAGGTCCGTGTCCAAATTGGTGTGATCTGGTAAACTGCAGCACTACTTTATTGCTGCCGGATATTGCTAGAGAGGTTAATCCAGTAGCAAAGTAATTTTTCCTTCACTCATTGAAAACTACTCTTTAATTGACCTTATTATTAAGTGAAATTTCTCTTAAGATGTTTCTACAGGGACAAAAAACCACCGGCCTCCCCCCCCACAAAAAAAAAAAAAAAAACCCCAAAAAAACCAACAAAACAAACCAAAAAACAAGAGGAAAGAAAAAACCAACACCAAATATTTACAATATAGCTAAGTGTCCTTCTAATATTTAAGTCTGGAATTAAGGTCAGTCGCAGTCTGGATTTAGATGTTGCAAATCTTGACTTCTAGTGTAGTTCTTGTCTTTCTTTTTCTACCTGTTTGGCAAAGGACCTGTCTGCACAGAGACGATTCTGCCACTTCAACTCGCTTACAGAGAGGTGATTCTAACCACACACTTCCAGGATTTACATCTACGCTTTCTTTATTTAGTACTCTTCAACATCTTTCTTCTCTTGCAGATCACGAGGTACCAAGCCGCTTTGAAGCCTCCTGGTCTGAAAACACCTTGCTTTCAAAATAAAAAAGAACAGCGTCGAAAATAAAACCTCGCAGCCATCCTTCCCCCAGACACAGCAACACAAATCCCTTTCTTATCATTTAATCACAGCTATGACCCGACAGCCCTTGCCTTTTGTCATTACCGTGCTAGGAGAGAATATTTAGCATGATTGTCGGTAATATCCTTAGTGCTTTCTCTTTCCAACTCTCTTGCACACAGAGAGACACATAGACTCGTGCCTCCCTTCTCCATCCCTTGGTCAGTTTGCAACTGGATTGTTTGGTTCATTTCTCCCTTTTTTATACATCATTTACAAACTTCTGTGTATCTGGGATCTCTCAAGGTAGTCATGCAGCTACAGGCCAGGGGAGCCCTCTGCATTTTGGACTCGTGTGTGTGTGTGCGTGTGTCAGTCTGCACAGCAGTGTGCGTGTTTGTGCTCTAGAAAGAGGCAATGTTTGTCTATCCTCTCCCTACACGCGGAATCCAGGCCAGTGCGATGTGGAGCTCAATAAGAAACTGCATGAATAAACACGAATAGAAAGTTGTGCTCAGCTAACCGAGGAAATCAGAGCAATACCAGGGCACCAACGTCCACATTTCTTTTCACTACGGGCCGGGGCAGTAACCTCATCTGGGTATGCTAAAAAATAAGGGCAACGGGCAAGAAGATTCAAGTCCCTCGAAAAGACTGCTGTAATTGATCGGACAGAGAGAGATGAGGGTGACGGAAGCCCACGCCTGACTGTGGAGGGCCGGCAGCAGCTACGGCCCAGCAGGCACACAAAGGACCCCCAGCCATGCTACAGGGCTAGGGCTGGCCCTCGGGCAGCGACCACGGGGAGGAAAGGAGGTAGTTAGGCAGGTGGTTTCGGTGATCCCCAGACCTCCACGCCGGTGGACCCACAAACCGGAGCTGTTAGGGATGAAGGCAGCGTCATAGCCCCACGGCGCGGGAGTGGGCGGTGAGGGGGGTAACCATGGTCTCCAAACTACTCCGGAACCGGCTGGTCTCGGCCCAGCTTCCGACGGGCGGGGCGGGGCCGTGCCGAGGCGGCGGTGGGCGAGAGGCGGCAGTGCGGAGCGGCGCGGACCGGGGAGCGGGGCCGCCAGGACCGGCTTCCGCAGAGGCAGCGCAGGGGGCTTCCAGGCTCCGGCCATCTGCCTCCCGTCCTCAGGCTTTCTCTTAAATATTGATCAAACGCACTTCAGCTTCCGAGTAATTTCATCTTAATCAACGGCCGGGCTCGGCGCAGATAATAAACTAATGCTGGAGAGGGTCTGCGGATAATGCCGGGCCGGGGGCAGGGAGGAGGCAGCCCTCCAGTTTGGCGGGGCTCGATAGGCCCTATCTTCCTGGGGCAGATGGACTTAGTGGGTGAGAAGGCTTAAAATGCAGCTTTTCATAGATTTACACCTCAATCAGCCATTCAGGTTTCTAATGCAAATCCTAAAAAAACATCATTTATCCTTTACGAAGCCCGGCTTTGAAACGGCATATCATTAGCTGCACCCTTGGCACCCCGAAACAGCGCAGGCACCCGCTCCTCTCGGATGATTTGTGTCTTCCCCCCGCGACCGCCCCGCACAAAGATCCACGGGCTTCCGAGAGAGGGAGACAACCCCAGCGTGGATGGGGCAGCGTCCTCCTTCGGGTTTGGGCGGGGAATCCGGCCAAAGGAGCAACTTTTGAGGAACGGGGATGACAAATGGATGAAAGGCCCTGCCCTTAAGTTTAAGCCGTCCTGAAGCTTAAGCACAGGTACCGGTAGGGTGAGACTAAGGGCGATCTCGGGCATCCCCTAACTGCCACGGCACGACGGGGCGATATTCTGGAGGCTTAATCAGAGGGAAGAAAAATCCGAATTTATCAGTGTGAGGCTGAGCTGAGGTAGATTATTGCTGCCGGCTTGACGCCTTCTAGCTGCTGCTTCGAGACGCGAAAATGAAGAGAAAGAAAAAATATATCCCCAACTTTCATGCCTCTGAATCCTTTCAGGTATTAAATTTCTCTAAAATCACTGTTGTATAAGAACGACACTGCTATCAGAGAGGAACATAAATACTGCACTTAAAAACAATGTACCAGCATCGAAGATCTTCCTACCCAAACCTGCGGGGACTGGAAGGCAGAAGTTTGTTGTTCTAAAGGCCTCTCCGCTGCCTCGATGCCGGGGAGGGGGCGGCGAGAAAAAGCAGTCGGAGCACTAACGTGAGACTCGGCGAGGGTGCCGGCCACTGGGGAACCTTTTATCCCCTCCTGGGTAATATTTCTCCCCTCTAAAAGCCGCGTGGGGGTAGGGAACGAACTGGGTCCATCACACCACCCACGCGCAATACGGGAGCTCTATTGTGTGTCTGTCCGTCGATTTCAGTTTCATACAAGCGGACATTATTTTCTATTAACTCCCCCACTCGTGTTGGCGACGGGGGCAGTGACACTGCAGAAGGTGCCCCCAGGGAAGACCCCGCCTCGGAGCTGCGCGTTAAGCGAAGCCCGCGGGGCGGGGGAGGCGACCCCCGACGGGCCGGGTGCTGCCTCGGGCCATGCGTGTCCTTCCCCGCGGTGGCTCCAGCCACACGCAGGGACGTGTTTCGGACGTGCTCGCACACGCGCGGCTTGTCCTCAGGGAAACCAGAGGTGTATGAACGTATTCGTACATCATCTTATTTCTTAAAATTACCCATTACAGGCTTGGTCTAAGATCTGACACCCCATGGGGGTTCTCCTAAATCCACAGGTAGCCTCTTGGGCCGGGGGGATGGAGGGTGGGAACTCAGGCGCTTCCTATGACTTTCCGTAGACCTATTTCGGACTTCACTAAAAAAAGGGGAGGAGGGAAGAGGGAGAGAGGACTCAGGCAACACAAAGGTAGATCGGAAGTTCATAATAGTTTGGAAACGGTCAAGAAATTCCAGACACGTTTCTTTCTAAAGCCCTGGTAATATTCAAAATTGTGTTTTCAAGTAAAAACAAGTTTAGAATTTGCTTCTTGTTAATGCACGGCTGAATAATCTGCCAAGGGCAAAGCAAAAAAAAAAAAAAAAAAAAAAAGATGCTGAAATACTGTTAGTCATGCAAATAAAGGCTTCTTTCACCACATTACAATATACTCTGGATTCGAGGGGAGGAGCTGCAGCCCGCTTAGGGCGAGGAGTTTTTGTTTTTGTTTTCATTTAAAGCTACAAAACAAATTCCGAAATGTCTTAACCACTCTCTGGAGACACCCAGCCCCTACAGGGGAAGCCTTTTAGCTCGCAGTGCACAATAAAATCACCGGGGTTGGGGAGAACGATGGAGTCCGCGGTGGCGGAGGGGACACGGAGGGACATGGCTGTGCCCAGCGGAGCCGCCGCTACCGGAGCACTGTGTCCCTGTTGCCGCCCGCAGCCTTCTCACAGGGTCATTTCGTCCCTGCAAAATGCCTCCGTGGTGTCCCGCCGAGCCGGGGAAGGCGGGGGCCGGCGGGGCGGAGGGGCCGCGTAGCGCTGCGCTCCCCGTGCGACGGCGGAGGGGCAGAGCGCGGGGAGAGGAGCCCACGGGGAAGGCATAATTTCCGTGGCGGACAGAAACACCAACATCGCTGGATAGATAAGAAAATGGAATACTGTATTTGATTTAGAAAGTTTGTACATATAGATAAACACGCAGTTAAGGAAACAATAGTTTAAGCGTCCTACGTGGAGTTTAAGAAGAGACCCCCCAAAGCTGCTATGAAATACTCAAAATAGCTTTTGCATAAGATAAACTACAGTTGCACCCTAAGCTTTTTTTTTCTTTTTCTTATTTTTTTCTATCGCTGAGGTCCCTTTTGAAAACCTAGCCCGTCAGATTTTGACAGCTAAGTTTGTGCAAGGAACACCGAGTCAAGGAAAATAAAAAGGAGAGAGAGAGAAAGAGTGGGAGGGAGATAGACAGGGAGAGAGGGGAGGAAGAAAGAAGAGAGCAAATATCATATACAAGCATTTCTACACATATATTACAAACTGGGAAAATGACCGCATCATTAAGATATACATAATTCATATAAAATTTTGAAATAAAAATAAAAATCTGTTACAGTCATAACTATTCTTTTTCCACATTTATAACCAGTACCCACACAGGCAGTGACAGAAGTGTAGAAAAAAAGGTGCTTACGAATAAAATGATTGTCTGCTGAACAAAAAAACAGAAAATTGCATCTTGGCTGGACCATCACTTGGACTAAAAAAAAAAAAAAAGAGAGAGAAAGGGAGAGGAAGAGAGAAAGAAAAACAGGACCAACAAAAAGGCGATAAACTTTTGTTATTTCCCTCTTCAAGGAGTTCCTTTTAATTTTTTTTTTATTTTTGATTTTTGTACAAATTCGATCGGAGTTTGCATTTGTTTGTCTGGTTTCTGTTTGTTTTCCTTTACTATAGAGAATATTTTTTCCCAGATACAAATTTAATCATCATCATCATGCAAGTGGGTGAAATGCGTCCATGGAAAAGCGCAAAGGAGAAATCGTGCTTGTCCTAAAAAGAATACAATTGTCACTTTTGCTTTGTTTTTTTTTTTTCTTTCTTTTTATATATATAATAATTATTATTTCCCCCCCACCCCACCCCTCCCACTGCAGCACCAGCGTTTGTGACTGTTGAAGTTTTAGCTCCATCTCTTGGTGGTGGTGTTGGCTGACGGTGGTGGTGGATTCTCTGATCCCTGTCTGTTTGTTTGCTATTATGTTTGGGTCGGGTTTGGCCTTTTCTTTCCTCCCGGCTGTGTGTGTGCGTGCATGCGTGTGTGTCCTGATTCTAGGTTGCCTCGGTTTGTTTCGCTCGGGACGGGGAGAGGGTGCTTGGCTGTTTGGATTTGGATTTTGTTTGTTTGTTTGTTTTCCGATATCATACATCACATTCCGAGTCGCTGGAGGTTACCGAGAGGATGGAGGTGCCCGTCTCGGCTCTTTCTGTCAAACTGGACACGCTGGTGGTCGGGCTGGCCGCCGTGGACGGAGACTCGGCCGAGCTGTGTGTCGGGCAGCCGGGCTCTGCCAGCGACCGCATGCCGCTCTGTCCTATCGCCTGGTGCTGGAGCCTGCATCGCGCCGGGAGACAAAACAACAGCACAGCCCCGCTCAGACACTGGCCGCCGCCGAGGGGACGGCGCCCGCCTGCCCGCCCGGGGTCGGTCGCACCCGCGGTCCCGGCCCGGCCCGAAGCGGAACGGAGTGGACCCCTCGGCTGCAGCGGTGCGGACCCCAGCCCGGCCCGGCCCGGCCCGGCCGCTTTCCGGCAGCGGCCGCGGGATGCAGGGTCAAGCCGAACGCCCGGGCCGCGTTGCCCCCGCTGCCGGGTCAGGCCGCCTCGGGGGCGCGGCATCCCGCGAAGACACAGCTAAAGCAGCCGCGGCCCTGGGAGACGGCAGGGAGCGTAGGGAAAAGCGGTTCCCTCTCCCAAGGTTCGGAAAACACGATCTGCGCCTTCTCTTTCTCCGGACTGCCAATCATTCCTCCCCGCAGTACGGCGGGCCTAGGAGAAACCGTATGTGGCTGAGCTCCTTAACACTTGGCCACCGCGAAAAGCTGAAAGGAGCGTTCTGTAGCCGGCAAGAATTGTACTGGATCCTCATTTTTTGCTCTGGCCAATATCTGCCTAAATATTCCCCAGTGCACAAACATTCTGGGGTCTGAGGCAGGACTGAAGGGAGGTCCTGTCCAAAGGATGCAGCACTATGAATAAAATAAAAGGAGATTGTGGAACACAGCACTTCTCTCCGCTCGAAATTAAAGTTCTTTTTTCATCTGAAAGCCAAAATCAGCTTTAAGGTGCTTGTCCTTTCACCGTCAACGCTTAAGGGAATATTGCCTTTGAATACTTTTTTTTTTAAGAGGCAATACATAAATTTTGGGTTCCCTAGCGTGTTGTGAATATTCCTCTGGGCCCGTTTATTCCGTTCAAAACCCAAAAAACCCCTGCTTTAGGGATAAGAGCTAAAGTCCTGGGTTGAGAAGCCAGCCTCAAACAGATAGCGCCTAGCATTGCCATTGTGAATTAAAATACGCTCTTTGCTCAAATGCTTCCCACCGGGGTATTTTCTGTTTAACTGCCTGCAAAGAACAGGGGGAAAAAAATATAGCCTGTTTATTCCACATTTCTCATTATTTTAAGTTGTCTAATTTCAGCCTCTTGGATTTTTTTTCTCCCATTTACAATTCCTGATGCATTCATCTGCTGTCAACAGCGCTGAGTCAACAAAAGCATCCATAGGCAACTTCTGTTTATTTACAGTCCTAAGCTGATCTGTTTTCCATTTAATGGAAATTAAATAGCGAGGCACTTTTAGGTTGCATTTTTTTCCTACAGAATCGTCAATCAATAGCACCAGTGCTATAATTAGGAGGAATTTAAGAGACAGCATTTACAAGAACAAGAAGTTTTGTTTACTCGCTTACAGTGGTAGCCAAACTTAAATTAAAATAAAACCAATGAGTCAAACTGGATTAAGGGTCCATTTTCATTTGCAAAATAAGTTTACAGAGAGTGACGAGAAAGAAAGAAAAAGAAGGAAGGAAAGAAAGAAAGAAGAGTGCCTCGCTTTTATCATGGCAAAACAGAAAGGGGGGGGAAAAAAAAAAGGACACCGAGAGACACGCAAATAAATGCAAGCGTAGATGCACAGGAAACACAGGACCAGGAGACCAGGTCGCCATGTGGTGTAAACACAGGAATGCAGATGGGGGAAAAAAAGATTCCCGGTCTCTTAAATGTTTTTTCCCTTTTTTTGCACGAGCCAAAGAGCTCTGGGGTATGCGTGTGCTGGTCCCGCTGCGCATGCAGAGCAGCACGAACAATTGGAGCGGAGCCGCTGGCTCTGTCGAAACCCTGGACCTCACCGCCTGCCTCGGCCCTTCATCGGGAATCGCGCCAGAGCCCGGCCGGGCGCAGATTCCGACAAGCCGAAAGCCAAACCGAAGCCCCCCGACCCGTAGTTGCGGTGTTTCCCGTCCCCCGCAGCAGCGGGGAGGGAGGCCGGGAAAGCCGGGCGCTGCCCCCGCCACAGTCGATGCGCCCCGCGCACATCCGCACACACATACACACACGCGCGGGCACGGAGCTACCCACACCTGCCATGTCCGCACCCAGGAAGCCCGTGGGGAGCCGGGGCAGTGCTCGAGGCAGGTCAGGCAACTTTGAGCCGCGCCTGACCCCGCCGCATCCCTGCGGCTGCCGGGAAGACACCTACCCGCCCGGCGAGGGGACCGATTTCTCCCGGTGGTGGTGATGGAGAAAAGGAGAAGGAGGAAAGGAGAGGCAGAGGTGCTCTGCCGCCCAGGAGGCTGCCGAGCCGCGGGATGCGGCCGTCCGCCCGCGGGGTCCCGCTGCCCACCTCGCCCCCCGCCCCGGAACGTGGTACAGCAGCCCCACTGACCTGTTTTTAGCCGCCGCTGCTCTGTCTCTTTGCCTTCGGTTTTTGAACCAGTTGCCTACTTGCGTGGGGGTGAGCCCCGTGGCCTGAGCCAGTTCCCTTTTCTTGCTGGGGTTGGGGTAAGGGTCCTGCAGGTACCACTCCCTCAGGAGGCTGCGAGTCCTCTCCTTGAAGCAATGCGTCTTCTGCTCACCATCCCAAATGGTCCTGGGCAGCGGAAACTTCTTCCTCACCCTGTATTTATCAACCGGCCCCAGCGGGCGACCCCTTAGCTTCTCGGCCTCCTGGTAGTGCGCTTCTAGCCACATGGCCTGCAACTTGCCGTGGGACTCCTTGGTGAATTTGTGGTTCTCCAGAATGTGGTAGAGGTCTCGGAAGTTGCCCGTGTGGAAGGCCACCACCGCCCGGGCGCGGAGGATGGACTCGTGCTTGTTGATGGCCTCGCATGCCCCCGGCGCCACCGGCAGCGACCAGAGGAACCTCCCCAGCCTCTCTATGTCTCCAGTCTCCTCCAGCGTCTCGCAGACACTGGCCACTTGCTCCGGGGAGAAGTTGAGTGTGGGCAGCTGAAACATTGACAACTCTTCGTGGGGTGCCCGGGAGCTGCCGCCTCCACCGCCGCCGGCACCGGGGCTGCAGCCCGAGCCGCTGCCGCTGCCGCCGCCGCCGCCGCTGGCGAGAAGGAGGGAGCGGTGGTGCGGATCGGCGGCGAAGTTTGGCAAGAAGAAATGGGTGGGATAAAGCTCTAGAGGGGACCTGAACACCATGGGATGACCGGGGAGAGGGGGAGATAAATCAAGGAGAAAAGAAAGAAAGGGAGGAAAAAGGGAGGAAAGGGCACACGCACAGCGCACGCATCCACACCCGCACACGCACACACAGCCACATAGAGGCACGGGGGCACACACACTCACACGCACACGCGGGCACACGCACACGCGCGCACACACACACACCACACGCACACGCACTCACACACACCCGGCCCCGCGCCGCCGCCGAGTCAGGATTCAGTGATTCAACAGCGATCGCCCTAATGACAACAGCCTCATAATATCTCCCCTAAATCCACAGTGAGTGCAGCGCTGAAACATTTTGTTTCGCTTTTCTATTGGTCTTCTGAGTGTCGTTGTGGCGTTGCCATGGCAGCCGCTGCCAATCACTGTCAGCGCTGCCAATCATTACGGAGTACGTAAGGAAGGTTTTTACCACTTCGCCCAAATGCACGGGGGGGGAGGGAAGCGGGGCGGTTGGTGGAAAAGCCTGGTTTGTTGTTTGGATTTTTTTTTTCCTCCTTAATCTTTGCAACTCCTAATCTCAGCACTTCCCCTTCTCTCTGTCTCTTCCCCCTCCCTCTCTACACCCCTCCTAAATAAGGGATCAAATAATGCGAAAAGCAGTGTGCACATATTTGTTGAATGGGATGAGCAATTAGAGGGTGGAATATTATTGTGATCTTAACGAGCCTCGTTAAAGCTAAAGGAGATACGGGGGAAAAGTAAATGGGCCAGGCTAGGATACACGTTCGGATAAAGGGCTCCTAACTGAGACAATTTACACATGATTTGCACGTAGTTTCACTTCATTCTGCCTATCTGAGCACTAATAGTGCCGGGGAAGAAAAGAAAGATGAGATCATTAGACCCATCCTCACGCCGGTGACCCTCCCAGAAGCAGGCACATACAGTACAGGCTGGGTTTAGCTCTGGTTCACCGAAGAGTCTCTCCTCCCCTCTCCCGCTCCCTTCCCCTCTCCGCGAAAGGAGGTATCCGCTGCCCGCGGAGTGCCGCGGCCGCTCCGCCGGGAGCCGCCCAGGGCGCCCAGCCCGGGCCCGCTCCGGCCGCCCGGCTCCGCGCTCGACCTCGGCGGCGCCCCGGTCTCTGCCTCCCCGTCCCACTCCTCGCTTCCCCGCCCTCCTACTTCTTCTCGTCTTCCCTTTCCCTCTCCTTTCTCTTCCCTCTCTCCACTTTGTTTTTTTTCCATTCTGGCTTTCCTCCTCCCATTCGCCTCACCTCCTCTCGCTCCTTCCTTTCTCCGAAGCTCGGCGACCTTGCGAGGCTGCTTGTCACCCCCAAACCCGTCGGGGCTTGACACCGCACCGCTCCTTTTCCCCACAGTTTCTGCCACGAACCTGCAGGGCTCTTCTGTGGGCATGAGAAAGGCGAGGCGAGCAAAAGTGGGTTTGAGCCCAGATTTTTTTTTTTTTTTTTTTTTTTTTTTTTTTTAGAGTAGGGAAAATCTCCGTGGTGGTGCTTTGGGTCCATCCATCAGTAGGACATAGCTGGGTCGCCAGACCTTGCTACCATGCAACTATATTTATTATTAGGTATGTTGCTTTTAAGAAGACTTAATCAGCGTCTTGAGCTGGTAACTCTTTTGTTTGGTTTCTGTAGCTATGGAAGTGTGATTTACAGAGATTTGTACGGGTCATGGACATCTTTCCAGACTTACTGTGTATATTTAGACAGGACTTTGCTTGGTGTTAAAAAGTGTATATTTTGAATAGGTTCACACACAGTAGCAAACAATACCGACATTGTAAAGGCATGTACAACGAGTATTGAAACGCAGCATCCAGACTTCAACTAATCTGCCCTCAATAAAGCTGAAATAATTATCCTAAGCCGCCTTTCTAGAAGAAAAATCATTGAGGAATTCAAAACTTTTTTAAAGATCTTTTCTGCATTCCGATGGAGATCGAGGGGTGAGGCTTGGAGCCCAAACTACTTTCAGACATCAATGGAGGGAAGGAGGGGGGGAAGTGAGATATTACAATTAAAATGTGAAAACATAGCGTGACTTGCCCTATCCGAAGGATAATAATAATACTGCTATGGGTGGTAGAAGTTCTTTAGCTGCGCTCCAAACTGGTTGTGATCCTTTCACAGCGCACTCCTCGTGAAATAATTCCAAGTGGCAGATGAATAGGTCCAGTTGGAAGAGCTGCTGGACTGGAAGAAGCTCGCTGTATTACATATTCATCTGATTTCCACTAAACTGTCATCGGTGTGCTACATGGCTTCAAAGTCCTGGAAATAACTCGCCCTCTTAATTTTTAGTGATCTGCTTAAGCATTTCTGTTAACAGACTTGGGAAAAACTTCTTTTTACCCTCCCACCTTTCCTGGCTCATATTTCCAGTTGTACAGCTAAGGAGGGAAAAAGACTTCTCAGCCCCTCTACAAATCGACTTGGAGGTATTAATTGGACAACAATATGTTTAGCCAAAGATTTTAATACACACACACACAATCTTTTTCTTTGTAATCCTTTCCTTTTATGTAAAGGATTACAGAAGGGAGAGTGGGGGGAATTCCTACGGGAGTTTCTTAATATTTGATTCCATTTTCCTTCAAGCTGTAAATTAAACTCCCTCAAAATGTATTTCCAGAAAAACACCCAAATCTCCTCTGGTTTGTTGTTTTGTTTTTTTTTTTTTTTTAAATCTCAAGGACTATCATACACTGGTCGCTCCCCTATAGGTAGCGACTCCTCCATTAGGATTACTGATGAATCTTTCAAAGCTTCAATATATATTCTTTCTTTTCTTTTCTTTTCTTTTCTTTTCTTTCTTTCTTTCTTTCTTTCTTTCTTTCTTTCTTTCTTTCTTTCTTTCTTTCT
>JAWWEU010000111.1:26261795-26314405 GCA_035583155.1 Acropternis orthonyx | reverse complement strand
CTTTCTTTCTTTCCTTCTTTCTTTCCTTCTTTCTTTCCTTCTTTCTTTCCTTCTTTCTTTCCTTCTTTCTTTCCTTCCTTCTTCCTCCTCCCCTCCTTTTTTCCCCTCAGACATATTAAACATTTAACAACTGCCTTTCTGGTGAAAATGTTTGTTCCAAAATATCCTTCCGTAAGGTATTTCAATGCATCTACTCCGTGTGCCTGTTCGTTTAAAAACAAACAAACCCACAACCCTGCCTATTATCTAATATCAAGGTCTTCCTGAAGCCCACTCTCCTCTCTGCGCCGCGAAGGTCCAGCGCATAAGCTCTGCAAGCCAGGAGCTCTTGCAAGGACGAAGCCAGCATCCTAAAATGTTTTCGCCAGCTCCCGGGGCTGGCAGGCGCGGGTCATAGAGGCGCGGTGGTCGCTAGCCAGACCTCGGGGAGCGGATCCTGAGCTTGCCCGGCCCGGCCGGGGATTCAGCGCTCCCCTAAGCCTGTTAGGGACACACTCTCATGTCCTGAAATGTGCAAGCAGATAATTGTCGGCGCTCCAGCTTTGTGTGGGGAGGCCAGGGTGTAAATGGCTTTTAATGACTGCAGCTGCTGGCTGCAAACTGTCAATGGGATCGGCTGCTGCCGAGCCCGGACCCGCCGCGCTGGCGCAGCCCCCGGCCCCCGCGGGCGCGGAGCGGAGCGGCGTGGGGCAGCGCGGAGCGGCGCGCGCAGCGGGGCGTCCCGCCGGGCGCGGTCGGCGGCGGCGGCGGGAGCGGGAAAGCGGCGGCGGCGGACGGGGCAGGGCAGAGCAGAGCGGAGCGGAGCAGAGCAGAGCAGAGCTGAGGCTGCCCTCTCGGCTGGGGAAATCCTTTCCGGATCCTGTAAGTTTGTTACGGGCAGGCGGAGGTCCCACGGGGGATCGTCCGGCGGGTGCGCGGCATCGGTCCCCCGGCCGTTCCCCGTGCCCGCGCTGGGACACCGGGGCCGCGTAAGGCGGGGTCCCCTGCGCTGACGAGGCCGTCTTCTGCAGGCCGGGGGACCTGCCGTCCGTTTCCAGTCAATCTTACTTGGTCCCACATGATTCATTGTTTCAGATGCTAGAATGACATGTGGCTCTGTAGGGCAGGGAAGCAGCCTCCCCCCCACCCCCAACTTCCCAAACCTCCCCCTGCACAAACCCGGGCAAACCAGTGCTCTCTTCTGGAGGGAGCCCTACGAAGTTGTGTGTGTGTGTGTGTGTGTGTGTGTGTGTGTGTGTGTGTGTGTGTGTGTGTGTGTGTGTGTGTGTGTCGGGCTGCCAACCTGGAGGACTTTTCTGGGGAGAGGAAGGGAAGCAGAGAGAGAAGCTCTTTTATTTCACTGCTTGTTTTGATGGTCGCTCCCAGGAGGCTGAGATTTTCTGCTGCCTAGTTAGTGCCCCTTAATCCTGACTCGGGAGTGACTCAATCGACGCTTGCAAGCGCTGATTATTTTTTTTTATCGGGTGAGGCAGGGGTTCAGATGGAGCTGGGGCGTAGCAGTCGAGGTACCGGCGAGAGGAAAATGCAGTACTGCGGCCGCAGCGAGGGGGAAGGAGAGGGGGGGAGAAAGGGAGAGCCTGGGGCAGGTAAAGGAGAACCCATCGTGTTGGTCTTGTTAGGCTTTCTGTTATTGTTGTTACTATTATAACGATTTAATTGAATTTTTGTCAGTCTTTAGGGGTAAGCGCTGACAAAATTGCACAGATGCCGTCTTTACAAATACATCTATCTTCCTCCTTTTCTTTCCTCTTTCTTTCGTCCTCTCTCTCTGTTTAGTCAGGATTTTTCGGAATAAATGAATGCGCATTTGATGGGTGCGTAAGATGTAGCCCATTCGGCTCCCGAAACAGAGCCCTATGGATGCGGTGCGTGCTGTACCGGGCATGATAAGAAACAAGTGGGCAAGTGGTGTTTTTTAGCGGTTTGGATTGACTTAAGAAGCGGAGGGGGTATTTCACTAGCCGTCCAAAATAGTGCTCCAACTTTCCAAGTTAAACTTTTGGGGACCCTTCCCTGCTTTATTTTGCATAAACCCAGAGGCTGGAGGAGAAAAACGTGAGACACCTATTATTAGTAGTAGTATTAGTATTATTTAAAGAGGGAGAAAAGGAATGCAGCTCGCATCTGCAGCGAGATGCCAGCTTGGGAGGCAGGAAACTTTCCGGAGGAGGTGAGGGAGCCGCAGCCGCCTCACGGCTGAGCTGGGCTGCTTCCCCCCATCCTTCTGGATGTGCTGGCAGCTCCCACAAGTCGAAAGTTACCAACTCCGCAGCAGCAGTAGCCGTACAGTCGCTTGCTCCTGAATTAAACACAACTCCTAATGATGTAGCGTTATCAACAAGGGACACTTGATTGACTGATCTAGGTATGATATATGTGCTGGGCGTCTAAATTAAATATTAGGTGAAATACTTAGCTCTAATTAGAAATCGTAACCTAGCAATGAAAACTTGAAGAAACAATTTGTGGGGGGAGGAGGGGACAGCCTTTAAAGGCGGCAGCGAGGAAAGTAGCAGTGATGTGTACAGAGTCTGACATATTAGCAACAAGCAGCAACTTTGAAATGATTGACGTATCATTAAAGCCATCAGGCTGATTTTAATAATTTTCCTTCAAGAAAAAAAAAAAAAGATGGAAAAGGGGGGGAAAGCGTGGAACCTCTCAGACAAGTTATTTATTAGTCAGCGCATTAAACTCGAGAGAAACAATATTAAACCAGGGAAGAACGAGGGAAGGCGGAGGGAAATATGTTGACGAATTTAACAAATAAACGTCCATAAATCAGCGACCATCCAGCTCGGTTCTTCTACGTGAGATGGAGATGTCAGAACTAGATGCCTTCTCCCCCGACTGTGCCTTCCCAAGGTAAACAGGCACACAGTTGCTTCAACTTTCTCCTTCAGTACAAAGATCCTAGTGCGACGGAAAATTTGAATATTTTATCAGTCTCTTGTAGTGACCCTCATTAGGTGGGCATCCTGCTAAGGCCTTGGCGTTACAAGAAAGCTGCCCAATCAGAGCATTTGCACGCCTTGTTAGCGATGGTTAATGAAGCTTCCCCATGCACTCAAAGAAAGGCCCCCTCGATGTAGATTTACCTTATGTCAACTCGTTACTTCTAATGAATCGCATCAAAATTCTTCCCTGAATGGGGCCGAGGCGCCCGGACCGATATCCCCTCCCCGCCCGGTGGAGCCCACCCCTGCCACCGCCGGCACTTTAGCGGAGAATCCGAGGCCAAGGTGACCAGGCGCAGTTTGGCGGTGGGGAGGGGGACAAGAGTCCGAGGGAGGGGACGGAATTGAGCGTGCGGCCGGCAGCGGTGGGGGCACTGCCGTCTTCAGCGGGGGCCCAGCCTGGCCGCGGCTCCCGGCGAGGGCAGCGACTGGGGAGGCTTCGCTGCTGGCAGGTAGACGTTTGCTCTTCGCCTCTAATTTCCAGCCTCCCCACACCCCAACCCCCCACCTCCCCGTCCCTCCGGGCTAGCATTTTAAAATCAATTAGTATTTTCAATTCTTAAGGTGAATTATTCAAACAAATGTTTGGGAGACCCTGAGGGAGAATTTGGCCGTGACAAAAGGTTTGATTAGCTTTATTTCCCCCCAAAAGCAACAAAGGCGCAGGGCTGCGAGAACAATCCGCTACATCAGGGCATGTTCAATTAAATGAAAGTCATTAGCTTCGCCGTGAAAGCACTACCTTTAAAATCAGATGGGGCGGGTGGGAAGGGGGGGGGGGGGGGGTTTACTCTGATAATTGTGGCAGAAGGATTTAACACTCCCCCTCCCCCTATACACACAAAGCCCTCCAAAATGAAGAAGGAGGGGCGAGGGTGGGGGGCGGGGGGGTGGTTGGCTGTGGAGAGAGAACGGGGACTCAAAACCAACACTTCACCCTTTGGAAATTTGTGCTCAGTCTAAACAATAGGAAGCCCATAATGCAGATTATAACACTCACTGACTCGAATCCATTATCTGCCCTCCACACTGTCTATATATTGATTTCCATATACTTTCTATTGCTCTCAATGACTGAGCAAAGCTCCAGTTAAGAGCCCGCGACACACAGGAGCGCTGCTTGAACTACATCTCACCAATACAAGCCGAAGCCGGTTGTAAACACGAAATACTCCCACTTTCCCGGTGTAGCTGTGAACAAGCACACAACCACCCTCCCACCCCCACAAGAAAGCGGACAGCCGGGCAGAGCCGGGGCGCTGCCCCGGGGCCCCGTCCCGGGGCCCCGTCCCGCCTCTGGGAACGCGTGGATCCCCTCGCGGAGCCGCGTCTAGACGGGCACATCGTGTCCGCGGGAGAAACCCTGGGGCCGGTGCCCGGTGCGCCCCTGTCCCGAGAGCGTCGGAGCCGCCTGCGGGGAAGGGAGTCTGGGTCCCCGCGCCCCTCGGGACGCAGAGCCGGCACGGCCGGGCTGGCAAACCAGGGGAGCTCAGCTCCCTGCCCGTGGCCCTCTGCCAGCAACCCTTCTTCCCAAGCCCTGAGCGCTTAACGAGGGATGACGGTCGTTTCTTTAACTCTGACACCCAACAGAGCAGCCAGGCAGAATCCTTCGGACGGTAAGTTTGATATTTAGATTAAGATCACTTCCTCAGGGGCTCCTGCAGTGTGTTTGAGTGTGAGGAAGACGAGCGGAGGGAGCAAGCTCAGCCAAAAGTGGCCATAAAAGAGAGAAGAAACCACCAAGAGCATGACCTGATTTTTTTTAGAAGTGCTCTTAAAGAGAGGTGGGGTGGGAGCAAGAGGCCGCTGGGGCTGAGACCGGGACCGCAGCCGAGCCGCTCGTGCCTCTTCGCAACCTTCCCCTGCAGGACGTCGCTCCAGACGGAGGGGAAGAAGGTATCGAGAGGGTTAAAGTGCCGGGCGAGAAGTAGAAATTTGGAAGCGAATGTCTGTTGGGGGGAGGGGGAGTAAAGCGGTAATTCTGCTGCTATAAAGACCCCAAATAATCCACTCGGAACCTGTATAGATCGGATCTGGGACAGCTTCTTAAATGGTCACATCTCCCCACCTCTCCCTCTCTCCCTTTACTTTAATGAAGATTGTTAATTTGCTTCGAGGCAGTGCGCTGGGTTGATAAGTCCTCCCCAGCTAATATGTTAAAGTTTAAATACCAGCAGGTGCAAATTCATTCTACTTAAGGCTATAAAAACAATGCCGAAATTCAAGAGCACAAGAAGTCAGCCTTTGTATTGGGATTTATAAAAGGGAAATTGCGCTAACATAGCCAACTATTTACCAAAAAAAGCCCCCAAAACCCCAACCCCCAAAGCTTGAAAGTGCTAAATTCTTCTTAATGATGCCGTAGGTGAAGTTGTTTCATATTGGACAAAATGGGAATTATTCTTTGTCATGTAAATCACCCTTCACTTGACCTCAGGTTAGAGGATAATGTTCACTCTTGGTTCACACTAAAACTTATTTAAATTAGAGAGCTGAAGAATCATTTCACCAAATCTCTGTAATAAAGTGAAGAGGACTTAGGGATCTTCATTCAAAAAAACCCCTATGCGTTAGGAACCTGTACTTAAAAAAATTGGTATTTGCTGCAAAACTCGAGGATTAGGAGGTTTTTATTTAATAAAGTTATGCTCCTTGGATTTCCTGAGAAATGTGTATATAATTTTGCATAACAGATTAAAAGAAAGGAAAAGATATGAATCAAGGGAGCTATAGATACACAAAAGACCTCCAAGTAACAATTGCTGTAACACATATTTTAAAATAGGAAAAGAAATGAAAAGATATTTAACAATTGGGTAAAATAGAAATGAAGGTTTGATAAAGAAGATGCAGCTTGCGGTGCTATTTCATTTGATAAATATACTTTTGGCGTGGAGTGACAGGATATGTTATTTTGACACAAAATGAAAGCGTTACTGCAGATATAGAGACATAGATATACACGAAGACAGCTGTATACACTCATTTATAAATTAGTGGGTGCACGTGGAATGAAATCTGAGCGTCTCCACTTTCCAAAGCAACACTGAAAAATATCCCATAGGTGAGGCTCTGGACTGAGGTAGGTTTAATATTGAAGTGCTAGAGATTATTGGAAATCAAATAAAAATTCGACACGCACTGACCCATTAGAGGATTTAGTGGTGAGGAAGGAGAGATTTTCCGGGCTTTTGTTACTAATGTTTCAATGCTAGGAGCTAACTTTAAGAAAAGTGTCAGTAGAATAACAAATTGAGGGCATGAAAGGCCACAGAGAGAAAGCAAGCAAGGATGCTCTTGACTTCTTAGCAGTTACTTAGAAAGGATCTCGAGCTTAAAATGGGGACTCAATCAGCGGAGAGCACAAAGCTGGGGAGAGGAAAGTTGGGCTCAGCACGTGCACTTTGGTCAAGTCGCTCGAGTGAGCACCAGAGGGGGAGCCGCCGGCTCGGAGCCTCCCCGGGTTGCACCCCCTGCCCCCTACTCCTGGCACCGGGCGGCCGCGGGTACCGCCTTCCCGCCGCCCGTCCCGGGGCTGCCGCTCGCGGGCTGGGGTGGCACCCGCACAGCGGGGGCTGTGCTAAACGGGGGCCGTGCTAAACGGGGGCCCCTCTTTCGCCTCTGCCAGAGGGCAGGGAAAAGCCGCCCGCTCGGGGCAGGCGCGGGGGATCCTTCGAGCTCCCCCAGCGCATCGACGTCCCACTGGCCGCCGAGATGGGGGACTAGATAGAGAGTAACTTGTGCCTTTACCTGAGCGTCAGCAGTAGATTTTGTTAAAAGACTCCGTTATCAAACTCGGTCTTTCCGCGAGAAACAGACGATTTTAAAGCCCGTCTGTAAAGATTTTTAATAGCTTAACGAATATACGAGATAAGGGAAATCTGGAAGATGCTCCCAGGACATCAGACCTTAATGTACTCCTTCAGCGGCAGAGTGAGCTCCATTCTGTTCCCTGTGCTTATTATACTGCAGACAGGATTCGATATATACTCTATTTAATCTTGCTCTATGACAGAGCTGTTTAAGTGTACACCATGCCTACATTCTTTGTATCAAGACCAAAAGGATGCATTGTTGAGAGAAAACTATTCAAAATCTTTCATCTGATAGAAACGATCCAGCAACTGTGAGGCAGCTACAGCACAATGGTTCTGTCTGCATAATAGGTATCTCATAAAAATACAGCGTGTCATTGCAACAAAAAGTTAAAAGTCTTAAATGTATCCATCTTATATATTGCATGAAGTCAATAATATTCTAACCTCTCCAGCACCCCGCCATTAAATGGTACATGGCACTTTAAAATCGAGGGCATTGTGATTGAAATCCCAGTCTCCAGTAGAGAAAGAGGGTGAGCAAGGTAAGTTAAGCGAGGACCATTACGGATGTAATGACCTCAGGGTAAATATTCATTAGGAAGAGGAGATTCCTCTTCTAATACCCAGTCTATTTTCTTTGGAATGCAATATCACGGAGCCTAATGTGGTACCAACACCCAAGATTTAAAAGGAGATTATTGCCAAGTGTGTTGGGAAGAGTTTGGGATATTTTTTTTCCCCAAAACACTTTTCTCAAGTGGGACGCAAATGCCAAGAATACTTCGGGTAGTTTTTGTGGGGTGTTTGTTTGTTTGGGTGTTTTTTGTTTTGTTGGAGGGTTTTTTTTGTTGTTTGGTTGGGGTTCTTTTAAAATAATCTTTCTAAATTTATTCGTATAGCTAGAGAAGCTTATTCCTTGCTTAGCTCGCGGTACGAGAAAACATTTAAGCTGCGCGGTTAGCAGCCCTACCTCTCTTTTCCCTTGGTAGGTGCGCATGGACGGCGGAAAGAGAGTCTGCACACCCTCCGGGGAAGGAGTTTGCCTCCTGAACTACACTTCTCTTTCTGAAGATCACTAGCTCCGACCTCCAGACCAACTGAGATTGGTGCTTTAAAGTAGCTTCGAACAGTGCTTCCGTGTCTCAACACGGTCACATAGGAGACTTGATCCTTTTAATTTCTTGACACAAGGAAAAACTCCCTCGGAGCCCCGGGTTGCTTTAAATTGTGGGTTATTGGGTGTTTTGATTTGGTCTCGTGTATTCCGCCCCCCCCCCCTTCAATAAAATAGAAAGGTAAGCTGGGTACAATACCCTTATAGACACAGAAACATAAAGGGGACAAAAAAGCCGAGCCGGGGCACATTTGGCTGTGGAAAACCGCCCTGTGCTTCTGGCCGCTGTGTTGTCCCCGGCGGGATGACGTTCGGGGGCTCGGGCGCTGCTGCCGGCCCGGCCCAGCCCAGCCCTTGCCCTGCGCGGCAGCCAACGGGCGCGTCGCCTGGTGTGACCTTCAGGGAGCACATTTCAACTGCGAAACACCGAGAAAAGTGCTTCTCTCGCTCGCAGGCGCCATATTACCGCCGGGAGCCGGGGCTGGGGCGGGGGGAGGGCGGTTTCACGGTTGGTCTAGGTTTACGCAGTTGTTAATTCAGACTGGACGAGTTCTCGATGGCTCAAAAAAAAAACAAAAACAAACCCACCCCCAACAAACTCCAAAAAACCCACCAAAATAAAAAAAAAAACAACCAACAAAACAAACAAACAAACAAAAAAAACAAACCCCCAAAACTCTGGGATTATTCTGCTCTTCTCCTCTCCCTCCCCACCCCCCTCCCATCTTTTCCAGCTCCCCCTGAGGGGATGCACTTTATAACATTGATTCCTGCTCTGGGACCCTGCGGAGCATCCTCCCCCTCCCCGTCCTTTGGGGAAGGGTGCGGGCGGGGTACCATCCTCGGGAGCGCGGGATGTCACGGGGTCCCAGACCAGGGCCCCGACATTAGCGCCTTGCCGGGGGTCCCAAGGACCCCCTGGCAACACTCGAGAGCGCCCAGCTTCCCCCATCCTGCTGCTTGTCAGGGAGGGGCTGGGAAGGCTCCCTTAGCCTCGCTCTTTCCGAGAACCCCTCGTTTGTGCTGGGAAAGGTACGAGAAACAAAATAAGAAAATACCCCCTGTTCATCTCCCGTCTGCCCCCCGTGCAAAATGATTTCCCGAGCTGTGGGTCTGCACTGTGCTGCCCTCTCCGCTCCCTCAACTCTCACTGAGACCTGCTGCCTAGTCAATGGCGCTATTTTGTCTTTTTTCCCCCCCCATTTTTTCAATTGTGAAAAGAAACCGACAACCCCACCCAAAACCCGACAACAACAACTTTTGCAGCTTTGTAGAAGTGGACGAAACAACACCACGATGGCGGCAGGGAGACAGACAATTCGGACAGCCTCTCTTCCCCCGGGGCCGCAGGGCCGGTGCCGTCCTAAAGGTTGAAGTCCTATCAGGATTTCGGAACAAAAGCAGCCCAGCCCAGCTCCGCCACGCATGAATCTCCATTGTAATCCTGGGGTTTTCCTTTTTCCTTTCCCCCCCCCCCTCCTTTTCTTCATTTGCCCCCTTTTCCAGCCTGAAGGTCAGATGGAGAGGTCATAGCTCTGCATCCCCTGTAAATAGATTTTGATATTTAGACAGCTATTGCTACTCGATATTAACTTACAGGATAATGGCGAGAGATACCGTATGCACTGAACCTGTTATTCACGAGTGAGCAGCATCTGTCGAATACAATTCTCATCTTTTTGCCCTGTTTGACTGTAGCACACATCAATAGGGCGAAGGACGTCTTGAGTCTGGGGTGGGAACGGGGAGCAGGACGACTCTGCGGGGACACGGTTGCAAGTACAGCGTTGAAACTACAGAAGAACTTCAGACAGCTGAGTTATGAGCCAGATAGGCATAGACCGGCTCTGAGCGAGTGGAGGACCAATTCAAGAGCGGCTGGCGGAAAGACTCCAGTGGGCTTTTGACACTTCACTTTTAAAAATATGATGAATGCTGCTTAGGTGGTAGTGTCTTCCCTTCACACATTCACAGCCCGATTTCCCCTATTTCTGACTTTCAAAAGCATGGGTTCCAGTCAGACCCAAACCAGAGATTCGGAGCTCACCACTAACCCCTTTGCTGTTTACAGAGCATTCAAGGGAAGGCAAGATCTTCACGTGTGGGTAATACTTGGAGGGAGCACTAACAATTCCCGTTTCCATTTCACAGAGCATCCCCTCTTCTGCCTGTCCCCAAATTCTGCTCTGCCTTCCACCACCTGCGAGGCAGAAAGGCTTTTACACACCCAGCGGTCCCGGGTGCCGGCACTTTCCTTGTCGATGCTATTAAAATTAAATTCAGGACCGGGATTCCGGTTGAGGCTTTAGAGCACAACCACCCGCAGCCGGATACCCACCGGGATGCCTCAAGCGGGGACAGCCAGCGTTTTGCCACCTCCGAGGGCAGCCACGGTCCCTGCGCAGGGTCGGACGGGGCTGGCATGGGTAGATACGGGGGTGGCCAAGCCCCCGCGGGACGGGGAGAGGAATGGGGCACAGGCTGAAAACACCACTTCTGTCTCATTTTCCTGGCTCACAAGGGGGCCCTCCGCCTTGTGCAAAGCAGAATCCCCTTATCACTGGCGAGACCGCAGCTCTAGAAACTAGTTGTAATCAAGATCTTATGTAGCAGGAGGGAAAATACGCATACGTTTCCATCCACTTACCTGGGCATGGGTGGAGGAGTGGGAAGATCGTGAAAGGTACCGATTGTGTCTTAATTTCTTGGTAAAAAGAAGTAACCTGGGGAAAGGGAGGAAGGAAAGAAGGGCTGAGCGGCTTAATTTAATCAATAAAGTGTCTGAAAGAGTTGTCGAGATTTGATTCTCTCCTTTGCTCGTGTAACTCGCTCTTTAATGTTCACGTGTAACATCTGATAGCTGTGCTTGTGCAAGCGCGTTTCGGCGGTGGTGTGAGCTTTACTTTAAGAAAACGGATTATTGCCAAGGAAGAGACACAAAAGGGGCAGTTTTAAGACGCTGCGCCTTCCTAACGCCTTGCGGTTTTACAACCAGCCAGCAGCAGTGAAACAAGCTGTCAGAAGTTTCGCGACGCTCAGGAAGACCGAGCGCGCCTGGCTGCCCAGCCGGGAACCCGCAGGCTTTGTTCTGCCGAGAGTGAAGCCACGGGAGCTGCCACCAGCGCTCCTCTGTCCCCCAGCCGGGCTGGCCCTGCGGGGACACCGGGCGGAGGGCTGGCGGAGCGCTCGGCTCGCGGGCAGGTGTCCTCTTACGGGGCGGCACGAGGCAACGGGGAGCGTCCCTTGCCTGCCGAGAGAACCGGGAGCACTTGTTCCAAGAGCCCGACCGAAGAGGCAGACACGACTTTTCTAGGTGTTTTCCTGGCTTGCCAGGGAGGGAAGGTGTCGCTTCTTTCCCCGCTCTGCCCTCTCTCCCCGTCTCTTCTTCCCGGGAGCTCCGGAGGTCTCTGGGAGGGGCGGGGTGCTGCACAGCCCAGGACACACAGGGACAGTCCGCGGGGCCGGCGCAGCGACCCCCGAGCGGCAGCCCGAGTGCTTCAGGGCGAAGATCGTGTCCTTCCCTCATCTTAGGGCTCTCTTTGACCCCATGAACTGCTTAGGGCGAGAGCTCTTACGGTGGTTATTCTCGTAAGTGAAATCCGAGTTTTTGTGAGGTGCAGTCCCCATACATTTTTAACCACAGTGATTACTAAATTAATAGCAGGCCCTAAGACAGATGTCAAAACGTCTTGAAAATGTTTATCTGTGAATAATTGAGAAGGTGGTAAGACGCATTATCTGATTGTATAATGAAATATGTATGAGGAACAGCTGTTTGCAATAGTCACCTTCCGCAGTTTCATTAGCCTAGAGCCTCCTGTTTAAAGAAGCGCTTCCCTGAAGTTGGCCATTCAGCGTCGGCCGCTTCCACCGGCGCCGGCGGCCGAGCCGTGCCCGCCGGAGCCACAGCGGGAAAGGGGTAACCCGGTGTTGTCCCTAGGCCGGTTCACGGGCTCTCCCCGTGGTATTTCTCACTGGTGGTTTGCTCCGAGGGCGGGAGGGAAGAGGCGCGGATGGGGTCCGAAGATGTCTTGCTGAGCAATCTTAACCTGAAGAGGATGCCCTGAGAGGAAGTATCCTAGATGCTCATCTAGGAAGCACGGCAAACAGCCGTTTATTATGATTTCATGCCGAGCAGCGACAGCCTCCTCGACCGCTTAGTGTTGACATAAACTTCCAGACGTCGAGCATATGCTGTTGCACAGCATTGTTTATGTGTGGTACCAGATGTTGCTTTGCATCCTATTGTCTGGAGACAATGTTTAGTTCAGGTTAAAATATCTTTACTTAAACTGCTCAGTTGGCTATTGTGTGAGCATTAGTGAAGTGTCATGGAGAGGTAATGGGAAGTCCGGGGAGGTTAGCTCTCCGAGCGCGGCCAGGAGGTCCCTGGTTCATGGTGGGGTTACAGCCACCACTGTCATCTTTTGTTTTCCCTCCTCTGAGAACCCTTGTCCTTCCTCTAAAAGGATGTGCCCCGCTCTCTTTCCCCTCGGAGTTTTCGCCACGGTTTCATGAAACGGCCCGATGTTTGTTTTTCTAGTTCCCCTAAATCGGCCGAAAGAGGAAAGGAAAGCACGTTTCTGCGTCACCGCCACGCCAGGCCGGACCGGTCCAGGCGGAGCAGGGCGGCCCCACGGCCCCGCCCGGGGATGCTGGCGCCGGGGGGAAGCCGGTCCCGGCCCCAGAGTTCACGCTCTAGCCAGGGCGGCGGCTGCCCGCCCGCCCCCCCAGAAGGCCGGGCCGAGCCGCCCCCCGAGGCCGGCTGCCAACCCGTTCGGTGGCAGCCCCCTCTCGCCGCCCGGGGGTGAAGCGGCCCGCCTGGAGCCTTTAACCCCGCGGTCCGGGCCGGCTGCGGCAGCTGACCTGTGGCAAGACTTTTGCTCCGGGAGAGAGGGGAAAAAAAGCTATAGACTTTAATCGGATTTCTCCCCAAACACTTCTGGTATGTTGTTGTTATGCATCTATATGGAGATCATTATTTATAAATGAGCGAGTACGATCAGTCGCAAAGACTTTAAGAGCCCGGATTTGTGTCATTAAGTTGGAGGGCGGGGTAGAGTGACTTAGCGGGGGACGGATGGTGCTGGCCGGGAGGCCAGCGGGACCCCACCTGCCGCCCCGCTTTCCCTTTGGCCACCGTGTCGCCCTAGGCGAGATCCCCCTGTGGTGGCGCTGGAGGCCTGACCTCAGCCCCCGTGCCCAGGGGGGCTCCGCCGTCCCGCTCGGACGCGCCCCGGCCGCCGGCAGCCCGTGCTCTCTCCCTGCAGTCCTGCTTAACACAATGGGCGCGTATTTCTCCGTAAGCCAGGTGCCCCGCTAAGACTGCAGATGACGTGAGAACATTTCCCCCAGCAGCAGGTTTTATAGGTCTCTATGACCCCCACCTCCTCTGCTCCCCGACATTTGTGCAGCCACTTCAGGATACAGTTAACATCTCTCTAAATTCTCGAATTAGATAAAAAGCCACATTGTGCATTTCAGCATCGAAAGCACCATATAATGTAGATGCATTTGTGTTACTTTCATAATTTTTGCCTGTGCATAATCCCTTATGCCTTTTATTGTAATCCTACACATTACAGTTCATCTGTAAAGATACTGCTTCAGAGGGACCTGTTGCATACAGTGATGGTAATTAGTAACCTTGGTAACAGTTTTAAATAAAGATTATAACAATGATGTCAACTGTTTTTATTCACCATGCCGTAAATGGAGTCTCAATATTATTGTGCCTGTAGAGGACAGAGTTTAAGAAATAGTTATAAGGTTCCACTTATTATAATGTTATCACTTTTTACCTTGTCCTTAAGTAAACACGATTATGGCTCTAAAGAGTATGAAGATTTTCAAACTGCTGGGGACTGTAAACTTTAATTTTCTGAATGAGGCAGATATTATTATGAATTAGTGTTATCAGGATCCAAAGAACGTTTTAGTCTTCCAGAGAAATAACTCAGAATAAGTACTGCTTACAAACCCTAATGAGTAATGTTAGCAGTGACTGTACCATTAGCCTTCTGCCCAAGCTTTCTCTTTCATTAAAGCTTACAGAAAATGCTCACAATCTGAAAGCAAAATTAAATGTAATTGCTTTTATTTAACTATTGCTTTTATATAATTAAAATATTTTCGTTATATTTATCAAACAGAATCCACTTCAAGTATTACCTGCCATATCTATTTATCAATTTTTCTTTATTAACTACACCACCATTAGCTATTAAAATACGTATAGATACACATATACATTACATATATTGTCTTTGTCAAGATACATTTCAGTTCTCATTAACAAAAAATGTTTTTGTGGTAGATTCTCTGAAGCATGTTTATCATGCACACTTAATAATCACAGTTGTCAAGAATTACATATGCACAGATTGCAAATGAAAAGAAAATATTAGATGAAAAACGAAATATACAGTAAAATTGAGTATAGCTATTTTTCCTCCTTAAAATAAAAAATTTGTGGACTGAAAAACTGAGCTATTAAGCTTACTTAAAAGATGGCTTTGTTGGTTTAATTATACTGTAGTTATTTTATAAATATGTTTCAAAGGAAGCTTGCCATATTGAATGTCAATGAAGCCTGTGAAGAAAAGACTTACAAAAGCTAATGCATACCAAATACCAAATTTTAGTCATTAGCATTCCTATTTATTACAAACTAAAGGAACCTATTAACAGACAAGAATTTCTGTTTAGCTAGCATTACAATGTTTAGCCATTAAAATAAAAAAAGGACCAAAAATTACAATCTTCTTCCCCCACCCTTTAGAACTGTGTGTTCTTTTTCCTCAGAAAGACAAATCTATCAAAACCCCCTGATACCAGAGACTATGATTCTTCATTATTACCATCTGTACCAAAGCAAAACCTGTACTGCTTCATTCAGGCAAAATGTCTACTTTTTCCAAAGGACAAGATCTGTCTGATTGAGCGCTTCAGATATTTTGCACATACCTTGACAGCTGCCTTGGAAGGACTTTTGGCTATGGGGAAGCGTAGGTTGGCTCTGGGCTTATGCAGGCCTACAGGGCCTGATCCAGCATCAGTAGGCACTTCTCTATTGCATGCAGTAGTTTGGATCAAGTCTGGGGTGTGGATAGAAGCTTTCATGCCTAGGATGGAGGAAGGAAGGGCTAAACCATTCATAAGTTAGACAGGCTGCTAACCAGAAGTTTTTTTTTCAGTGCTTGTCGCAAAATCAGCATATTTATTCATGTGCTGCCTATTTGTTCAAGAATTTCTTTAAAACCTCTTGGCCAAGCATTTCTGCTTTTCAAATACCCTTTAAGAAACTGTATTTTTGTCCTGTGTTGAAGATCAGTGTGTGTGAATATACTGCATCTCAGAATTTATTAAAAAAAAAAGCTAAGCATATTATTATGTAACATTAAATTTCACATATAAATGGTAAAAAAGCTTTCTTGTGCTTTTCATCAAACTGTATGCTTTTATGTAAAAAGAGGAGTTTTGGGGGCACTGATATTCATGATGAGGCAACAAAGTGATAGGCCTTTTCTCCTTTGTTACATCTGACACAGTCCTTGCCTTCTCAGCTTGTGAGCATCACTCACAGAGACTCTGTTAAGTCTATTCAAATTGACAGAGAAATTCAAAACAAGACCAAAGAAGCAACACAACATCTACAGAGCTTCTGGATAACAGATGCTGTCAAATGCCTGTTTTGCCTCAAAGATTACCTCAGTTTTCAAAGAATCGAGGGGAGTGGGGCGGGGAATGGTTCAGGAAAGTTCAACCCATCTGTTTAATCTTTGTTTTCTGATTTTCATTGTTCATTTCTAAAACAGGCTTTACATTTAATTTAATAAAGGGTTTGGTTTGACTAATAAGGATCACTTTTGATTTTGATTTTGCAAGAATAGAGTGAAGACTTGAAGAAAATTCACTGTATAAACATCCTGCCCAAAAAAGGAAGGTTTGCCTTTACTCCGTCTACAGGATCTGTAAGTACAAGAAATTTGTTCTCTTCAAAGATTTAAACTCCCAGGCTTTAGGATGCCATTGTAGGGCTGGTTGTTTATAGCTTTTATATGAACATATGGTGAGAAGTTTGACTGAAATAGTTCTACAGTCAGCATATCTTAGTATGTATGAAATATTTTGAATAAAGGAGTTCCTGTATGACCCCATTTATGTGATCCACATTGCTGCTTTTTACTAATGAAAACAAAACTGATCTGAAATTTGCATGAGTGTGATGTCTGGGGATAACAGTCTCATGAAATCAAAATGATGCAGGCTGTCTCTGATTTTCTTAAGATAAATTAGAATTTGGGAGGAAGAATCTCATGGAAAATTAAATATAAAAGCAGAGAGAGTCTCTGAAATTTTTAGAACTCCTACTTTTCCTTGGAGATATTTTCTGAGTCAAAGATCCTCAGTTTATTATCAATGAAGAGAAGTGGCTCAAGAGGCTGCAGATAGCCCAGATTAAAATAAGCCTGAAGGAATCTTGATATTGTCTCTCAAGTATTATAACTTTCACACGGAAAGCTTTTTCCAGGTCATTGTATCTATAAACCAAAATGGAGCCGATCCATACATCTACAAATCAGATGCTGCTGGAAAGATAGGAGATGTCTTGCAGGTCTCTCTTTTAAACTTAGATGGCATGCTAGATAGCTGCCATTAGTAGTTGTTCAGCAGAAACGCTTTCGTCTGCAAAGTTTCTGACTACCAAACCCAAGCTGATTTAACTCTAAGTCCTGTTGCTAGAGTGGCAAATGTATTTAAAGGAAAAGTGGTAATAATGCAATAGTTTCAACGAAGTTCAAACAACAAAAAAGAGCAGCCCTACAGAAGCAAAAGAAAGCGGTGTGATGAATCAGTTCTTTGTTCATACTGTCCCTTTAATACAAAGCAGAATAGAAGTGTTTGAACAAAAATGCTTAAATTGTTGCAGTCTCAACAATGTTTTCTCTTTCTCACTTTAAACCATTCCTTGTTCTTTGTAGCCATATACAGTATGTGACAGAACAATTTGGAAAAGATTCATCTATCAAGTTTAACAACCTTCTGGTTTAACTTCAGAGAGGTTTATTGCTTATTCATGTGGAAGTGAGTACACCCAACTTGTTTTGCCTGCTTTTGCTACTTTTTCTGGTTTGCAAGGCTGTTCTGGTAGCTGCAAATGGCTTCTCAAGTGACATTTGCTGACATTCAGTGCTGTATATTTATCAGTATTCTTCACCTCACTTCTATATGTGTAATCTATTTTATTTTGTTCTTCATATCAACCTCCTTTCCACTGTCCATGCCCTGAAAATGATAAATGGCACAGTGGCATATTTCCCTAGCTGCACTAAAATGTCACTGTAAAAAATCTTTAATGGACTAAGTGTAGCTTTTCAGGTTATAACTTGTCAAGTTACAGAGAAATTCTAGAGTTTCTCCCTAATCCACCATTCTTCGGAACCATACCACTGCAGGCAGAGACTAATTACAAGTTACACCAGTCAGAGCAGGACAAAAATAAATGAAGTCAAAACTGTTTGATCAAGGCTCATTTTGTACATGCTTTCTGCACTTGTGCTGTGTTACCCGATGTCTTCTGTTCAGTCTTATGCTGAATGTGCCTACTGCTTATGTATGAACATGCATGTATGCTGAGATCTGTGTTATTTTAAAGAATTTGCTTGTCATTGTAGCACTGAATATATTTATGCTGCTCCTACATCTGGGGGTGCCAAAAGAAACCCTCTACACTGGCCAAAGAAATATTACACACTAGGAAAGTGTCCTTGGTGGTACCTGTGATTAAAGTGAACATTAATGGGAAATGGATGGGTGAGAGGAAATAGTGTTGCTGCCTTCTTTTAGATCAGGTACCACAATAGGGTAAGAATGACCAACTTAGACTTTAAAGCAGACTTAGAAAGACAATGTACCTGCTGTAGATTCAGGGGTGTATGAGACTATCCTGCTTTCAGATTTCTGTTCCTTTTTTAGCAATTCCTGACCAACCTTTAGGACATAATGCTCAAGTCCATAATACATAAGTGTGAGAGACAACAGTTTTTCAAAACATTCACCCCAAATCTGACTGCAGACAGTACTTTAGAGTCACTTTTCCTTAGTTTTCTCTGCGTTTGCAATGAATACTTAGAAGAAATATCTTAGTTCCTTGGAAAAGAAGAGCTTTAAAAAGAAACCTGCTTCTCTGTTCTATGATCATAAAGCATCATTCCCAGATTTCCTCTCATTCAACAGCTAGAAAGTGCAAAAGGAATGAGATGCTAGAACCAACAAGAACAAGTGTTTTGCAGCAAATGGTGAATGGTGCATTTTATCTGACAAAGTCTATATTTTTTGATGAACAATGACAGCACTACTTTAGTTCATGCCATGAAGTAGGAAGTAGCTAAGTTATTTTTATGTGTTTTTTTTCCTGCTACTTGCATTTCAGTGGTTTTTTTTTTTTTATCAGTGAGGACAACAGATTGTACATCTTGTGCCATGCAACATAAAATACTTACTTGGCTTCTTATCAAGAGTGAGGGTGCAAGTGCTTTAGGGGTAGAATCTGCTTTCCTCTTCTCTCATTCTCTATACCAACTTCCATCTTCTTGCAAACATGCTATTACAAGGCCCGTGCACTCTCATAACTGTACCAGTTCCACAGGGCCCACATTTCACTCTTAGGCTTTAAATGTTCACATATGCCATGATGACTTTGTGCAAGGATGTGACTTTAAATCTCTATGCCTACCAAATAGGCCCAGTGGGGAAAAACCTCTTTTCTGACTAACTTAAAATCATGTCACTCTTAGAAAGTGTCATGAGTTCACCAGCTTTACCAATCAACATTTTCAATGCTTATTTACTGTGTAGGTATAGTTCACCCAGTATTTTGGTTAGAGCAGAGTTCAAGATCTCACTTAATTTCCAAGGCAAAGTTTAAGGGAAAAGAAACCTCTTTTTGTAGAATAACTGGTTATCAATAGTTGGAGGAAGGTTTTTGTGTTCTAAAGAGGACTTGTGTCTGCACGCTTTTTTCCCATTAGTTAAAATGGTTGATCTAAGAGAAATTACTGCCTCTTCCAGCAGGTTGTTTCTCATTGTTAGACCATACTACTACAACAGCTGCAGTATGACCCTGCTTTGTCATGTAGGTGCAAGCAAAATAAACTTACAATGTTTTTGAAATGAAGCCTTATCATGTTCTTCAAGGCCTTTGCACTGCTATTTCTCTTCAGCTGACACTCCCCTGGAAGTCAGTGGAGGCTTTGTGCTTAGATCTAGAAATTCTTAAATTTATAGGCTTTGCCCTAACGTTATTCCTAGAGGACAGCCAAAGACTTTTCTCCAGTTCAGTCTGCAGTTCTCAGAAGTTTACCCTGGGATTGGTTTGCTGTCTTTACTACCTGTCATAGTGAAAGCCAGATGAGTGTGTTCTGCTACCACTATGCTTGAGCATCTGGGGAGCTCTAAAGAGCCTGAGGGTCCTTTGCTGCTCCAAAGGCACATTCTCCCCACTCAGCAGAGTGTAAATTCAGCCACTGACTGGAGTCAGAACGTGGCTCTGAGAGTCTAGCTTGCAATGCTCAGGTGCTGCACCATCTTTCAGAAACACAGCTGCCTGTTCCACGGGCATGAGATGAAATCAACCTGCTCTTTGCACTTCAGAGATATTTGCTGAAAGCTCTCTGCATCTGAGGAAGCAAACTAACATCAAATCTTCATGCAGTAGTTGCCATTCTGGCACCTATTTTTTTGCATGGCATCACAAGGAGTTCAGCTTTTCACATCTATTTATTTAGTTTGACTGTTTATGGCATTTCAAATGCAGCTGTCTTTTGAGTGCCCAAATGCCACAGGGGATGGTTTGGCTTTGTGAAAAGACAGGGAAAAAATGGAAATAAGGCAGCTTCCCTAAGGGCTTATTCATAAGATACACTGCTGGTTGTGGCTTGTTTCCCTTGGAGGACAAAATTTATCCTAGTGTTTCACATATGTGAAGATACCACCCCTGCTCTTTGCCAGCATCAAAACGGAGGATGCACTCAAAGATCTCAAGTTGCATGCAGAGACTATCAAGTGTTTCAGATTAAGCACAGCTAACATCACTGGGACCAAAATGCATATTGTATTATTGTCCTTTTTATCATCCTTTTTATTCTTGTGTGTATGTACAATAGTTCACTTGAAAAACAAAACACTGAAATACAAACTGCACAAGTTTGCTACTGAAGTGGTCTACCTGATAATAAAACTCAAATACTTCTTTGTAAAAGATATTTTAGAAAGGGTCAGAATTACAGTAGGAAAAGAAATATTCAGACTGGCCTTTTCAGAACACTTGCCTGGTGTCCAATTTTACTCCATTTCAGTAGGAACAGAACTAAGGCATAACCACCGTCCAGAGCAATTTCACACATACAAGCATGAGTAGGTTTCTTGGTGAACATTCAGAGGTGTTGCAGACCCTCTCCTGTATCCTTGTTAGCTTACAGGCTAAACTGTGTCCAAGTCTCTGCTCTGCTCCCTGATACCTATTATAGGTGCAATCATCTCTGTGTAAATCCCTTTGTGGATCTGGGCCTGAGCGTCTTTGAAAATCCCACCCACATGGGACACCCGTAGGTCAAATGAAAAATTGCATAAGCTGTTAACTAAAGCTATAGCTTATAAAAAGTTACCCACAAGAAAGGTACACAGGTTAGTGCTGCTCCAGGGCATCCTTAAGTCACACTTCAGCAAGTTATAAAGTTATCTTTGGAGAGCAATCATACCAAGTTGTCAGCCCTGTAAGGATAGATTTATGTGTCTCTGACATGTCAGTTGTCGTCTTTGCCACTTCATTGCTGCTATGATATTTCAGCAGGAGGTAAGCACTGCTATTCCCCTGCCTGAAAATCCACAGAACTTTCCTCTGTAAACATTTATTACCCTGGGTATTTCCCCGTCACAGGGTCGCATCTCTGAATTAATCTACATGTTTGCTTAACTCTCACTCGCAGGCCAGTGCTTGTTTGTCTGAAATTTTTCTCTTTTTAATCTGAAGGCATGAAGCAGAAGTTCATGGGCAAACCTTCTTCCCACAGAAGACTTCATAGTTTGTTGGGGTTTTTAAAGCCATATAATTAAAAAGGAGATTTTTCTGTTTGTTTGTTTCTGAGGAAACAATACAGGTCATCATCCTGCACTGGAAGAGGTATTCTCTTCATTGTGAAGGAGCCTAATCGAGTGGTTTTGTTAGTAATCTGTACTGTCAATGCAATATTTTTATAGAGCTTTCTTCCAGGATTTTACTTGTTTCTCCATATATTCTTCTGGAATATTGTTCTGCAAGTTGGAAAAATGATTGCTTCTGGCTGAGTCTAAAGTGAACAATTAAAGAATGGAAATCATGGTGTGATCCTAAGCTTAAGGACTTAATTTTCCTCAAAGGTGAGCACAGTGGCAATGTCAATGCCAGGCAGCAGACTGTGCCCTGATTGCAGTTACACTGGAGCCTGAACCCTCACTCCAGGTTCACAACCATATGCACAGAACTGGCATTTGGTAGAGTGAAGCTAGAGAGAGAATAGTCTGTAGCCTGATATGATACTCCTGATATTCCTAACTTTTGTACAAAATGTCCCATGGAGACATGCTTACAGTGTTGCCATTGCAGCAAATGACATTGTGCATACCCTTTGGAGATGCCACACTGGTAGTGAAATCATACTTATCTGCAAAGTGACCATGTGAGTAGAATATGATTCAGCCTCTTTCTGGATTACAAACACAGGGTATTTTAGCTCAGCTGACAGTAAGTGAAGCAAGCTGAAGTGGGGCTAGAAAAGGGAGAAAAGACATCTTGCCTTCAGCACTGCCATTTTGGTATTGGTGCATTGTTCCACACAGGTAGCAACTTATGCTGGTATATAGTGGAGATCTGCTTCATAACTACAGATTTTTTTTTTTATATATATAGAACTAAACTCTTTCTCAAGTGTTGCTGTCTTTAGTGTGTTTCACCAGAGTTAATATTCAGAAGCTACTAGGTAAATGCTCTAAAAGCTGCAATGGTATCACTTGTGGAAGTTCCTGGTCATTTCCTTTCTCTCATTATGGCACATCAAAATTTACTATAACCCCATACCACTTTCCCCCTAATTCCGTGCTTTAATTTCCTGTTGTCCTCACTGAACATTTTTACTATTCTCTTTGGTTTGCTGATCTGATTATTCCCTTTGCCCACACTTGCTTACTGTGGTCTCCTTCCTCATGCTGTGGAACACTTGTTTTTACTACTCACCAAATGGCCTTTTTATTTCACTTTGGAATCATTTTTTAAAATAAATTTTCTTTCTTTTTTGTCGTTAATGGTCCTCAAATATTTGCTCACAATTTATTCTGAAGTTGTTGGTCTCCTTCAGACTAAAGTTAAAATACGTCAGATCTCATTGTTAACAGCAGGCAGGGTTCATGGCAGAGCAGAGACTGAGTAAACTTACCCATGAACCTTCCCAGCATTCTATTGATGCTCCAGTTCTTTCTTATAGCAAACATAAGTGCTTTTTGAAGGTTTGTTTTTATACCAACAAACAAACAAACAAACAAACACACACAACAAAAGAGCATGTGATCTCCCCTAGCATACTCAGGTTCAAATTCCTGACCTGCTGTCTCTCTAACTATGGATAACTGTGTCAATTCACCCACAGCCTGATAGTTATCCTAGGGCAATGTGCACTCCACAGTTCCTGCTAGAGATGATTTACTTCCTACAACAGTGCATTCCTAAGAGTCATTATCTGAATTTGCTTCCTTGCATATCAGGTGAACATCCCCATAACTGCACTGCAGACCTGCACTGAAACTGAGCTGCACTTTCAAATGAAAATTCATTTCATTAAAAAATTTCCAATCAGCTCTAATTTGGAGGGCCCAGCTGAGCTCCTGCTGTGAGACACATATCATAAGAGACAGATCTTGCTGTGAAGGGCTGGCAGGTTGGAGAGATGAAGGCTGAGAAGAAAAGCACAATAGAAAGGTGAAATTGCTTCCTCAGAATCATGCAATGGGTCAGTGGCAGTTTTAGGTCTTCTTAGTGCCAGCCACAGCTACCTCTCACATCCTGAGCTTACAGACAGTCTGTGCTTTCCCCTGGCCATCTTTCCGTTAACCAGATTATTCTTGCACGTAGATTTACGCATTGGTGCACAAGTGCATGAGTTTGAACCTTACTTCTTAGAAGGCATCACATACATGTATGGCACCATCAGAAACTTTGAGGTAACGAATAACAAGGATGTCACAGTAAAATGCTAAAAAGGCAGACACCCTTTTGTGCTGAAGCAGGCAAGGGAACAAAAAACCCCAGGTATTGTTCACACTGAAGTGTGTCAGCTGCTTTGAACAAGGTAAGAAATATCACTCAAGTTTCACAGTTTGGAAACCTGGCATAAGTTGGTGCATCTGAGTCTGTACAGGTTGTTAAGACAATGTCATAGTCAGAATGTGATGCCTGACTTAAAAATTAAATTTTTTCTTTCAGATCATTCCTAAGTCCCTAAGACCCTTTAAGAATTTTCATTCCTTAAGCTATTTCTTTTTTTCTTCTGGCCTTATACTAATTAGTAGGAAAAGATTAGAGACAACTTCCTGTATTTTATAAATAGCACAACAGTGTATTTTGTATATTTTTCCTAGGAGCTTTCTGAAACTAAAATATCTCTTTGAGGACAGTTGGTCCATACTCTTGAGGAAAAAGATGCTTATGGCAAGGCTGAGGGTACTGATTTTAATTTACAGATTTTGTAGGAATATAATTTTGCTTCTGCAGAAATCTGTCTCTCCATTGTTTTAGAAAAGCAAAGATACTTAAATAAGGCCTTACATTTTATTTCCCCAAAACACATTTAATTTTGTTTGACTAGATCATGTCAGTATGTTAATAAAATAATTGTTATTCCAAACACGCTTGGTGAACTTGAATAGCAAAGTGAAGTTTATATGTTTAATCAAATATATTCAGTAATTCCAGTGGAAGATGCAGAAGTGTTTTCCTTCAATATTTCCTTGACTTTTGAAATGAATATACATAGCCCAAGTTCTCATTCTTGTGGATCCATTTTCTATTCAAGCTATTGAATATTTCTAAGCAATTTCTGTTTCAAGCAATTGAATTTATTTGTATGAATGTTTACAATGGTTGAAAAGGAAGAAAAATTCCACAAGGTCACATCAGCAACTCTTCTTGCTGGAAGCACTTTTACAGATATGTGATCAAGGGAAGGAAAACTCTTGCAGATTTTCAAGCCACGACTTGTAAGGTGGGTCATAAAACTAGTTGTCATTTCTAAAACCAAACTGTATTTTTCCAGGAATATTTGAGTGCATTATAAAAAGGCTCCATTTCTCATTTTTGTTGTTATGCAAAACTTCATCTTTCCTTCTGCATGACAAAATGCCTTAAACTTGTCTAGTTCCTTCGGAGAGTTTCAAAAGAAACTTTAGCTTTTTAAAAGAAGCTTTTTAGCTTAAAAAAATATTGATTTATAAAAAACCTATCCATAGTGTTATGTGCTTTGAAAACCAGACAGGGAACCATGAGGTGAAAACTGCCCATGGACTGGTACTGTGCAGGCATGAGAAAGTGTTACTACAGTGTGGTACAAACTGGAGCAGAAGCTTCGGGGAGCAGTGGAGATTCTGAGGCGATGCTTGAGACAACACAGAGGTGGGATATAAAATAAAAGGAGCTGAGGAATAGCGATTGTGAGGACACAGGAGGAGAACAGGCAATTGCAAAGAGCCTGTAAGATGAAGGGGGAGTGAGGGATCCTGTGAGGCTCCTTGCTGCTGTTAACCCAGCTGTCTCTCCGGAAAGCATTCTGGGAAGATGCCCAAAGCAAACCTGTAGAATGTGGTTTGTAATCTTTCTATACATTTATCACTAAACTCTGTACATTTTCTTCAAGCAGCTTTCTCCACTAGTGACTGCTCAGGGTCCTAGCGAGGACAGAACAATTGCAGATGGACTTTTCGTGGGTAGCGTGGCTGGCAGAGAGGAGCTGAAGACAGAGCCCCAGAGCTCAAGTGTATTGTGTTTGCAATTTGTAACAGGAGTGACCCTGAACCTTTCCAGCCCCTGGAAGATTTTCTGTCCTCAGGGAATGTGAATAAGTGGAGAGTCCAAGAGGAGGACTTGATGGATTTCTCCAGGATGAAAAGATGTAAATATTCTTGTTTACTGGTTGATATTTTTTAAAGCTTTTGTTAAATAGTATGGTTTTATTACTGTTAATAGTGGAAAAACAAGTAGAAAAGAAAGGAAAACATAAAGTTGCCCAAGAATCACAGTGTTATATATTTCCCAGGTTATCTCAGTTGGAAACCTCATTTGAGATAAGACATTCTTTTTTTCAGTGGTGTGGCTTCTGTTGGTTTTTTTATAGAACTACGGATATGATGATTTTACTGTTAACAAGCATTTGTATTATATTTAAAAATGCTTTAGAATTACTGATGGAAGAATATTATTCTTTCTGTGAGATAATGAGAGTTAAAAAATAAGGTTATTTAATGTGGAAATTCACCTTTCCCAATACACTTATTTTCAACCTCTACAGTGTATTCAGAGTATTTTGTTTACCTTCTCTGCTCTGAAAAATCCATGGACAAATTTTCATGGGAATATCTGTCAGCTGAACAAAACCTGTTCTTTCAACCAAGTAGCAAAGCAGCAGCATAAGACCAGAGCTGGAAGTCCTTCTGCTGTAAATCCACATCAATTCAACTAAGACCAAGCACTTATGAATCTTAAATTCACACTAGTGTAGCTAAGAGTAGAAATAGTCTTTCTTTTTGAAACCCTTGGAGTCCAAAGTGAAAAAAAAGTGGCAGGGTTTAACCTTTAAAGTTTTCACTGACCTTTAAACAGTACTTTGGATTATATGTGCCCTTGTTAATCTGAAGCCACTTGCGAACATAACTGGCATTCCTTTTTTTTAAGTATACCATACATGCATTATTGAATGGGTTAGCAATTCAAAAGTTGGGATCGTGATCATTATGTCTTTATCACCTTTTAAAGTGATGTTTATCTTTGTAAACATAATTTTATAATTAGCAGCAACACAAGCAATGCTTTGTGTCAAAGTGCATTGCTTAGGTGATGGCCAGATGGAGATCTAAACTCTTTGAGGTGCAAACCCAGGTGTTGATCAAGACACTAAATTTTGCAGAATTCCTGTGTTAAGGTATAGCTCTATGAGGACCAAATGTTTTAATACCACTTTCCATCACAGATGAGTAGAAAATCTTTCAGCAACATTTAATTAGACCAATAGTTTTTCCTTTTCAGCTTCTCTTTCCTTCACACTGTTCACATCACTGCTTTGCATTCAGTTTTTCCTTACATAACTTCCTCATATATATCTTCACTTCAGTCTATTAAGTCCAAACTACAGGTACAAATGATATAAAATTAACCAAGAATTTATCTTGGGCAATATTTCACTATTCTCATACTCTAAAGAGTTTAATTAACAGTAGAAACATCTACTGCTTGGTATAAACAAAATAGTCTAAAATTGGTGATCATTATTTCTCCTCTTTATTCACACAATTATTACAAACTGTCTTGCCATTCACTTAGAAACTTGTCTTCTAAATCTGTCTGTCTTTAGTGGAAAAACGTCATGGGCAGAGCACAAATTTAGGACAAGATGTGTATGTTTAAGAACCAACAGCTATACCATACTCTATGTTAATCATTTGGATCAAGAATTTTCTTACTGGAATGTTACAGTAACATGGATACTGTCCCCTACACTCAGGCTGCTCTTCAAGCAGAGAAATACTGGGCTTAGAACTAGACAAAATTTCAAACAAGTTATTTTGCACTGAAATATGAAATGCTGAAAATTGTTGACACAACACAGCAAAACGGAAGCGCTCATGCTGAGTCAGTGGGAGAAACACCACTGTAGCTTTAGAAAACTAAATATATGGGATTTGTTTCCCTGCAAAGTTTTATCAGGATCTGACATTTTAAAGACATTGAGTCTCATAGGCTTTTAAAGAAATAGAGAATTCATAAACAGAGAGCAAACATTGAAAGGTCTTGTGATGTAGCTGGTGAAAATCATCTGTATTTTATGTTGGATATTTATTTGAATATGAAAAGTGCTATATTTTTTATATCATTTCCTCATCTCTTGCTGTTGCATTTTGGAGAATGACTAAATCTCTGGAGATGTATCAGATCTGTAAAAATTGTCAGTTGTTAAGACAAGGTATTCAGTGAATAAATGAATTATTGTACTGAATTCCTTTATTGAATATTCCTGTGCCACTGCTTTAGTTAAGTATGAAGAACACAAGCATTTAACAATATCACTTTAAATTCAAAATGCCTTGAAAGGACTGAGATTGAATTTGCAAATGTAATCAAGAATAAGACATGTGCCTTGGATTACTTGTCACTTCTTGGGATGTTTTGACATAACACATTTAAAAAATACTTTCCTGTGACAGAAATGATTAAAATAGATTTCAGTTATCTATGACTTCTACCAGAGCCAGTCCAGTTCTTGGTTAATTTGTTCTCTGCATCACAGTAAGCACCAGCTGACATGCTCACTTCTATATCCGTGTGGAGGCCAACCGCTTAAGGCTAAAGTGCTATTGTGTTACTCATGTGAGTAATCCTATTAGCAGCAAGAGAACCTAGGCATGGATAAATTGTAGAATGGTCAAAAGTGAGAAAATAACCTAACTTCCTTCTCTTTTCTAAAGATTATCTCTGCAGCTGTTTTAGACGGACTTCTTGCGTGATGGTACCAACACCTTCAAAGCCTCCATCTTTTTATCTCCACTCAGGGATACCAAAATCACACCAGCTTTTCAATATGTAGTCAGATAGGCACACTTAGAAAAGTACTGGCTACATAAGCAAATTGCTTTGATAATCTGTCCTCTCCATTTCCAAAATACTGTACCAAAATAGCAAATATAAGGATACATAGGGAGGTACTTCTCTCTGTATCTAGGATGAAAAAGTTCTTACTCAAGAAATTCAGTATATATAAGAACCACAGAGCATGGTTCCCAAAGAGCAACCATCTCCATGATGGAAAATACACACCATAAATTTGGCATTAAATCTAATTTTATTAAATGTATTGTTAATTACAGATTTTCTGTATCAAATTTTAGTATTGAATGTAGTGTTTAAAAAAAAAAGTTTTAATCCAAGTAGACAATTTCTACCATGGAGTTATGCTTAAAATTGCTACTCATGTTTGTGAGACTTCTAGATATCCAAGAACGGCAGCATTTGGTTTACTAACAAAATGTCACACTTAAACTTATCCAAGAGGACAGACTGGCTGTTAATACATTCTCCGAACAGCATGGTTAGTTCACTGATCAAATCACCTGCCCATCCATCTAGGCCAGGCAAATACCAGAAACAAGAAAAGATTATTACATTTTGCAATGCACCTGTTCTTAGCACATGATGGGAGGATTGGGAAGATAGTGATGCAGCATCCATCAAAAACATGTTGCTTCATGCTCTGTGACACATTTGCTGTAACAGGAATGGAACAGAGAGAAGGAAATTTGTTGTTGTGGTTATGAAATTCAGAATGTGGTTCTATAACCTGCTGATGACATGGACCACTGTTGTCAGTTGACAGTGATTATGTGTTCACTGTCTTCATTAACAATTATCAATTGGTTAATAGTACATGAAATTGCAACCTATCTGAAAATAAAATGGGCAGTGACATGTCAAGGGCTTAGTTAAAAGGTGTTTTGATTTCTCTCTCCTTAGTGCTGGATCTCACTGCTGATCTGTTATCATTTTAGCTTCATCAGATGAACCAGTAAGATGACCAAAGGCAGGTTCTCCTCCTTGCAGCATCATAAGACTGGTACCAGCTGCACAAGATGACTGACAAGAGGTAAGGTAAGGCTAGAAATGCACTAAGCCAACCCTAGTGCCAGCTAACCGATACCCACCACTCTTGTACTCTTGTTCAAATCCTTCTGCTTTCCATGGATTATTCCCATATTCACTGGGTGACAGAGAACAACAACTGCCTCCCACTCCTTAGGCCATGGTTAAGACACTTACAGGACTCACGCATTTGAAAGCCTCATATGGGAAAAGAAAGTAGAGCCCAAAATACTCATACCCTAGGAAAATGCACTGATGCCATAGGGGTGGGTACAGCAGGGTGAGGAGCACCATCACCAAATTTTGCCAGAGAGCAACACCTTTGAGGACTTCCATGATGACCCCAAACTGAGAAGTATGGTCATACAACATTTCAGAGGCAGCCCCTTGAGTGACGCAGGCATATCCTTGTTCTCTGCATAGATCACAGAGGGAGTCAGGCATGAGGAAGAAAGAGGGAGAGGAAGAGGGTTGCCCTGCCTTGGCAAGCAGGTGGTCTTCTCAGCCTGTATCATAGCAAGTACCCTGGGAATATTAAGGCTGAAAATTGAGGAGCTTTAACCTGCTTAAAGCCCTGGTGCATTTACACCTTGATGTCCATGCTGCAGAAAAGAAGAACATAAGATTTGCAGTTCAAAATACAGGTACCAATAATGTTGAGGTTTGGTAATGATTTCCTGTCTTCTGCTATGCTGCTCTGAAAAAACAATAAAAAGGAGAGAAAGCAAGCAGAACTCCCACAATTTAATTTTGCTATCAGACTTGACTTCATCCACTTAGAACGTTAAAACCCAAGTACATTCCAGTAAAATGATTTCTGTAGATGGTACTCAGTACATAAAAAGCTGCACAAATAAACTTCAAACATCAAAGTACCAGATCTTGGAATTTAAAACTGCAAAGTGCACAGAAATAAAACCCTTGTGGAGATGCTAAAATGTCTAATTCATTATTATTTCAAAAAAGATTAAAAAATAATTTCTTAACATTAAAGTGCAATCAAGCACTGAAGAAATTATTTAAACTTTCCATAGGAAAAAAGCACACTCTAGAATGCTGCAAGGGTATTGATGGCTATTAAATATTTACTTTTCTCTCTAGCTCACACTAGAAAGAGTAATTTGTATTTGGCAGAAACTGGCTGCAATTACATTAGTCAATCCAAAAGCCCAACTTGCTCATACAAAATGCAAACAAATTAGTTAAAATGGTCTAATTAGCAGACTGTAAAAATGCAAAGCAAGGCTGGCATAAAAATGTGTGCTAGACAAGTATACTTTTACAAAATAAACAGAAAGGCAAATACGAAATAGTCTAATAAATCCTAACCAAAGGACCATAATGTGAACTCAAATATTTAGGGATTTTATACTTTAAAGAAAAGTTTATATGGACTCTTAAATATTTTCTTGCAATGCACATTCCATCATGAATACATGATTAATACCATAGCTGAAGTTCTACTGGGATTTCAGTTCAGCTCTGTGGAGCCTATTGAGGCCAGCTTATATATACATTTTATGTGAGAATATACACAAACACAGCTTCTAGTCAGTCTGATCAGAGTGCAAGGTAGCTCTGGAGCGCACAAAGACTATAGGATGTGGCCTATGGAAGGAAGGTCAAGCCATTTCTTGACATGTAGTGTGTTTGTTTTAGTTTCCACAACTAAGATAAATAACTGGAAGCATATGGAAATGTGGAAACAGTTTAGATAAAAGATAATAGACATTTGTTCTTATGAGTAGTATAAACTCTGGGCATTGTCTACAGGGACTCAGCTTACTGGTTTAAAAGAATCACTACAATAACTGTATTGATATGTTGTCATTGATATATTAGACCACAAAGGGCTTTATTGCTGCAATATTTTGGTCTGTGGCGTTTTAACTCCCTAGTTTCTATACTACAAAAATAATAATCCGTTATGATTTGTAACCTATCATATAAAAGAAGTTATTGTGAGGTGATGATCTGAATTTGCCTATACATCCTTCTTATCTCACCACACATTCTCCTGTGCTCCTGTCTACCTTTCTGGAGCCACATTCTTTCACCTTGGCATCTGACAGATGGCAGAAGATGGGTGGTTTTGGCAAAATTAATTAGAGATGCATTGAATAAGCAATAACCATGAACACCCTCCGGCAAAAATATGATGTTATCTTGCACAAAGGACCTTTGTTCAAAAGCATTGCAGCAGCTGAAGTATTGTGACTACTCCAAAGAAGGGGTCACCAAAGAGAAAACAACCCTTGAGAAAAAGAGAACAGCATGGCCACAAGGTGTGGTCATTATCAGTGTTACCATTTCTAACACATAACAGTTGACTCATTCAGTTATTTCACTGAAAAAGTTGATTGTGTCACCTTCACTCCCCCATGCTGTCCCCAGATTGCCTCACTGTGCTAAGTAGGTTCAGTCCATCACTCTTTCTCACAAACAGTATTTAGTAGGAAGAATATCTCACTCTACAAGATGACCCTGCTACCTTCAGTGCCATTGAACAAGTAAGATATTTGTGAATTTAAGAACAGAGTCCAGTAGAGATGGACTGATACTTCACTCAGTGAAAAATGGCTTTGAGAATGGTAAAGCAAGCTACATCACAGAAATTATCTTTTCCACTTTCTCACCAATGACCACATATTCCCATCTCACAAAAGTTTCCATATACTTGAGAATCTTGAATTCCGCAGAGCTCCCTGGTGATGACTGGGTAAAAAAAAATGAAGTTAAATATATGAGGAAGAAACTGCTGTAATCAAAAAGGGCAGTTAAGAGTATCAAAGCCTGAGGTATGAGGAAAGAAATGCCTTCATGGGAGAAGGTTCTCCATCATGGTGGAAAGTTTCACTATGGTGTCCAAGTTGTGTTGATTCACATGTTTCATGGGAGACAGACAGGAGACAGGATGGCTGCTCTGTGTCAGCAGTGATCATACCAGTATACCTGAGTACTATGCTTGCTGCCTTTTTGCAGGAGCTATGGGACTGAAGAGCAAAATTCAACCCATCTCTCCAAGTTAGTGCCTACACTGCTAGGTGTCCTTTGTTTTGCTTTTGTTGCCTCTACAGGCTCCTGCAGCAAGCCAAGGTGAGTTAATCAACTTCCTGCCTTGTGCACTGCTTTATTCATTCTTCTCTGTATGTGCTGGTAGTTTCATTATCCCTTAGTTGCCAGATATTAGGAAAGGCAGAGATGCCTGAACTTTTGAAGTTTTCCTCCTAGAACTATTCACCCCTCTCATGCAAATCACTAGACAGGCAGATGATCTGAGAAGAGCATGATTTAGCCTAGTACAACTCAACTCATTTGGGCAGGTTTCCCCTCTTATCATGGCATCCAAATCATCTGGTTGAACAACCCAAGAGGAGGTGTGGCATATTTTGTACCACCCAACTCTGCTGCAATAGCAGTCCAGTGTCTGTCTGTAAATCAGCTGCATACATAAGTCAACTTGCTTTCACAGGAAGCTTGACTTCAACTCTGCTTACTCCAGTGGAGAGACTTCTACAAGGCTAAGTGACTTTGGCTCATGCACAGATTATATCTGGTTGCCTCTATTTTTAGTGAAAGAGGGATGGACAGGGTAAGGGGAGAAATGATATATATATATGCAGATTTTGTATCTTTAGTAAGCCTGCATAAAGAGACGTGAGTAGTGAGAAAAGGGTTGAGACCACCCAGGAAAGCTGAACAGAAGTTGTATGGGAAAATGGATGGATGAGAAAGCGAACACAAAAACACAGGGAGGGAAACTGATAGAGACAGAAAATGGAAGCAGAAAAAATGTAAGAACTATATCAAGAAATAACATGTAAAGAAAGTAAAAAGGCAAATGAGAAAGGAAACTAATGGTATATTTCATTGCCTGAAACAGTGTTTGTAGCTGCAATATGACCGTACAAATCAGGCTTGTTTCATAGATAAGAACAGCATGTTCAAAATTGGGGGAAAGTGTGAGGGAAGAAAGAATAAATTGTTGGTTTACTCAAGGAAAAGAGGCTACTGCTGGAGACCCACAGGAATCTGGGCTGAGATCTATATTAACACAGAATTACTCAAGATAGAAAAACTAAAACTTAAGTGAAACATTAAAAAAAAAAAAATCTCTTGGTACACACCTCTTGATAGACATTGAGATGCTGAAGTATGTCCAGACAAGGGCAATGAAGCTGGGACAGGGTCTGGAGCAAAAGTCTTACAGAGCAGCTGAGGGAGCTGGGGTTGTCTATCCTGGAGAAAAGAAGGCACAAGGGGGAATCTTGTCACTCTCTACAACTACCTGAAAGGAGGTTGGAGAAATGTGGGGATCAGTTCTTTCTCTCAAGTAACAAGTGATAGGTCAAGAAGAAATGTTGCACCAGAGGAGATTTAGATTTGATACTTGGAAAATTTTCTTCATGGAAAGGATTGTCAAGAACTGGAACAGACTGCCTCAGGGAAGGGGTTGAGTCACCTTGATGATCTTGGAGGCTTTTCCAACCTAAACAATTCTGTGATTCTATTATTCTATGAGTTTCTGGGTAATAAAATAATAATCAATAAATTCTAGTTCAGTAATGACAATGCATGTAGAGAAAACAAACACATCTACGTGGTGATGATCACTAAATTAATGATTTCATCTTAGGAAACACATCTTGGAGAGCATGATAAATATGCCAACCCAGTGCTCAGCAGCAGCAAAACCAATTAAGAGCATTAGGAAAATACTAGAGAACAAATCAGAAACTTCTCTGCTGATATACAGCCTGTGGTGTACAGTCACCTCATCTCAAAAACAATATGGGTAAACCCAGAAAAATACACCGAAAGACAGAGAGAATGGTCAGCTGCATTGAATAGCTTCTGAATGAGGACTGTTTAAATAGAATAAGACTTCCATGTGGACAAGAAATGACTGAGGGTTAACAGAGTGTTATTTCTTGATGACCCAGGGAAGGTAAAATATCATAATGCAGGAACAAATGGAACACAAGACAATACCAGTTAAAAAACCAATGAAAGAGAGTTTTGGTGTTTTGTTTTTTTTTTTTTTTTACAATTCAGCTGAGGTGTGAGACTCATTCATGCCCACAAGACTTTGCAAAGCCTTAAAATAAGCACTCAGTAAAGACTCAGTAAATTCATGGAAGACAAGTCCTGGAACTCCTATTGAATGCAAAATCTGGGTGTATAATAGTAGCTAGTGATGAACCACCGTATAGTTACTTTGGTTTTCTGGAGACAGAATATTGGGAAATGTACTTTTTTTGTTGCTTGATCCAATCTGAATAGTCATTTTGATAGTGTGGGAGATACGAATTAGAGGAGAAGTGCTTTTGTCTTTGCAGGGGATAGAAAGTAGCTTTAAGGGATCTGAGCTAAGTAGGATGCTGTGGGGTAAAAAGCTTGATTAATTTTTTTGCTGAAGAGAAGGCAGCTTCTTTATCTTTGGCTCTGATGTAGCTCAGGGAACTTGCTGTACCAGGCTAGTCTCACATCACTTCATGTCCTACTTTCACAAGTGCTCTTTCCTTTGTTGGTTATATTAACATTCTGCTACTTAGATGAAAAAATCAGTCTAGAATTACACACACATATACAGAATGGTTAAATAAACTCTTGTTCTCTAACTCTAAAACAACAATTTTTCCTTCATTACTGGAGATCAAGCAGATCTAGAATTTGTGAAGTGAGCATAATTTATTCCAGACTCATGCTGCAGTAATTTATGTTCTTGAGCCTTTGCAGATCTATAGTCACTAGAGAGCTGTCTACCTACTGGAGTTTTTACACATATTCCATCTAAATCAACACTCCAAAGGCCACAGGGAAGATGCAGTGAGTTTGTGTGGATTTGTAGCACTCCCTGGAGGACTCTGTGCCTAAAAACCAATAAACATTTCACAGTTCTCAGTAAGTGAAGATTTTCATCATTTTTGATGCATGCAATATTGACTGGGTTTCTTATTTTAATTTCAGTATTATTCCAGAGGTATTAAGTAATTGGAGACAATAACTTATTGCAAGTGAATGATAAAAGTGAAAATTAGTATTGCTATACATAGCTGCTGCTGTTTATTCATTATAAACAAACAAGGAAAACAAAATGTTAATTTATAAGCAAAATGCATTTTATATTGATTGAAAACTGTGGTAAGATACAGATACTTTGTGATGAAAACATGTAAAAAGAAGACAAATAAAGTTATTTTATTTCTGTATATATATTTTTTGGTTTTGTACACCTGAGTGACACAGGTCCAACTGTAAAAACTTAATTCTGTATAAAATTCATTGTTAGAACCTCTAAGCTTATGTGGACATGAAAATCTCTAATTATTACTCTGAAGTCAACTGATATAAAAGAATAACTGAATATTGCGTCAAGATCTCAAATTTATTCCTTAATCAACAAGATGCTGTTTCCAGAATGAAGTGACTATGAAATGTTCCTCAAAGGCTGGTCGGGATTCAACACTGGAGATGCAAAAGTACAAACATACTTATGGTGTTTGTGGCCAGTGTTTACTAGATAAATAACCATAGTTAGGGTTATGTAAACAAGACATTGAATAAATCCAGACCTCCTGCTCATGCGTAGCTGAAAAAAACAGCATTTGTTTGTTTGGGTTCTTTTGGATATGTTTTGTTTCTTTGGTTGGTTGGTTTGTTTCATTTAAATAGGAGACAGCAGACACAAATTTAATCAACCAAAGTTTTTGAAGGCAGAAATTATTTTGGCAAAGGTCATAAAAGTGTCTCTAACCCTCTACCACAGTCTTGATACTCAGAGTCACTAGGGACAAGCAGGTTGAATCTTGCATATGTGCACTGCCATGCAGATGGAATGAATGCAGTTCTGCAGCCAGCATAAAGCAACAGCACAAGATCATGTGTGACTACTAACATAAAATGTTGGAAGTAAAGGGATTCAAGAGCAAAAGTGAAAAGGTCTATGTTAGTTTATTTTTTTTGCTTATGGGCATTTTTATTTTTTATCAAATGAAATACGTGGGTAAAAGTCATTCTTTTAAATTGATATTGTTATGTGTGATGCATTAAAAATGAGAAGACAAGTATGATATGCATTGCCTGTATGTGTGATCATCTATGTAAGCAGAATTTCATATGAAAAAAGGAAATACAGGGATTACATGTCAAATGCTTGCTTCCTTATGTCATCCTTTCCAGCATTACTACTGGTTCCGTGTTAACAGACTAGCTGTGAAATGGTTATTTCAATATATGAATAAGTGAAATGCACTTAATAATGATTTTATTTTGAGGAACTTCTGTAATATAAGCCATTCAATTGGCTATACAATTTATATCTAAATATGATACTATCCTTTTACATCTTGAGTCTCTGAACATCCCCACAAATATCAGTGTGTGTGCAATATGATTCAAACACAAATAGTTTAGTATACAAGTAGTACCGCTTGTGTCCCTTACTCTACAAAAGCATTTTATACCCTGGTGCAGAGAAAAGTTTTAGGGAATCCTTGCACACAATCTGGGCAAAGGAAAGCAAATGTTTAATGTGAGATATGGCTTTCCATTTTTGTGCTGTAATCTAAAACATTAGGCAACAGCCAATTGAATAATGTGTAGGATTTAGTAATGTGTTTTTCACATCAGCTAATCAAGCACTTCAGGAGTACCAATGCATTTACTGATAAATTTATCATCATTTTTAAACAAGAATATAAAGCTGTGCAAATGGTCACAAGCAACAGTTTTCAGCCTACTTTCAAAAGTCACCTCCTTTTATGTGAACGAAACTCCCTACAGCAGGCTGTCCTGCCTATGGCCAGTGACTGGTGTGTCCTGCTTAGGTTAGAAGATTGTATGGTTTCTATCATGAAGGGATGCACAGCATTCCTTACCTTCTGCTGCATAGCACTGGAAGGGATAAACGATTGTCTCAGTACCATGGAGGTTGTGCAGTGGCACCTTGACTTTCTGAGAACACAGGGCCCTCCTGGAGGTAGGTGGGATACTGCCTGCAGACCCCAACAGCATTGGAATGGCAGTTCCAGTGGAAGAGACTGTCACCAGAGCAAGAATCACCCCATGCTTTCCCCCTTTCTTTCTTTCAGTTGTATCTTTTGGTTTATATCAAGAGACTCAGCAACCAACCAACCAACCAACTATGCAGCACCTCCCCCTGCTCAAAGCTTGCACTTGGAATGGGAACAATCAGTAGGGAGTTTGAGTGAGTTCTGATCAAAACCATGTAGTTGCTGAAGGGAAAGACTTGTGTTGGAACTACCTAGTGCCCTGGATAGGATGCCTGAGGAAGTTGTCTGTCTCAGGATGCCAACCACAGCTTCTCCTTCCAGCTTGCCACTGATGAGGGTTTTCTTCTCGTCCTCCCCTCCTGTCTCCCCCTTCTTTTTTCCTCTGTCATTGTTGATATGTGCCACATTCATATGAATTTGTCTCAACATTCTTTCTGCAACACGCGAATTCAGTCAAGCCTACTCTCTCAGCAACTTAGATAGGTTAAACACAACTTTTTGGCCAGAAACTGAAAGGAAATTATAAGATTTCGATCAAGCTGATGACATCCACTTGTACATAGAAACACTCCAATGAAAGACAGTAAGCATCAAGATGTCACTTGGCTGGGACAATGGGTCTGAATGAAGTGCTCAGGTTGGACACTGAAGTAAAAAAGTCTTGGCCAAAACTAGGGGGAATGTGGGGTGAGGTACAAGTGTCCAAAATGTTATTCTTCTGTCAACATTCATGCAACTCAACCTAGCCCTAGCTCTTGTTTCCAGCAGCCCGTCTGCTATTGAACTTCTCAAGGCATATAGCACTGGGGTAGCCTTCAGCAATGAAAGTAGCAAGTGTGCCCAAACTGTTTTCTTTGCTTAGTGTAGTTTTCATAATTGTGGATAGTTATCCAATGGCTTCCGGAAAGATTAACCCTGTTACATGACTAACAACTTGCTGCTGTAAATAGTACACTCTAGAGGCTGAAAAGACTTGTTCTACCATGCAGTTGCAGGTCTGGGATATTGAGAAATACTTTTCATCTCCACAAATAAGAGTTGGGAGATTGGAGTCTGAATCAGACCAGTCAATGAAAGTTTTTCCACTAACTCCAAATGTGACAAAGTTATGTCAATGACCCATTTTATGCCATATTTAGAAGTAGTCAAAAATTTATGTGCAATTCCTTGTATTCTATACAGACTTCAAAATATACAGTTAATAGTCTGTTTCTTCTTAGATATAGGAAGAACTTTTGCACAAAAATGGCACACAAGAAATGTTGTTTTATGATATTTGAAAATATTATATAGCTCTGGGATTTTTTTGTCTTTTCCTTTGGAACTGAATATCGCTGTTTGGTGGCTGAGGATGACAAGTAAATCCAGATACTCTGAGACCTAACAAACATTGTTCCCAAAAGCTACTAAAATTACTTGATGCTTGGACAGGCCATATCCCCTCCAAAGTCAAAGATAATTTTGTAAGCATCTGTCACTGGAGATTGAGAGATTCTATTCTCCAGCTCTTCCTCTCTCTCCCTCTGCAGGCTGAGGAGAGGAAGCAGAGTGTTACAAATTACTGTAAATGAATAAAAAGTATTGCTTCCCAGTATCTACTTAGTATTCAAGTTAACTCACCAGTTTGGGAGGAAATAATTCAACCTGAAATGTATAATAAAAGTGTGAAACACACAAAAATTGTTGGCATCTACTTCTTAGCTTGCCTTACTCATCATCTGACTGGATTCAGAGTTGCAGAAGGTGAAATCCCATGGCACAGTGCTTTTGCAGAAAACTTCCTTTATTTATAGCAGATTTCATGCTTGGCCACCTTATCTCCATTGGCAGAATTCCTGCTTGGCCATAACAAGCCATTTCAGGCATATCAACAAGACCTGAGCCTGTAATTAACAGTGGAAAGGTATTTTTTCAACTTTGATCTCATGTAGGAAGTCTTGGTGGTACTTTGGCCAGTGATTTCTCTATTACAATTTCCAGTTCACTTCCACTCCTTGACACATTTCAGGAGCCACTTTCAAACAAAACCAATCACCACCATTTATCGTGCAATCAAAATTTTCCTTTGTATTATAAAAACAGACACTATAGAGTGTTTCTTCTGCATCAAGCCTCCATTTTAAGTTCTCCTCTCAACTCTTTCTAGTGATAAGGCACCTATATGACAATAAGGCTTTCTAAGTCTCCAGAGCTCTTGGTAATCATTCCAGGACTGTCTTTACTATCTTTAAATTAAGGCAGCTAAGATGACTTTGACTATTTAATACAAGACTGTCCAAATTCCAACCCCAAATTATGAACATGTGTTCATAACACACACACACACAGACTCAAACCTACATATTTGAGCCAAAAACAGGAATCAAAGTTTCAATGGGATTATACATCCCAAAATATTTGTGTGGTGACTGTCAGGCACCTTCAGCTAATCGTTTCTGGCACCTCACCATTGCATTTCCTTTTAAGTGAAAGCTTACATTCAGAAATTGGAGCTGGAAGTCAACACCAGACGACTTAGGCTTTGGTGCCTTGTAAGCAATGTTGAACTCAGAGTCTTCTCCAAATGGAACTTGTGCAAAACATGATTATGATCTATTGTGGCTAAAATAGCTCTTAGAAATTTAAAATTAAAAAAAAAAAAAAAAAAAAAGATATTGTAACTGGTGCAGCTCAAACCAGCTATGCCCACTGTTAAGATCAAGCCACTACTCTGCCTCCATCTTGTGAAATGTTAGCAATTGTGGAGTCTACTGAATGGTTTTTTTACCAAGTATTTTTACCTCAGATTGCAGAACATCAACAGTTATTCCTAAAGAAATTTTGGAAGGTAGGAGATAGCTTCTGCTCTTGAGCAATGTCAAAAGAAAAGTTTGTATATATCTGTAAAAAAAGGAGTTAATGGCAAGGAAGGTTGTGCCATCCATGTCAAGCTAGACCACTGAAGCCCTTATTTTGTCATTGCAGTTTATAGTTTATTTCAGAGAAGGGTATTTTCTCATTTATTCCAGCTTATTCTTATGCTGGAAAAATATTTGAGGTCTATGAAGAGTTTTTCTATTAACCCGAGACAAAATTGTGGCCTCATCCCAAGGGAATTGCTTTAATTTGATACTGGAACTTAAATGCTGGACCCTGATTGTAATCAGGGAAGTTACATCAGGTGGAGCAGAAATGACACAGTAAGGAATGAGGCTGAAAAGTTTACTGGACACCCTGTCTGTTACTTTTTTTACTACACTGTGAAACTTAGTAACGAATGGAAAAGAATGAAAATAAAGCTATTCTATTTACAATTTATGTGAATTAATTTTTAGAGGGAAGGGGAAAATGGAATGAAGTTTAGGGTTTCTAGTAGCTTCTGTATGTCCTGTATGTAACAACGTGGAGGTGCAGCCCATCTCCTTTTAAATGGTCCCATGCAGGAGCAGCCAGCTTGGACCTCATACAAAGGGGGTGTTTTATACACTGCGGTCTTAACTGTAAAGCAGATTTTTATTGCACTCTTTGCTTCACTAAGCTCTTGCTTTGCACATAGTGTGGTCAACACAAAACCTCCTCCAAACCAGAAAAACATCAGAGTTTTCCTGGTGCCTCCATGGTCAACATAACTAAATTTTAAGTAAAAGCTTTTCTTATCACCTCAGCTAGCTTGCTTACATATAACAGGCACTGCTGAGTAGTACATCTGGTTAATGATTATCTTTTACATATTGATATTAGTACCTGAAGTGGGAACAGCTAATTTCCTGAATACGATTACAATTTTGAAATCTTATGCACAGGGGGAAAAAAAACCCAATTCTATAAATTAAACAAGAAGTTCTGAGAACTTATATCCCCCAGTTCACATCTAGATACTAATGCATCTCATTTACTTTGTTGCTATTCCCTTGAGTTATCTGTGTCATGCAGACCAGTCTTGCATGTCATGTTAACTATCCACTGAAAAAAGCTAGAAGTGTACTTGTAACAGTGCCCTAAGCTAGCATACAAGGTAGGTAGAAGAACATAAAAAATTCATCACTGTTACATTTCAAGTTGCTGGAATATTTTAATTCCAATAGGACAGAACCCATGTCAGCTAAAGATGGAGCTATAATTAAACTGATATGGCATTCACAATTGCCTCGAAACCCGCTGTAGTTGTCATATGTTTCTTTTCCCCATCTTTAAACTATATGGAAATCAATTATCTCAACAAACCAGCTGTAAGGACTGTATGCCAACCACTTACACTTGAAGTGAATAAATTATTTGAAATTCATTATTGATGTGAACAACTCTCCAAGATTTAAAGCACCAGTCCATTTTCTGTGTTGAGATTCACATGGAATTTTAACAAGTTCAGCACTATCCTCCGTCATAAATTCATACAGCAAACTGTTATGCAAATAGCTAGAGTTCAGGGATTGGAGAGCTGTGCACAGAAAATTATGCTTCAGATGACAAAGTGCCCGTGAGTTAATGGTTCTTTACATTTAGTGACAAATTTGTTCCTGATTTACCCCAGAGTGACAGACACAGGGTAAAAGGGGGACATCAGAGACTGAAAATACCATTTGTGTGTCAAGGATGTTAGCAACCTGGAGTGGTGATAGGCACTGGTGTCTACAGGATATGAAATTGAGTTGATGTGATGTCATTTTGGCTCTACTGTAACCTGGTTATCTCTTGCCAAGACTTCATGTATGATTAGTCAGCTCGGAGAGGACAGCAAGCCTTATCAGGCACACTTCCTGACATTCCTGTCAACTTAAGAAATGTGGTTAAGGAATTTAAGATGAGGTGTCACATCTTCATATCAAATCCCATTGAGTCACCACCTACAAGTTTGAAGACTCCTTCTAAAAATATTAATGAAAAGGAAAAATGAAGTTTGGGCTGGATTTGACCTTGTAATGCACTTTGCATGCTACATCCCTCTAAGGTAGAGTCTTTATTATGCACACATTTTCTTTGTATACCCAGAAAATAATTGTTCTGTAGGCTGTGGAAAAATAATATTAATTAATACTAAGGCAAAGGCATATTCTGAGTTAGCTGACTTCTAGTCTGCAGAATAAGGCAATCTTTTATGTGCCTGAGCAATTGCAAAAGAAATTTCTTGTGTAAAAAGCTTGCCATCCCATATATTTAACAAGGACTATATTTGGAATGCTTAATAGACAGATGAAAATACTAAGCATAACAATATTTTTTCATCTCTTCAAAAGAAAAATTTGTACAATGTAATAGTCAAACTGTATACAGACTCTTTCAAGTTTCCTTTCAAAAGCAAGTTAGCAGCATGCTATTTTCATGCCATTACATTTGTCCAACTGCACAATTTGTATTAATAAAGGCAGTTGCATTCTCTTGCTTGCAGTGGGGCTCCAAGTTAAAATTCATTGCTAACTCAAAAATATTCTTTATATGCTGCAGACCAAAACACTGCATAAACAAGGCCCACTAAAGGGTCTTTCTATAGACCACCATCTGGAAGACTGAACATGCATAAGTTTTTCAGCCATTGCCAAGTTATTCTTCCAAGTATTTCAGGGCCTGGTAAGGTCCAAAGAGCCTTCTCATGCAGCATGCAACTGCTTAACAACCCTTAAAGAGAAGCGTACACAGTCCCAAATTCCGACACGTAAGGTCAATTTCAATAACATTTTTTATGGTTAATAATTATAAATATATCTGTACTGAATAAGCATCCCTGGGAAAACAGATTCTACATGGCACAGGCATTCATGTCTCCTTCATTTAGAGATGATCTTGATGCTTGCTGTGTGGGTCCAGAACATGCGTAGACTGTGTAAGCACATCTGAGAACAGATACAGAAAAACTGTAACAGGCTGCAAGAGCCCTGTTAAAAGGAACATAAAGCTATAATTATATGATAACCTCTGCTCTTTCTGTAACTGAGTAGAGGAGCAATAAATTTATTTTTACACCTTGTCTTATTTATTTTGTTGATTTCAGCTTTTGCTATTTGGCTACATAGTCCTACAAGGGCTTTTTACCTTTTCAGAACCAATTTGTGACGTTTTTGAGAATGTGTACCCTGAATTCTTGCTTCTAAATTTAAATGCACTACTTGCCTCACCTTAATAAGACATAAACAAGAAGAACCAGTGGGAACACTTTGAACACAGCAAATTACGTAGACCTTTAACTCTGTCACTTTTCTCATGACAATGAAATGCTAAAGCAAGAGTATCTGTGACCTGTATGTTCAGCAAGTTAAGCCCATGAAGTACAAAAATGTCCTCTGCTTGCCTAGAAGAACCAGAAGAAATTCCCTTAAAGAAAAAGTGGTGAGTTGTAAATCTTTTTGTGCACAACAAGCACAAGGGTGGACAATCTCCTCTTTACCAAACTCTCATGACTATTTCAGAGTAGACAAAGACAAACAGAAAAGAAAAAATCATTTAACACCTCAGTTATCTCAAGCTGAATTATAGAAACATTTGATGATTCAGAGAGAAGGCATTTTTTGCTACTGTGAAACTATGTAAAACTTTAATTGACTTTAAAGATTATGAATAATCTTCTGAAATTCTCCTGTGGAACAATATTTTAACTGTGTAGATCTCTCAGTCTATAAGCAAGCACAGGAAGAGAACAATCAATTTATTCTTTAGAGTAGAGCATTGTTTCCAAATTTTTCTAGCTAAATCCTTTGTGGAGAGGCATCTACCTCTTTAGATGCTGGATAATTATGTGTTAATATCATTCTTGAAAGTGCTACTCAACTGCAACCTACCTCTACAGTTCCTTGTCACCTACAGCATCCATATTTCTGTCAGAGAAATGGATGTGTACAAGACCACCAACTGTCAAAGCTTTGCAGTCCCACAGGTCCTGGAGTAATATTGGGAAATGAGTCTCCTCATTTCTTTTACCAGTAGAACTCTAAGCATGCTTACCAGAAGGACTCTAAGGACACCTACAGTTGTCAAAGGTACACTATTCTACCCACATCTCAAAACCAGCCACCACTCTAAAATAACCTGCTAGTAAGAACACGCATCACCCAGCCATAGATATATGCTGTGTGGACATAACCCCCAGGTTTTCCTGTGTAATAAGGTGATTAAACCAACAGATGCTTTGCTGGTAAATGATGATGATCTCTCTTTCTGATATTGTCTCACAGAAGAAGAAAGAAAGAGTATGGGAAGAGACAGAAGTTGTTTCTGAAGTTGTTTCTATGAGAAAAGAAAGGGAAAATTATATTATAGGACAGTGATTGAGACATGGAAGGTGATGAACATGGGAGATGAAAGTTTAGTAGTAGTGGAACTTCAGTTCAGGTTAAGATTTAGGTCACCTAAACGTTAGTGCCTAAACTTTTGGTGTTGGAGAGATAGGCAACCCCAAATGGCAGAGCACCTACTAGAATGGAAATTATCTGAACATCTGGCCTGGGCTTATCTCTAATTCTTAAAACAAGACCACTCATTAGAATGGAAATTATATTTCTTAATATTTGCCTTTTTAAAAGTACATTTACAGGGTAAATTAGCTTATGATGATCAGTGCATAATGCAAGGCCAGTCTTTGGCACTTAGGTTTGCAGGAAACAACATTAAGAGTTTAATACAGACCCTTATATATAGACTCTTGTGAAGGTCAATGACATTTTTTTACAGGCATCAATGAAAAGAAGCTCTGGCCCAGATACAGTAGCCATTGAGTCCTTGCCACTGTCTCATCCAAGGAGACAGTTGCCTGGCAGCACTTTTCATCTTCCTCTCCTTTTAAAATTTATTTGCCTTTATCACTGAACATTTTGATTTATGTTTCATCCCCCTAAATTATCCTGAAATAGCTTTCTTTTCTACCATTAGCCCCAGTGATTGCTTATACACATTACTATGTCTTCAAGCAACATTCAAGTCCCAGTAAACAAAGAAACAAACACAGAAATAACAAATAAATAAACAGGACATACTAATTTGGTCTGTACCTGGAATAGGTCAGAGCTTATTTGTAGGCAATGGGAAGTGTCATGACACAAAAGAGTCCTTGCTCCAACTGATCTTTTGTTGATGGTCATGGACAAAGAAAATAATTTGACCTAATTTCCAATGTACTTGCTCTTCATAGTAAGGAATCAAATATGAACACATTACATTTCACTGAGGTGAGATTAAAATAATGTGCCAGGAGAGGGGGCCTTCTACATGAGACAGATGAAAACAGGCAAGTTGGAGAAAGAATGGAAACCAGTGGAAAGTTTATGGAGATAGGGAGGGAGGGACAACTGAAATGAAATTCTAAAATATGTACATATCATATACCTGGGCCAGGGACTCAAATTGTAATATGACTTTCTAAATATGCAGCTTTCCCCTTACCTGAAGTATTTTAATTGTCAATTATCCATTTTGAAAACGGACTGGAGTGCCACACATCTTTACTGAAGAAGAAAAATGAGTTATTATACACTTTATAGTCATAGGCTACCCTGCAAACCCCTGTGACTAAATAGAGGGCTTTGTAGACTCCAAAAGCTTTGTCATTCTAGCTCCTGTTCTTTTCTCTGGAAAAGGTTAGCCAGAGCTCTGGCAAAAGGACATTTGTTTTTCCACACATGGGAAAAGAAAAAACCTCAAGGTCCTGGCCAGTTCTTATGATGATGTTATCCATTCCTGACTCCTGATTTTCTTGAACAAGGTCTTTCAAGGGAGTTTACACCCAACCTATCCCCTCCGTGAATGTCGTCATGTGTGTGTCCTGTAAAACACACTAGTTTTTCCTAAACGCAGTCTAGTTCTGCTATTTTTCCTGGGCCTTTGACAATGTGTCATCTTTGAAATGCCATTGCATTAACCTTTTGCTATGTTTGGGGTGCCAGTGTCAACTTCAGGCGCCTGTGGAAGGATGTGCATTTGATTGGCAAAGACAGGATGATTGACACTGGGCTAGTATTCTGTCAAAGCTCAAGCGTATCATTGTGTGGCAAAGCTCTTGTGCTCAGTGCCACCCGTCCCCAGCATACATATGCCATGTTAGTGCATTTCAACCCACTGTCAAAGATGGCTAACAACTGGTATCAGTGATGTACAATAAAGAGCAAACCTACTAGTAACAGCTGACAGAAAAGTCTGTACTTAGGAGAGTAAAAAAAACACATTTTAATTCTATCTTTCTGCCTGTCTCTCTATATTTACACATTCATGTACTTTCTCAGCTAGTTGATTCTTCAGTACAAAACTGTAAGCTCTGAATAATTAATATATAGGGCTTGATTCTTCAGTCTTTATTTTTTTATCTGAGAAGTACATAGGAGTTTTCCTAGATACCAGTCTTGCAGATTAAGTCCAATTATCAGCAACTCTGAATTGGCTACCTGCAAAGTTTTAACATGTTCTAGCTTGTCAGTCTTACACTTAAATTTTGGCTTTAAAACTGAAGATATAGCTAAGAATAATTAAGAAAATATTTAAAGAGAAGGATAATTATTCAAGTAATTTGTCTTTTATAATTAACAGTGTGCTCGTATCTATTGGCCTAAAAAACCTACGTGAAATTTTTGTAGTATTCAAAGAAGTCATTCTATCACCTTCTTAAGTGAGAGGGTTCATTTGCATTCACTGATCATCTCATTACATTTTGCCTGTAGTCCTTCCTGCACTGTCAGTAGAATATGCTATTTTTCTCTCTTAACACCTTGGTTGGCAGGACGTGTCATTAAGAATGTGGTGCTTCTCAGTTGCATCTGACAGCCAGCGAAATAGTGTTTCCTTTCTGAACATGTGAACCAATGATGAAAAATCTGTGGATTTCTGATTTTGTGCCTTATAACAATGTATTTTTAAAATATGTGAGGTTTTACAAGCATCCCAGCTTTTGCTTTTCACATGTGTATCCATTTCTGATAAAAAGGTTTCTTCTACGTCTTCTACTTCTAACATTGGCTGTGTTTTTTCTTTCTTCTAGAAGAAAAAACCCCTGTTTAATGAAACTTCTTATGGGAACAAACTGATTTCTGGGGAAAACGTCAGGAATTCTTACAAGGTCACAGCAAAGGCAACAGTGAAAATGATGCACTTACATAAAACACTTGCTATTAGGACACATACTTATCTTTATTCTTTCTTCTTTTCTACCTCTGGATACCTTCTGCTCATGTTGTCCCCTGCCTCTTCTCAGCCACAGTTGCTGGCTCCTTCCTTCCTCCAGTTTTCTGTTGACTTTCCATTTCATGCTCTCTATCCATAGAACACATCTCTTAAACACAGACTCCAACTATAAGCTCATGTTTCCACTTCTTGACAAAACTTTATCAAAGAGTATTAAACTATTGCATCAACTTCTGCTCTAAGTCATCCCCTATGATCCAATACTGAGATGTTTATGATTTGCTTAGTCCCACAGAACTATTTTCAATAAACTCTTTGCTGGACTTTTCTTGTCATGCCCTTCGTGTATTCTTGGAGAGCTTCAGACATCCTTCCTACCACAAAGTCACATTTCTATTTACTTTTCTGTATTATTCATTAGTTCTTTCCTTATGTCTCCTTTTAGCATGATCTTTTTCCTGCAGTGACGTGTATTAAACCTCACTTCAGTGGCAATGGCTCAGAAATTTATCTCTGCTAAATGCCATCCTGTCTTGCCTTCATCCACACAATCCTGTATCTTAACCTGTCTCCAACAAAACCCAACCCCCTCATTATTTCCTTGAACATTTTTGACCTCTTCCACATTACCTGTGCCACCATTTTCACTGATATTGAGAATTACAATTTGAGGATTGTCTTTGACTTCCTCTCCAGTCACACATTCAGGCTGCATTACAATTCTGCCACATCTGTCTCCAGATCATATCTAAAATCTCTCTATTTCTAACAAAATCTCACATCTGAGGAAGCTGGGCCTTTTCAGCTTCGAGAAGAGATGACTGAGAAGGGACCTCATCAATGTCTGTCAGTATCCAAAGGGAGGATGACAAGAGGATGGAGCCAGGCTTTCCTTTGTGGTGCCAAGGAATAGGACAATTGGCAATGGACAGAAACTGATGCACAGGAAGTTCCACCTGAATATGAGGAGGAACTTCTTTACTGTGTGGATGACTCTACACTGGAAGAGATTGCCCAGGTAGGTTGTGGTGTTTCTATCTCTGAAGGTATTCAAGAACCATCTGGACACAATTCTGTGCAATGTGCTCTGCGATGACCCTGCTTGAGCAGGAAGGCCAGAACATGTGACCCCACTGGTGGTTCCTTTCAGCCTTAACAATTCTGTGATTTTGTGATCAAAACCATCTGTGATTCTAAACCATCACCTGCTTTGACAGCCACTGCATCCACCCTCCTCCTCTGTGGTTCCCCCGACCTTCAAATCACTACATCTGCATCACAGAAGCCAATTCTCACAGGGTAAATCCTTCTCACAGTTTGGAGTCTTTGTTTTAAATCTCTTCACCAAAGTGTTCCTCCCCCATATCAAATTCCAGTTGTTCCAGTCTTTGCTGTCAGAGCCCAAGCAATGCCTTAATTATCCATCCTAATTTCTTTGCACTGCCCACACTTTACCTTCTTGAGTGCCCACTCCCATTCCCTCCCCTCTTTTTAGTATTGTCTCTCTGTATGCAGTGGATGCCCAAAATGCTGTTCAGAGTTATTACCCACTTCTACCTTGAGCACAAAAGCAAATAACATTTTGTGGCATGGTTATTTGATATAGGGATAGTCTATTTACATACTGATAGATGGCTAATTGCTTTCATACTTACTGGTAATAGTTCTGTTTTGTCTTTTCCCATCTCCATCTCTCTATTCTACCTGCTCAAAATATCTCTTCCTTGTGACAGGGTTTCTATAGACCTGTAACTTCAGAGAGTATTTTGTAAGTTTAAAGCAACTTTGTAATACTGTATTATTAGGTAATAAAACCATAAGTATGAGTCATAATTTTTCATGCTCTTAATATCTTCCTACATTTTTCATTCCTTCCAAAACTTCCTCCAAAGTGTTTTGCCTTAAATAACTACTTCCTTGTTTAAAATATTTATTTTAAAATGCCAACATTAACAGATTAAAAATGTTTGTGGTTATACTTATTAAAGATCTATAGCCTTATTATTACAGGAATTACAGTTACTACTCTCATCTGTATGCAGTGCTTATTAATACCATAAATACAAATTTTGTAAAAAATTTGCCATGGAGAGAGAACAGACCACTAAAAACCTATAGAAAGTCTTTAGCACTGACATAAAATTTAATGAACACTAGAGAGAAACTCTCTCACTTTACTGTTCAAAGCAAGTGCGTGATGTTTAATTCACATTTAATGGTGTTTAGAGGTATTGATTGAGCGTGGCCTTACTGTTTAACAGCATCATCTCTGAAAGCAATTGTTCTTTGATGTGTCGAACCTGCAGTTTTGACATGGAACATATTCGGAGGTTGCCCCACCAATTCAGGTAGTTTGGAAGCAGTTAATATGAGCAATGAAGTGGGTAGTGGGAAGGACAGTCTCTAGGTCTAACAGCTTATCACAGCTAGATAATTTTTCAGGATTCAGTCTGTCACACCCCAACTAAGAAGTGACTTGCTTTTACAATGCCATTCATAAGAACGTATTGCTGTACTGATGGTAAAATACACACAGATGATTAAGGACTGATATCTGTGTATAGGACAAGATATCATCTGCTGAGGCACTAATAATGATGAGCTCTGTGATAATCTGACAGACTCAAGATATCTGCAAAGACTTCCTGGAAATGAAATGTAGGGTGGATGCAGTGGCTCTAAAGAGATCTCAGATAGCCTGTGATTCGAGCAGGGAAGGTCTGTGCCTCTTAGGCATGACTGTGTAGGGAGCCAAGGATGTGCTTCCCAGAGAAATGACAGGGGCAAGGAACTTTTTGTAAGGGGCTTGGTGGGTTCCTGCCACTAGCTGTATTATTACCCATGTTTTAGGGAGCCTATGGGGCTTTCAAGTTTTCTTATCATTATTTAAACACAGCTAACAAAAACAATTCCTCCTTTTCCTCCTTCCTATTCACTGTATATCTGACTGAGGGACAGTACAAAGTGTTTATACACGTTCATCTTGAAATTGATTTTTTGCAAAATCCACAATAATTTGAGCTGATGGAAGGTGCATTTTTTGTTCTAGAACATGATAAAATGGCTTAAAAATTTCACCTCATGAATGATACGAAATGTTCTGGGTTTTATTGTGTTGTCAGTTTCTCATGTTTTTCCAGTGTCTTATTCCAGACAAGATTTCCATATACAATCCTGTAAAAATTGGTTTGAAACATGATGTTTTACGACGTGGAAAACACTATCAATCATGTGAACCAAATCTGCCTTCAAAAGGTTAAACATATCTGAACATTTCCTTGTCTTTCTTTAGACCAACATTCATATAATCAGAAATACAAAGAAGTTTAATTTAAAGTGTAAATCACAAAATACCCAGACAGTTAAGTGACATCTCTACATTAATATCAGCCTTCACATACCAGTTACCCTGATACTCTGCCACTCACTGAGTGATGCACTGTTTGCTGCTCCTTGAACAATTCTTAACAGCCAGCTCCAGGAAGGAGAGGAGCAGAAGATGCTTGAGAAGTCAGAAGTGAAAGTTGAATATTGCAAGTAAACTTGGGTCTTGGGTTTTGCTTTTGGGTTTTTTGTTTGTTTGTCTGTTTTGGTGGGTTTTGGTTTTGGGGGTTTTTTTGGGGGGACAGGGGCGGTGAGCAATTGCTTTCTTTTTGTAGGATGGATATCTCAATTCTGAATTGTCTCTATCATACTTCAAAGTAAATCACATTTACTTTTGACATTCATTCACTGTAGGCTCTTTGCCTGACTATCACCCATCTCATGGCACACCTTTGCAGGGTGACACTCCCTGAATATATTGCAACATTGACAATGGTGTTAAAAACTCTTGGTTTAATCCTCTTTTCTTCATTATCTCCCTTTTGTCAGACCGCTGTGTCTTCTGCCTTCTTCCAAACATGTATGGACTTGCTGTCCCATGTGTATACTGTGTTGCACTCTGCTCACAACACCATCTCAGCCTTTGGTTGGGTTGGTTTCTCTGTTTCAACCTGCTGTTGGTTTCTCTAGTTCCTACCTGCCTGTTTTGCTATCCTGTTATTGAGGCTCCGTGTCTCATCCATCCATGCATCCATGCATCCATCTATGGATCCATCCACGCATCCATGATCCATAAGTCCATACATCCAGTCATGCATCCATCCCACACTAATGTCCCACTCTCTCTGCCACCCTACAGAAAGCAATGTTGTCCTTAGCTGCAGTTACAGTTTCCTCCACTGAGCCTGCCTATTCTGTGTGGCAACTGAGCCCCCACCTCCTCCCACAGCCCCTTGGCATTTGGCACTCAGCTGCAGCTCAGGTTACTGGATATTTCCCAGCAGGGAATTAAGCTCTTCAGAGGCAACTGCAATTGCACATGCCAATTTTTTTCACGCTAATAGAGTGCTCTCTCTATATGTTTGATCCTCATCAGATAGGACTGTAAATACCTGAAATACTGGACAAACTTGTGAGACCATTTTTGGATTACATACTCTACAGGATTAGACTTCTTGCAAGATTTCCACAACTTCCTGGTTGGCTGAGTGGAAATATTTTAAAAATAACATCTTACAGTATTTCAGTGTTTCTGTTTCCTCAATTGGTCAAAAACAGGAAATGCAGAAGCATGTGAATCTCAGGTTTTATTAAACTTCAGAAAAAAATGTTCAGAGAGAAAGCACTTTAAAAAATAAAGGGCCAGACTAGCAGCCAGTTTCTATTTTCACCTAAACCAGTTCACCCATCTGCTTTAACCATCCTTCAAAAACAACACAGACTGGAGTATTTTGCATATGTGTAATGTCTGACGGAGATAATAAGCAGACAGCAGGCTGGTTCCAAAACAGGCTTGTGCTCCTTGTGTAACCTGGCGAGTGAACATCCTGACATGCAATTATTTGTTTTTTCTCTCTTTACTAGTGCAAAACATTTGGATAGTCAGGTTTTAATTTATTTCCATTTACAATGCCACCTAAGGACATTTCTTATCTGAGGAAAGCATTACCATTTGAAAGAGCATTTCCCCCCTTTTAATAGCTGCCCGTCCAGTGCTAGTTACCTTATTGCATATATAAAGTTAGGACTGTTTCTTCTTATGTGTATCACTGTACACTGATCAAGACTGAGTTTCATCTGCCATTTTATTGTCACTTCCACAGCTCTAAAAAATGAGCACCTAACCTTTACCTTATCATTTATTGCTCTGAAAATGCATTCTGCAAGTCTATAAATTAACTCTTTCCCCCCACACTATCATCAGACTACAAGTTCAAGCATAGTAGCACCACAGAAGAAATTTGCTCACAATATTTTATCTTATTTTTCCAACTAGCCTATTTAACTCTTTTTTTAAGCTTTAGAATTAGGTTTTTTTTTTTTTCTTTATTCTCACTTTGAAATTTTATAGCTTACATTTCAGAGAACTTGACCCTCCTGTTCTGGCTGTCCTTTCTGATATAGAATCCAGACTTGGTAAGTTGTGCAGTGGGGACAGTGCAAAACAAGGGCAAAAGAGAAGCTTGACAGCATCTGTGTTAGTGGTTAGTCCAATTTCACCTTCTTCTTTCATCCAGCTTAGGTATCTCCTCCTAGACTGAGACATCCCAATCTATTCTCAGTTGCTCCAGCAGCAGCCTTAAATTCCCTTCCCTTCCCTTCCCTTCCCTTCCCTTCCCTTCCCTTCCCTTCCCTTCCCTTCCCTTCCCTTCCCTTCCC
>JAWWEU010000111.1:26250065-26260695 GCA_035583155.1 Acropternis orthonyx | reverse complement strand
ATTCCTAACCTTTAATTGTAAGAGGATAAAACTCTTTTCCTACTGCTTATTTCATGTCAGCTTAATTCCTTAAGAGCCTCTGGTGAGCTACCCTGTTGAAAATGAAAATCCAAAAGTTATCAGCTGACCTCCTCTGTGCACATCTTCAATGGCTTCTCCAAAGGATTCAAATTGATTTGCAAAGGATGGCTTCCTGGCCACGTGTGCAGTGCATACACAGGTCCCGTTCTGACCCTGTACCTGGGGGTGCTGACCTGATGCAGGCAAATGCAGAACCAGACTGTCTGTTGAAACCACAACAGAAGATATTTGCTGTATAGGTGCTGGTATTTCAGAGATGAGAATATGCAAGTGTTAGCAATAGTGTTGCTGTTTGAAAACTGCATTAAGTGGACCATGTTGAAGAGACATACCCTCACCAAGAGACAATAGCATGTAGGAGTATTTAGTAGTCAACAAAACATTTACATGGAAGTGAGTGCAATTTTATGTTCAGGCCTGAATTTTTTAAACAACTTGTTTATCACTCAGATATCAAACAAACAAAATGAGTGATAAAAAATGTGCAATATTTAAGTAGTTAATAAAATGTCTTTAAAATAACCTCACAGAGTTTTAGCAAACTTCTTGCACACAGATGTTCTCCTCTGGGCATGGCATAAACATCTGAACATGAATTCATAGGTTAGCATGTTTTTAAATGTTAAAAGCACCAGCAAGGTTTTGAATGAAATGTCTTTTCAACCATAGGCAAGGCTTTTTTAAAAAATATATAATAAACGCTCAGTCTTACATAATTGATGACAGCAGCTAATATTGGTCTCATTATTATTGTCATTTAATTATAGTGCATTTGATTCCAATATTTTTTCAATGTAATTTAACAAGTTATATGTCATCTGATAGTATCACAAAATGTGCCATTACACAAGCAATTGACAGCTATGCTGTTTTAAAAAACATTGACTAACCAACAGCATAATTTATACAGGTGTGCAATAAAGTTCTAATGCAAAATACATCTGTGCTAAATCACTGCAAAAAAAGTTGAGGAAAAGGAGTTCTTCAGCCACAACTACATACTGTTTTAATAGCTCAGGGAGACTAGGAAATCTGTATTTTATTTGTAATTAATGTTAAGATCAAAAGGGTCCTCACCTCCTCTTCCTACCTACAAATATCTTCCAGGGTCTCTCATGTATCACCTATCCCCCTACTAAAGAAAGGGACAAATACTGATAGTAATGCTACTGAAGCATACAAAAGTTTTGTGTCCACAGTCCAAATTCCATTCAGGGAAAAGGTTTCTGGTGACTATAGATCAAAACTTCTTAGAAATCACAGAATATGTAAGAAACCATTCTCAGAAATGCAAGCAGTTCTGAGCTAGCCAGAGAGACAAGTTTGCAAATTCAATCCTTTCTTCTCAAATCAGCTGCAGACTTACTCTGAAGGTATGCAGAAGGAGTTCTGGTGACAAGAGTTTCATTCAGTGCCAGGACTAAAAGACTGATATTTCAAAATTTCTTACAAGGAACTATTTGAAAAACACTCAAGGTCATTCATAATATCTCGTTTTGATGTTAATGTTTGAGTTTGTGCTGCAATATATAATCTATTGTATTATAGAAAATACAACACAAAAACAAAAAATCATTTCAAGTGAAAAATGAAAGCCCAACAATGTTAAAATGGATTATTTTGACATTTTCTCCTTGGTTTTCTTCCAAAAGAAAATTCATGTGAAACCAAGTTGAATGTTTGCCATGCAGTTTTGTTTCAGCAGAACCATGACTTCTCAAAGAGTTAGTTCCTGGCAAATCCTTCTCACCAATTTATGGCATTCCTCTTGGCTTGTGGATGTCCCTCTGTCCCAGACCACTCTGTATGGCAGCAGCCTTCCAAGTGAGGGGCTGGTGCTCCCTGCCCGCCAAGCTCACAGTGATGTGGCTCTGCTTTCTCATCAACAATTGTGCCTTTGAGCCACCACCAAAACTTGCATTCAGAACACCCACTTCTCCTGAGAGAAGAGAGCAGCACTTCACAGCAAAAGAGAAGATAATAGCACTTCACAGCAAAAATAGCCTTCTTCAAAAGCAAGACACAATGAAAAATGCCATCCTGATCTTCAAGAAAAGCCTGCAGGCTTTCTTATCATTAACGTTGCTGAGAACATTAGGTAGAAGCTTGTTCCTGTGACTCACAGGAAAAGGCAGTAGTATCACAGTAGCATTACCACTAAAAATAACTGACATATATAAAAATAAACAAAATACCACTTTGCCTGATATCTTTTAACAACAAGATGAATACTTGTGCGGTAGGTGGTAAGCTGAAACACATCATATTTGATATGAGAACACTTAACTTCATGGGGACTGAGACAATAACGCTATGCAATCATGTCTCTAGGGTCTAATTTGACTGTAAGATTTAAATAACAATTCTATATCCCACTTGAACTTGAATGTGCTCTGCTCAGTGGGTAAGCAGCAGAAACTTCAAAGTTTGGAAAGTGTATACAAAAGATGCGTGCTCACTTGTAAATGTCTTCTTTGACATCTGGCGGAGTCCTTGTACAAATACGGGGCCCGTGTAATCAGGAACTGCATTTGGTACTTAAATGTTGGTCAGGAAACGAACTTTTGAACACCCACACTTCTATCAGTACTGAGAATGTGCTTTAATTTTTTCAAGTTAAGCATTACACAAAATTTGCTAAAAGTGTTCTATAAATCTGATCACTAGCTATATGAGGTGGAATAATTCCACATACACAATGGAAGCAGGCATATATCAGATACAGGCCAGTTAATTTTGGCCATACTGAGAAGCTTAAAAAAACCTAGAATGCACTGTGTTGCAATGATTTTGCTTTTGCAGTGTGTCTCCCTGACTGGATACAGGGAAGCTGTATCCATAGTTGATGGGAAGCTGTATTCATAATTTTTTGTGAACAGCTTACTGGGAGGTAGAACAAGAAAACTAGACAAACAGAATAACTGAAAAAAAATAAAGAAGAAATATTTGTAAATGTATGTTTATACAAGGAGCGCCGTCTGCTCTGCCCTTTGGCCAGCCTTCTGCAAACACTCAAATGGAAAGAAACTGAGAATGCTGAGTGAGATGAGAGCACATAGTCGAACAGATATTTGAACCGGGATAGTATATGTGGAATTTTCAAGTCAGAGTAAGAAGTAAAGTGACTTGAGACCTCAAAGTTAGTCCTGGTTTTTTGTAATCTGTTTCATAGTATCTATTTTTTTTTTTTGGCCTGTTGTAAAAATGAATGTTCACACAAACAGACGTGCTGCAAATTACCTTCCTGCCTTGCTTTGGCTAAAGTCTTAAACAATTGCATGAAGTAAGTATCAACTTGAAAATGTTCTCTCCAACTTCAATTTTATTTCAGTTTTCTTAGCAAAACAACTCCTATCAATCCTAAGTTCTCTTTTCTTCACAGTCAGACCCTCCACTGCTCTTGTATTTCTCACCAGAAGTTATCTGGTTCCACTTTATATCACTTATGGAGGATGAGGCAAAAAAATACCTCTGCATCTCAATGCGAGACACTGACACCCAAAGTCAAAACTTTTATGGGCCAAATGAAAATCTGGTTATGAAAGATAAAAATGGGCAGTGAGGTAAGCAGTTTAAATTAAGTGACAGGCCTTTGGAAAATGTTGCAACTGATATTTTACTTATTACTAGAGAACAAATGCTCCCTAGTAATAAGAGAGAGAACTAATGCAATTGGGTTTTTAGATCATGTGGAACAATGGCCTGAGAGACTTGAATTAGAATTAGACCTCGAATTTCCTGAAGTCAAAAACATGAAAAGTTTGTCTTTCAAGCCAAAAAAGCAAATCAACCCTAGATGAATAAAGACAAAGGTAGTACCATATGACTGAGAACAGAAGATATACTAAACAAATTAAATTAAAAAAAAAAAAAATTTGGGCAAATACTTCTTCATTAACCTAACCTTTGAAGTATGCATGGCTTTAGAACAGGTTTTGAGGGAGGCGGTAAGTAAAGACAGGGAAGTGAAGGAAACATTTGATACAGTGCAGTAGGATAGTAATAAAAGAAGGGAGATCTAGGCAGACCAGCTTAATAGCTTCCTTTGATAAGACAGCTGATTTTGTAGACAAAGGAAAAGGAGTCAATGTCATCTATCTAGACTTGGGTAATGCGTATGGTATGGTGCCACATGGGAAATTATTTGTTAAGCTGGAGAAGATAGGGATTAGTAGGGGAATTGAAAGATAGGTAAAGACTGTCTCAAGGAATGAGAGCAAAAGATAGTATTGAAAGGAAAAGTAATGTGAGGGTTACCAGTTAGCAGTGAAATTCTTTATGGATCAGTCTTGGGTCTGATCTCCTTCTTATTTCAATTAAGATCATGACACAAATATTTGGAATGTGGTGATACTGCATAGGTTGGCATTATCAATACACAGGAGAGAAGGATATCATGCAGAAAAAGGCTGGATGACAGTAAGGACAGGTGTAACAGGAAAAGGATGAGAAGCAGTATTTTGAAGATAATGAAGCTAGTCACTTATCCCCAAATGAAGATAATGCATTTGGAAACTAATAACAAAAATTAGGAATCAGTTAGAAAAGACTGAGCTAGAGGGGGACCCCAGGTTAGCTGTCTGTTACAGTACAACTGAGAGCAAGAATTGAGATACTCCAATACAAAAGGGCACAAAGAATGCATCAGGAGGTGTATATTAGGTGTATAGAGGAGGACTAGCTTCATTATGAAAACCTCTGGAGAGACCTCACAGTAAGTGTTAATGAAATCCTGTTACCCAGTCTCAGGCAAGATAAATCAAAACAGGACCTGGTGCAGAGGAAAGCCAACTAAAATGATAGAGAAAATAAAGACTAAAACAACAAGTATTCAGTCAGGGATAGCTACAAATACCAAGGCAATCTGTAGGAAAAAAAAAAAATCACGTGCCTTAACTCACATTCAGGATGTAAGCTTTCTTCTTCAAGTCTATAACAAGAGTCTGGCCTTTTGTGCCTTCTGTGTGATGTGTATTATCAGTAGTCAGTGCTAAAAATTGGTCAGACCACAGAAAAATACTTGCATCTTTCAGTGAGCTTGTCCCATTACACACACACACACACACACACACACACACACACACACACACACATATATATACATATAGTGTGTGTGTGTAAAAATATTTAGACTCAAATGTTGGCCTATTAGGCAGGGATCTTCTGTTTTTCCCAGTTTCATATAGTGCCTCTTATTAAGGAACTCTGGCACTCTAGCACACCTTTGTGATTGAATGACTAACAGAACCAACAGCAACAGTAGTGGCACACAACAGTCCAGGACTTGTTTTGGAGCCCTGCCAGCGGTTGTCTCTTGGCCAAGATCAATGCCCCATACCTCTGACTAACCACATGCCATACAAGATACCAGTTTTGTACTCGCTGGTATTAGAAGCTCTTACCTCTCAGAGTGATACAAAGATGATAGATTATCTAGACAATCTGGTTCATCTTTTCCATAATCCTAACATGGATAGTGATGTTGTAGGTGATTCGCTATTAAAACAGCCTAATTAGCACTTTGGAAGCACGTCAGCAAGGTTTCAAGCCTTGAAATAGGATCTTATTACTTCGTAATGAAAACGTGTAGCCTTGCTTCTGAAAAAAAACAGTTCTGCAAACTTTAATAAATAAGAAAAAGTGTTGTAAAAATGACCCTGAAAAACCCTCCATAAAGTTAGTGGAACAAACTCCCTTTTGGCATGCTTTTAAAGCTATTCCACCAAATTCTAGGAATTAGCATTTCAGGTCCACAGGCTCTACAGAAGATAAATCCCTATTTCTTCCAACTGTAAAACCTGGAAGTTCTGCACCATATTCTCCTATAGATTTTCAGATTGTTTTCTCCGATATGGGAAGTTCAAAATTTCTGGTGTGATATATCCTTCAGTCTGTTGCACAGCAGTGGATGAAAGGTTTGGTGTAAAATGACTGAGTCTAGAGTTTACTTACATGGACATTTTGCCATATTAGGACAGATACCCTAAATGTCTGTGTCAGCTGGAGGTTAGGTTGCTCCTGAAATAAACTAGTCACATTTAAGTGTATTATTTCCATTTAATCACTGTAAGCAGATGTCCTGATATCCAGCATTTTTCCTGCCATTCTCTTGACAGTACTTTTTTTGCAATTTAAGAAATCATACAGAGATAATTAATAGGTTATTAAAAAAAATCCAAGGACCTAGGTTATCATTTCCCTTGTTTTAAAGATAAGCCATTGCAAAGGAAAGGATAGGTGTGCAAAGACAGCATTCTCAATAGAAGTGAACTGAGATGACATCCAGTGGTAAAAAAAAAAAAAAAAAGCCTTTTAGGCATGCTCTCAGTTAAACAATCCTTTTAAGTCATTTTGTTAGAATACCAAATTTCACAGCAAAATTAAATTGGACAACAATAATTTGTCATCATTCAATGAAACAAGCCAGGAGGGAGAGGAGTTCCAATATCTATCCAAGGAGACAGCTGTATTCTACGGATTTATTTATAATAATATTATTTGGTAGCAAGGAATTTCCCATGGCTGAATGTAAAAAAGTATTTTTTGATAAGTTAAAGAGATTAAGAAAAATCAGGCAGATTTTGACAGAGAATGGTGTGTAAATGAGAGGTGTTATCAGTCTGAATCTGGCAGCTCCATTTTTGTTATGGTGAAAAATATCAGTATTATTTACTAAGAAGATTAGGGCTGAATTGGAAGAGAGGCTGGTTGTTTGGAGATTGAGATAAGATAAAGGATTTTACCTTCTATGCACAAGCCAAATGCAATACACACAGGACTGTTATCTCTAGCTCAGGCCTAGCAGAGGTGTATTAAGATGTACATTGTAATTACCAGTGGCAGGAGTAGATTTCATAAAGGCTATTTTAAAACCTAATAAAATGCTGGCCTTTAATTATACAGCTTTGAAATAGTTTTCTTAGTTAATTGCAACGTGAAAAAAAAATCCACCTAATATTTGAAACTGATTCTTGCGGAGAAAGCACAAGCAGACCAGGCAGTCTTTGCCTGATCTGCACTTGTTTTGCTGTCTGGCTTCATTCTGTGATTTGAATCACAGAGACAACTGAGACTGCTAAACACCTTCCTTATTTTCTCCCTGTAATCCAGAAAGCAAGATTAGCAAGGATTGGGGAAGGTGGGGGCTGGAAGCGGGGAAAGAATAAATCTCCTTTTCATGACATAATTAATTAGTTCCAAAAATGAGCTATGCACTCGTGAATCTCTCATGGTTGGCAGTGACAGTTCCAGCTCCCAGTACGCAATGGTGTCTGCAGGGCTGTGAGGGGCAATATTGTTTTTATCACTGAGAAGTATCCAAAGGAGATGAGCAAACCATGTAAGTTGTATGTTTAGCACAAAGCCTGTTTGGACCTCGGTCAGAGCTCACACAAGACTACTGTTGTCAATAAGCAGAAACCAATCTGCTAGTTTTTCTGGGGAAAGAAAACCCCAACAAAACTTCCTCTCTTCTAGAAGATGTTTGTTATTGTCATACATCCCACAGCAGCAGCATACCCCACAGCAATTCTCCTTGGCTCATGAGGCTGTACTGTTAAGAAGTGAGGACAGGAAAGAATCTGAGGCTGTGCAGGAATTGCTGTGAGGCACTGCCCCAGCACATGTACCCCCTGTGCCTGCATTTCTGCTTGTGCTATGAGGAATATTACTGCCATGTTTAGCTCTTAAAATAATGATCAATTGCTTTCCCATCTCCCATTATGAGGAACATGTCTATCCTCAAAAACACTTCCATGGTGGTGAAAGCCCAAAGTTATTTTGTGATTTCTATTTCCACAACCACAAAAAGCCTACGTTACATCCACATCTCTTTCTTTTTTTTTCAATCCAACATCATAAGCATATGTAATATAACAAATGTATGTAGTCATTAGCAAACTCCTCTGCGGAGTTTACTATTTGTATTACTAATGGCAAATAAATGCCCTTAGACTTCACAGTCCTGAAGAGTATATTTGGGTGTGTTTTGGTGTTACATTTCTGCTGGAAATTGTGAAGGCTGCAGTTACACAGCTGGCTTTTCATGCTATAACTGCTATAAGCAGCTAATTAAATTACTACAGACTCTCTGTTGCTCAGTGAGTTGCTTTTGGTAGCACTACTTCATATGACCTTCAGTTTCACTCCTTGTACAAGGTTACACAATCTTAACCAAACAACCAACCTGGTTCAAATACCTGTAACTGTGGGGAAAACACGGTGAGATATTAGTAAATTAATAATTGTATCACAGAAGAAAAAAATTGTTCAGGTCCAAAGTATTTTTCATGAAGGCACAATGCACATATAATTATTCTAAAAACTATGCATAATTCACTAGCTTTCTAAGGTACCATCACCTCTACATGTTGGGGAGTCCCTTCTAGTGTTCATGTTAAAATTTCTGCCATCTCAGAAATAAGTTGCTAGGAAAGGTGAGGATGGGCACCACTGTGGATCTTGCATAATTCTGTGGCTTCCTTTCTTTGATCTACAATGTTCTGTTTCTTGGTATCTGTGGGAAGAGGTCCCAGAATATATCAGACCACATTATTTTTTCCCTTATGTAGAATTGAAAACACACATAGCCATTAAAGTTGAGACAACAGTTATTAATGACTCAGATGCACCGATCAAATCCAAGCAATTTACAGCACAAGTGCAGTAGGAAAATTTTTGAGCAATTGTTTCCTGAAGGAGACTGGACTTTGGAGTTCTACCTATAGTAGCAATGCTCGGCTGTGTTGTGTCTCCACTGCTGTGGTCTACCAGTCTCAGAAGGGGTTGAGGTGCTAATTTATAGGCAGAGGCTACAAATTATAGCAATGTTTCGATGTGTCAGAAAGTTCTCCAAAAACTAATTTTGGTCTGTATGATCCCACATTCAGCATATTAAGGGTGATGTGATTCTAGTCTGTGTCTTGGTGTAAGTTTTACATCACAATTGTTTCTGTCTACGTTTGTGGCAAAATAATTCCAGCACCAGTGTTAGGCTGTAGTGGACCACTGCAGACAACAGCTTTTGTTGGTGGGTAATTTTGTTCCTAGAAACACCATCCATGCACCAAAACAGTCAAACCACTGTCTGATCCCTGTCTTGTTCCCAAGCCAGTGCAGCTACTTTCCCCTCTCTGGCTAGACAGAACTGTTCCTAGCAATGAGGTTTTGAAAATCTTACCCTGAATCAGTTTAGCAAGAATCATATTTAAACAGGAAATCATCCAGCTTCATAAATACCCAGAACACATGAGGTCCAGTTTCTGGGCTGTAAAAGTTCACTTAAATAAACAAAGTAATTCTCTTTCTCTGTGCCTCCAAATGGTATACTCTGAAATAAAAACACAGTGTACTAATAGCCTAGGACCTATTAGCCTTGTTCACAGTTCATCTTTCTTACTTATTGGTAGCCAGTGTAAAAAATCCATTGCAAGTACAGTAAATACTACATTGTGTTGTAGAAGAGTCATCCAGCCACGAACATAATGCTAAACACAGAAATGTTACTGGATAAATTGTACTTTAATGTGCTTTCTGGAAAATGACCATTTAGAAAACAAATGCATTTCTTCTGTGGCCAGAAGTAGGTAACCATTGACTTCTTGCAGTATAGAATATAGATGGTTTGCTTTTAAAACCAGAACCAAACCACAGCACTTTGCCTTAAATTTAGATCCCTAAGCAAGAAAACATGGTGAAAACAGAGGCCTACTATATCTACTGTCTGTGTTTGGTTTTTTTGTTTTTTGTTTGTCTGGTTTTTCCCAAACAAAAACTGACAAAAATGGCAACTTTCTTCAACTACAAGAAATTCCAAACCCAAAATATATAGTACTTTGGGGTGTGTTGGGGTAACAGAAAGCAGCTGAGGGAATGGTAAATAAATAAATATTTCTTGTGTAACCTTCTTGCAATTTCACATTACAGTATTTTTTTACAGGGCTTTCTACAGTAAATGACATCAAGCCGCATATGAACAAGTACCTTGCCAGGACAACAGTGCCTCTTCATGACAAGGACAAGTAGAATCCATATGACCTAGAAAATTTCAGGAGGAAATTTCTTTCTCAAGCACCACCCTGACCCTCAATCAGTTTGGACAGCAGTTTTTTGCTGTGTGTCAGTATCAGCATTCAAGGCAATATCAAGGGTTTCTGAGCAGTCCAAAATCACAGAATATGCTGAGTTGGAAGGGACCCACAAGGATCATCAAGTCCAACTCCTCCCCCTGCACAGGACCATCCCCAAGAATTACACCATGTGCCCGAGAGTATCATCCAAATGCTTATTAAACTCTGTCAGCCTTGGTGCTGTGACCACTTCCCTGGGGAGCCTGTTCCAGTGCCTGACCAGCCTCTGGGGGAAGAGCCTTTTTCTCATATCCAACCTAAACCTCCCCTGACACAACTCCAGGCCATTCCCTCAGGTCCTGTCACTGGTCACCACAGAGAAGAGATCAGTGCCTGCCTCTCCTCTTCCCTTCATGAGGAAGTTGTAACTGCAATGAGGTCTCCCCTCAGTCTCCTCTTCTCCAGGCTGAACAGACCAAGTG
>JAWWEU010000111.1:26185044-26249965 GCA_035583155.1 Acropternis orthonyx | reverse complement strand
TGCCCCAAACTGCCCACAATATCCAAGGTGAGGCCGCCCCAGTGCAGAGCAGAGTGGGACAATCCCCTCCCTCGCCCGGCTGGTGATGCCGTGCCTGATGCCCCCCAGGACATCATGGGCCCTCCTGGCTGCTGACTCAGATTCAACTTGCCATGGACCAGGAGCCTCAGGTCCCTTTCCGCGACACTGCTTTTCAGTATCTCATCCCCAAATCTGGATGTACATCTGAGTTTGTCTCACGTCAGGTGCAGGATCTGGCACATCCCCTTGTTGAACTTCATATGGTCGGTAATTCTGCAGAACTCTAATTTGTTGAGGTCTCCCTGCAGGGCTTCCCTGCCTTTGAGGGAGTCAACACCTCCTCCCAGTTTTGTATCATCTGCAAACTTGCTTAGCATCCCTTCCAGTCCCTTCTTCAGCTATCACTAGAGCATATATTTAACTCTGAGCATTAAAAGAGATGCAAAATGAGCATTTTGCATGTTACCATAATTTAATTATGGTAACAATAATAATGGTAATTGATGCTAAAGTTATAAAATTTGCAGGTGACTGAAATTTCCAAAACTGACCCAAAGTGGTGTTCCTTACAACTGAGGATCATTCTTTGGTTACTTTTTCCATCTGAAAAACTGCAGCTACCAATAAGGGCTTATACTTTTGGTGGTTTGCAAATAATACATTACCATGTTGGATCCCCCCACAAGAAGCCCGGGTCTGATTCAAAGCTCAGCAAGGTCACTGGGAGCTCTTTCCCTATGATTTCACTTGGCACAGAACCAAAGATGCTGTCAACAACTGTGCACTTTCTGTGGGTGCTGAGAACCCACTGCAGATTTTATGGTGCTTGGAGAATTAAGCAACTTGCAAGCTAAATTAAAAGAAAATTACTTTGCTTTCCATGAGAAATAGTTTTACTGTTAGAAACATGAGTTATATAGGTGGTATGTTTATACAAGAGTTACAAAATGAATGCTGAGTGAAATACATATAGTCGGAAAAACTGGTTGAAGCAATTAAATCGTTTTAGTATGGTAAATACATTAAAATTACTAAACTCATAATTGGCATCATAAGAAGATGATTTGGAAGAAAAACAGGTGATGAATAGTTATATAGATCTAGAAATACTTAAACATAATTTAAGCTCACTTTGTTTCTGTTGTGAAATTTCTAATGACTCGCAAAGCTTGCAGTTTTAACCTTAGCTATGCAAGTTATTTAGTATGCTGAGGTTGTCTCCAAAATTTCCTGCCTGCACATTTGGAAAAATAAAAAAAGATATTTCAAAGGCCATAAGGCAGAAATCTTGTTTCTAGCTTTGGCTGAGAGTGACAATGTTGGTCATGTCTTTGTGGGCTCAATGTGCTTGGTTGTTGCTGAAAAAGAGGATTCCTTACTGTTCCAGCTATGATTACATGCTCAGATATTATCTTGATGGCTTTAGGAGACATCCATGTGTGCAGTGGGGTGCAACTGGTTGACACAAAATAATATTTTTTCCAATTTGTTCCATGGTGACAGTAATTCAGACAAGAAGATGATTTTCTGTTCTACTGTAACCTTCTACCTGGCCAATAATTCCAAGATAATACAATGGATATTTACAAAAAACTTTATATATATATATATATGTGTGTGTGTGTGTGTGTGTGTGTGTATGTATATGTATGTATATATATGTATGCATTTATAAGGCTGGTAAGGGAGACATTACTGCTTATATTAACAGATATTGCTGTGCATAAAATTATTTTACTCTAAAAATTATAAATGTTTGTCAAGGGGTTTTTGTTGGTTTTGTTTTATGCATTTATGTGCAAATGAACTACACTGCAAATCAGCTACTTGTTACATTCTATATATGCATGTGACACTTTTTAAGTGCTGTCTTTTTTCTATAAATATGAGATCTGATCTTGGTGTGTGCTGAACCCCTATGGCAACCAGTAATTGGCAGAGGGTGCTCAGGAATAACTTAAAGACTCAACCTGTATCAAGGCTATATAGCTTTTTCTTTGGCATCAGAGAAAAGTGCATTCTTGAAAGGATAGAATATGTAAACAATTCTCATTTTAAATTACTGAATAATTAATTACTGAATAATTTAAGTTCCTATGCCCAGTTTTGATAAACTGCAATGAGGTTTCTGAGGAAAGCAATATTCCCAAAGAACCATAAAATAAAACATGTCCTTTCCTACTTCAGTAACCCAATTGAGCTGAGGGCTGAGCACACTCTAAAAATTGTTGAGTGTTTAAAATCCTGATAGGTTTTAAATATTCAACCATTTATGGGGTAATGGCTGTTCTGCTTGTCTTGGAGGGCATATATTTAAAGGTTTTAAGTAAACTGGAACAAAAAATCCCAAATCCTGGTTTGAATTTTAGGATTTCTGTGAAAATTGTGTGTCCAGGACTGTTGGTTATCAAACACAGGCAAAGCAAGGTGCTACCTTCCTGGAGCATGACATAGATAACAGTGTTTCACTAACATTAACCAAGGTAATAAGTAGCAAGTAGAGATTTTGCAAGTGTTTGTGATAGTTAAGATAATAAATAGGATTGATTCCATCAGACTATAATTCGCAGCTCTGTATTTTGCAGAGATGTCTAGTAATATTGTTTCAGATATAGTAGCATCAGTAAATTTAGGAACCCCAAATCCAATTATCAATAACATTTTAATGCAAATATTGCTATGGATCTTTTACTGAATAACGGAACAGTATTTCACATTTTCAACCTTGTGGGGTCTTTGCATCTTGCAAATGTGAGTAATAAACAAACAAATGCATTCAGTCAAGTGGAATAATATAACAGCAGTCACTCCTTCCAATTGCTTCCCCAATTTATGGTTGTTACATCAGATCTGTCAGTATGACTCATCTCTAATCCAGATGTTTTAGGCTGTGAAGAGATCTTCAGCCACATTCTTTGAATACCTGAAGTCATATGGTAAAGATAGATCAGCACCATGAAAGCTTTTCACTTAATTTTTCTTTTTCTGATGGGCTTATATAGATTTTGAACCAACAGAACCTTTGCTATCCCATACTTATAAAATATCTCAAGAAAGGGAAATTATTGTTGGAAGATTACCTTTTGTTAGATGTTCAAGAGAAAGAAATGCAAATCCATACACCTCCACTCAGCAGTATGTCATGACCTTCAGTAATGGAAACAGCTGTGAGATCTAATTGTATGCCACTGGATCTTCATAGTTAGCAAGTAGAAGGATGTGCAGGGAAACAATGCCTGGTTAGGCTACATCTGGGTCACCAATCTGAAAGATAAAGTTCGGGGATACTAAGGAATCAAAGTGACTCGGATGTTCTGCTCACTTTCAACACTTTTCCTTTGACATGCTATCCCCAAAGCAAACAGACAGATGTTTCTAGTACTAGTGATATAGACACAAATACCTCTCTTAAAGCCAGCAGTAGACAGCTGCTTTGAAGAGCCTGTATAAAAGTGAAAACACTATTTTGCCTGCTCCATCCAGAAAGGCACGAAACTTCCCTAGCAGTTGTGGCATAGAGTTTTTGCCTGTACCAGGAGCATCAGGAACAGACAACAGCTGAGAAGTGCTCAGGAAGCACTTTGCATGTGTTCTCCAAACAGCATCCTGGCTGCCTTCCATGGGTACGGAGAGCTCAGTCAAATCTCATTGGTTTTAGCTAACAGCTAACAAGAAATTTCCTCACAATGTGAGGAATTCACATCAGCATCCAAGTGAAGACAGCTAGGATTAACCAGATGTCCACCAACCCAAATAAATCCACTCATCAGGATTTTGCAGAGGGCATGGATGCTTTAATTTGCCTATTCAACAAATTGTGCCTTTATGATATAACTAGTCAGTTTCTACACAGTAATTCTATCTCCAGTGTTCTCTATTGTTGCAAATAATGTAAACAATTATTGTATAAATTACTGATTGTCATATGCAAACAAAACCTCGAAGAGGTGTTTAGGAATCACCTTGTGGTTGAGGACAAAAGATCACTATTAAGATGTACTAAATCAGCGAGAGAGTAGGCTGCTGGCAACAATTTATTTTACCTCAAGGCGTTTTGGACGCCTCAGTGTTCTATTAAATACTGAGCATGAACCATCAAAACAGATGCTGTCTGGCAGATATGTCTCACCCTAGTACTGTTCCAGGACTTACGCACTTAATCAGCATCTTCTAGCAGACTGTTTTTGAGCCGCTAACTGGCTCCATTTAAATGAGATGAAAGCCAAAGGCTTAATCCACCCATCAATGCCAGCAGAAGCCTTTCATGCCCATTGCACTCTTATGTTGTATTAATTGCACCAAAACGAATCCTTCCATCTCACCTAAACATGTCTCAGCTATGCAGTTCTGACCTTGATCCATAACAAATGCTAGATCATTGTCCATCAGTAACCAAAGATCTCAAACTCAGCTACATGGATTGAGAACTTTCATTCTTGATACTCTTAACTCGCACAGCTCTGAAGTTGTCTGCATTTCTCTATACAATCATTTTGCCTATTTCTTCTTACCCACCTTACTAAGGAATCAGCTCTTACATCCTTCTATCACCACTTCCACTGCTACTATTATTTCCGTGAGTAGGAAGCCAGGACCGGTGCACATTTCGCAAATGTTACTTGTATTTAGCTAAGTGAGTCTGTCAACCCAAACAAGTTATATAATAATGGCCAGACTTCATGAACGAAGATCTGGGGAAGGGGCTCTCCCCCCAAGGGTGTGCCCTTCCAGCTTGCACAGTGGACTTTTTAGGTGAGGCACAGCATGCGCAGAACTGGCCCCACCATTTAAGTCCTAATGTCCATTTGCCACGGCCGAGCAAGCTCAGACAGTGACAGTGAAATCCTCAGGACTGTCTACAGCACCCAGTACTAACTGGGGCTGACCCTGCTGAGCATCCGAGATCTGACGGGGTCGGATGGCAGGGAGGCATTTAATGCGCAGGGGACGGTCCCTACTGAGACTCGAACTTGGGCCCTTGGGATTCAGAGTCCAGAGTGCTAACCATTACACCACGGGACCGCCACAACCCAAACAAGTTACAAACTAACTAAATTGCACTTCAGATGGTATTTATAGAAAGAGCAATGACTAGGTTTAGCAGGTTTTTTTATTAAGAATAAAGAGACAGTAAGATCCATTTCTGCTGTGTTATGGTGTCAGGCTTAAGCAGAGCATTGTTTTGGCAAGCAATGAGAGGCTGGCTACAACTGTCTTGCTGACCTGATGTGTACTGGCCTATGAAAGAGAAATGAGGTCAGTGTTGACTTGCTTTCATTTGCAAAGGTGCCCTCCTCAGAGTAGGTAGAAGACTTAAGCTATCTTTTTCCTTCATTTTCCTTGGGGGTCTGCCATGCACCTGCACGCTGTGACAGTCCCAAACTCAACACATTGTCATCTTGATGAAGATGCAATGAATCCCTGCAGAGTCTAGGAAGCTTTGGCTGTGAGCAATTACATTTGATAGGACTCCTGAGGTGAGGTTCTGGGTTCAGATGCTCTGACATGTTCCTGACACAACATCTTCAGCACACGGTGGGTTCGCAAACTTTTAGGCTGGCAGGAACAGGCTGCAGCAGTCTGAAACATACTCCCTGAAAACTTCATGAAAAAGGACACAGTACACCAGTGACTAGGTAACGGTGTTTATGCCATCTTTAACTCAGTTGAAATCAAACACAACTGCATAGCCCTTTTGCCCCAAAAAACTGTCCAAATCACTATGTTATGCTTATTGCAGTTTCTCACAATAGGCAATTTAACATTCAGAACATTGATGTACAAAAGCAGATTCTATAACATAACCTGAGAAAAAAAATCCCCTCAGTTCAGGCATTGTCTTTCATATGGAAAAGAATCAACCCTGTGATGATTCTGATTGAATGATTGATTGATTGACTGAATGATTACTCTGCTCTGTTTGTGTAAACTAACCACTTGTTTACAATAGGCACTTAAAGGTAATATTATAAATACATAATGCGTCAAGGGTGATTGTATTTTGTTGCCTAATGTACAGAGAAATAGTATACTGCCAAAATGGTCACTTATGTGTATTTTATCGGGCTACCATTTCATTAGCTAGATGAGAGTTGACCCCTGGCTGTAAGAGCTTGCACTTATTACTCTAACAGTGGCACTAAAAAGAACAAAGTTTGTTGTAAGATAAAAAGAAACACTTCCTTACATCTTGTTTCACTTGTATATATATATATTAATTTGTGCTCCAGCATATTTTTATTGCTAGAGGTGTATAATCTCTGATACTGGTGATAATAGGAGACAGTTAGGACTAGCAAAGCTATTTTGCTTGATATATTAGCACTTCCATTTTAGAATAATCCTACTAGCATGATTCTGTAGTATTTACAATTTTTATAAGTACCGATTATATTTTCAAAGTCAAAGTGGGATAAAATTGGTGCATTGTACCCTGTTGTTGCTGATTTCTATAGTAGCCAGCCATACATACTGAACAATGCCATATGAATGTAATTTTGAAAGGTAAGAGCTTGATTCTTTAAAAAAACCACTTACATGGGCAGTATGAGCTCTTGCTGAGGATCTTCACCATGTGAGTATCACGCATACTGTCTAGTTAGTAAGGAAAACCTGAGTTCCATGGCTACACGGAAGTATGTAGGTGGAGTTCTGGCAAATGAACATTTTTTTTAGCACTGAAGTCCATTCAGCAGCCAAGAAAACCATGTCTTATAATACCATTTGTACCCTCCACTTCTTCTCAGGGAATAATATCTGTATATCTAATTTGTAAATGTCAGTAGGCAAGTGTTGTGGTTTAGCCCCAGCCAGCAACCAAGCACCATGCACTGCTCACTCTCTGGTGGGACTGGTGGGAGAATCAGAAAGGTAAAAGTGAGAAAACTTGTGGGTTCAGATAAAGACAGTTTAATATGTAAAGCAAGTGCCCCATGTGTAAGCAAAGCAGAATAACAGATTAATTCACTACTTTCCATGGGTAGGCAGGTGTTCAGCCATCTTCAGGAAAGTAGGGCTCCATTATGCACGACAGTTACTTGGGAAGACAAAATGCCAGAACACCAAACATCCTTCTCTCTTCTTCCCCCACCTTTATATGCTGAGCATGATGCCATATGGTATGGAATATCTCTTTGGTCAGTTGGGGTCAGCTGTATCCTCTCCCAACTCCTTGTACACTTTCAGCCTCCTCGCTAGTGGGGCAGTACAAAAAGCAGAACACGCCTTGGTGCTGCATAAGCACTGCTCAGCTATAAAACAAACAGTCCTGTGTTATCCACACTGTTTCCAGCACAAATCCAACACAGCCTCGTACTAGCTACCGCAAAGAAAATTGACCCTAACCCAGTCAAAACCAGCACATTATTCAGCCCTTATTTGATACCATTTATGTCACTCAGGTCCCATACTATCTAATGAGTCCTCTCTAACTACCACAACCCCTCCCATCCTTCAGTATAGTCACAGATATCAATCCCTTCATCTGTGGATCACTTCTTTGAAATGTTTGTAAAATGTCTATAAATGTCCACAAATACCCACAAAATGTCCTTTGAGTTCATTTAGTCCATGACTTTGGGCTCCATCTGTAATGGCATCACTCAGGAAAGGAGAGGTGGTGTGTTGCATGGAGTTCCTTGGCACCAAAGCCAGTTCTGGTCTGGTCACTGCTGCACTTGCACTGCTTTGTGTAAGGCTTGTCCTCTATCAGGATCAAGTATTTCTGCCATAACAATTCCCGTTACAAACAACTCAAACAATAGTTTACAGTTTAAAGGTATATCCATTACAGTGTCTACCCCTGGTCCCTTTGGACCCGACCATAATGCTTAACATTGCAATGAACTCAACCCCTTACCCCTGCTCCTGCTTGAACTCATCCATAGAATGCAGTTTCTTAGAGGCATCTCTGCTCCAAGTGGAACGTAGTCTATGAACCACAGTTTCTCCAGGGAGAGTTTGCTGCAACATAGACTTATCCAGAGCCACAGGTGCTTTGGGGTGCACCTGTTCCATCATGGTCTCTTCCCTGGGCCACAATGCCTTCTGAGATACACCTGCTCCAGGATGGCCTTACCCACAGCCACAGTCCTTTCAGAAGTAAACCAGCTTCCAACATGGCCTTACCCATGGGTGCAGTCCCTCCAGAGGTGTGCCTGCTCTGTAGTGGGCTTTTCCACGGCCACATGCTTTGAGGTGCTCCAGCATGATGACATGCACAGCCACAGATGCTTCAAGTTGTACCTTCTCCAGCATGGACTTGTCCTTGGACAACAATAGCTTCAGAAGCGTACTTGTCTGCACCACAGACACTCCAAGATGTACTCAAAAATGCTCCCCAGCCCAGTAGAGTAAGATGATTAGTGTACAACAGCAAGCAGCAAAAGCAAAAATCAGCCACTAATGAGCACAAGACTCTAATTTACGGCAAGGTAAGCAAACCCCATGCCAAGCACAGGAGCCTGTCAATTGCTAGCTAAACAGCAATAACAGTTATAAATTTGATGTAGGACACTCCAGTCAAATCTGTCAAACCCTTCAAGTCCCATGTTGGGCACCAAAAAGGACTGTTGTGGTTTAACCCCAGCTGACAACTAAGCCCCACATACCCATTCACTCATTCCCACAGTTGCGATGGGGGAGAGAATAGGAAAGTTGAAAGTAAGAAAACCTGTGGGTTGAGATAGAGGCAGTTTAATAGGGAAAGCAAAAGTCCCACATGCAAGTAAATCAAAACAAGAAATTCATTACCTACTTCCCATTGTCAGTCAGCCAAAGTTCAGCCATCTCCATGAGAGCAGAGCTCCATCATGTGCAATGGTGACTTTGGAAGACAAACGTCTAAACATCTCTCCCTTTCTTCCTCTTCTCCCTGTTTTTTATGCTGAGCATGATGTCACATGGTATGGAATATCCATGGTCAGCTGGGGTCAGCTGTCCTGGTTGTATCCTCTTCCAATTCCTTGTGCACACTCTGCCTCCTCACTGAGGAGGGTGTGAAAAGCAGAAAAGGATTTGATGCTGTGTAAGCACTGATCAGCAATAGAGAAAACATCCCTTTATTATCAACACACTTTCCAGTACAAATCTAAAGCACAGGCCCATAGTTGCTACTATAAAGAAAATTAACTCTAGCCCAGCCAAAACCAGCACAGTGAGTACTTTTGGCCACTGGCAATGAGTGAGATTTGGGAAAAGAGTTTTCTGTAAGGCTTGCAGGTCCATCTGGGAATGATGGATGACTTTCAGCAGCAAAGATTTTCTTACAAATGACATTCCAAAACAGAGTCTTACAAAGTACTCATAGCTAATGTCAATAATTCTCTCTTTGCCAGTTTAAATATCCTTCTAAGTCTCTCACACCCTCACTGGTACAGTACACTGGCAAAATTAGCAAGCTAATGTCACCACTCCTTGTAGATAAACACATGTGTAAAGTGTCAGGCATAAGGAGGAGATTACAGAACACATTCTAAGTGCCACTTACCAATACAACACATATAGCTCATGGAAATGTTGACATCATCTAACAACGAAAGCAAGGCTTGCAACCACAGTGGATTATATCATTAGCCAAACTGGAAAGCAATCATTCTTTACAGCTGCTAAAAGTCTGTGTCTGCCCTGGACCTCCTATTTTCCTGAGGAAAAATAAATCACTAAATTAAGATAAACATAATGACTGTGAAAGTTTCACAAAACATATGTGTCATACACATCTTAAGTCCAAGATTTTTACAGGTTGGTGCATTTAATCATCTTGTGCTTGACTGCGAAAAATATGTGACTTAGCATAGGAAAGAGGGTATGGATACAAACACAGACAATTTCCAGAATGCCCACCACTGTGGATGGGGCTATGAGCCTGTGAGATTGTTTCAGTGGCACAGGAGCTTCCTGGGATTAGGAGCACACAGAGGTGGTGCTGCTCAAGGCAGAGCATCCCAGCTCCAGAGAGCTTATAGTCAAATGACTCAGGCAATACACAGACACTGGAAAAAAAAATTTATAAAATCAAAAATATGTATGCCCACTCTTCTTGTAGGCATCTGCATACCTTCCTGCCACTCTCCATTCTCCTAACACTATTAAAAGCTTATGTGCCAACTATGACCCCAGGGTGTTTTCACCACTTATTGCTGCAGCAGATGTGGCTTTTGCAGAAATGGCTGAAGAATGAGAGAGCCTTACAAATGAGCCCATTTTGGGTGTTTTTTATCTTAAAAAGAAATGGTCATGCCCCTACAGGCTAATAACCAGGAACAGGGTGCAGGCTTGTGACAGCTAGGAGGCACGGTTGCTGCTGGGGAGAAATGGGAAGGCAGTAAGAGAGGAGGAACAAGTAAAATCAGGTACTTGGAGCAACAGGCATGACTAGGGCTGGATTCTTGTGTGTATCAAAGAGACATAACACATGTTTAAGTGCAAGAAAGACTAGAAAGAGAGGTGCAGGATACTGTAGAGGTTTAGATGAGAGATTTCTTTCTTTTACTACCCAAAGGAAGATGGATTTGGCCAGTTTCTTGGAAGGACAAAATGGCAGGTTAGTAGGTCTAAAGTCATAGGAATGATAGTAGTGTTGGTCAGTGTAATGAAGAACAAGAGACAAAGTAGAGTCAGAGTACAAAAGGAAGCAGAAAAGCTCAGTTATGGCCATGCTGAAGATAAAGCACTTTCAAAAGAGATGACAGGCAGATAAGAAATGTGGCAACAATTTAAGGAAATAAGCCAGGAATGGAAAAGCAAATTTGGAATTTTCTAGAATAGAAGTATTTCAAACAGTCCTGTCTGCAATTTTTCTCCAGGTATGGTTTGATATTTTTTTCCTCAAGGCAAAAAGACTATTTTAGCTTAAAGCTGTTAACAGGATGAGGTGCTTGTTATAGAGGGGAATGTAGAAAGTGAGAGGTCAGGAAGGACTAGTCCTTCATGGGAAAAGGGTAAAAGGATGTAGCCTTTGTAGGGATTAGGAAAGCTGATTCAGGGTTTGCTAATGGCAGAGGAGGAAAAATGCCAACCAGCTGTTTTGCTGCTTGCCTGAGTCAGGCCGAAGTGATGGAGAAGTGAAGACATCCATAAGGGAGGTAGCAGCTGCCCAAGTTGCACCTGGGTAGGTGATGGGGTGTACACAACAAATATCAGGAAAGGACATGAATGGAAGTTGCAGTAGTCAGCAATGCTCTTCTAAGCTTTGTCTTCAGTATACTGAAAGGACCTGGAAGGAAACATGGAAAGACTACGATGCGAGTCTGAATGGCTGGCAGAAAGGAAGAGCTGATGCAGCAGGAAAGAGAGTGAGAGGAGAAGGTAGCAGGGAGGTAAAGTAACAGCCAAAGGATTGAGCAGAATGAGTTGAGTGTACATGATGGGATCACAAAATGACCAATATGCCAGCTCGTGAGAGCACAGCATTGGCACCTGTACCCTACACTATGTTAAACCCAGCACAAGTGCAACACTACTGCATAAAAACCAGGATGTGAAACATTTAAATAGGCCCAGATAACAGCAACAAGAACATTTGTGATGAAAAGGATTTAGTTACTCAGAGTTCTGGGAGCAGTATACCACAAGGTTTTGAGTACAACATAGGTCAGTAAAATCACTTGGGTTCTTCTGCAAGGTGCTCTTCGGGCCCTAATTTAAAGTCCAAAGGCAGTACTTTTGTACACTTCTCAGCTTCAGTCTGGAGCTTGCAGGTCTGGCAACCAATTTGCTGTTTCTTGGACAGCATCAGACAGGAAACAGTGGGGCAAAATCACGATTCGTCTTTCTTAGCTTTCTCTTCCAGACTTTTCCTTCTGCAGGTTAGTATTTTCTGTAAGATGATCATCACTTATGTAGCTAATATTGGAGATCTCTTCAAAAGTAGTAGACAGCCTCTTCCCTTGCTGGATGCTGAACAGTCCTGGAAGTGAGTATTTTGTTTTTCTTATCTCATATTGTGTTATAACTTGAAAGTTCCTAGTTCATTGTCACTGCCTAACTTTTAGCAGACAAAGAAGAAAGTTACCTGGAGCCCCTGAGGTCAGTTATTAACTAGAGGCATTCCAATCCCTCTTTCTCATCAGACAGAACAACACAAGTTCTTCTGTTAATATGTCACTTAAAACCCAAATGAACCACATTCAAAAACCTGACTTTTCCTTTAGAGTTAAGTACACTTCATATCCACTTCATTTCGAATGTTCTACTGGTTAGCAGAGGAACAATATTTTCACAGAAAAAAAAAATTGTGTACTTTCACTCACAATCAAAATCTTATCAAATATCACAGGAGGTTCAGGCCAAGTGTTTGTATTTGCTGTGCTTACAGATCAGTAGGAGATAAATAATTTCTCCTAGCTCTTATATCCAAGCCGTACTTTTCTTCCTAACACAGATGTTCACAGACAAGAACACAGGTGAAATGTTCTCATAAAAATGGAAGGGACAGCACACAGCTGGCATGACAGCAACTTAACCTTTTTACCCTTTAACTTAGAGGCATACTGAAAATACATTTTGATTCAAATAATATGACAGATGTAGCCAGAAATGTTTAATACAGAGAAAATTTGGGCTGGTGCAAAGACATATTTTTAAGCTTACACCTATATTTAACCTTGTCTAAATACAGACCTCTGTGTTTAGTAATTATCCATGCATTTTCCAAAGGTTTCCAGTCCTTTTATGAAATAATAAACATCACTTTGCAGAAACAAACTCCTGCTGACACTGTAGGTATAGCCAACATAACTTTGGGTTTGGTTTGGGGCATCTCATCTATGAAATGCTCTATATCTTCTTCAAGATCGAATACAGAAAACCTACACATGAAAGTTACCTCTTCTCTTGTAATCTGCATAAAACCTTTCCTCACCATACTGCAGCACTTACAGAAAACTTCTTTTTTTTTTTTTTTTTCCAATCCCCGGGCATATAGAGCTACATCAGTCTTTAAAAACAACTATATGACCTGGAAGCCCAAGCTACATTAAAAAAAAAACCCCAAAAACAAAAAACAAAAAACCAAAAGACAGGTGAAGACACATTTCATCTGTCACTGAGCCAGACTTGACTTGTCTTTATCTTGCCCTTCAAAGCAGTGCAACAGGTGAGAGTGGCAGGACACCCTGTTTCAGACTGTGTTATCATCTGCAGCTATTTGTAGCTTCTCATCAAGGCTAGCAATGCAGAAGGTGGAGTGGTTTGCAGTGTGGGTGAAGTGGTCAAACACCTGTAGTGAATGGGATTCACGTGCAGTTTCTGAGGCTTAAGCCATCAACGTGAGTGACCAGTTTCCCTGTAACCAGTATACTTATCAAGTGTATAGAAATCTAGTTTTTTGGCCATGACTATTTATAGTTAGGACAAAATTAAGAGAAAAAAAGTCAATTTAAATTCTGACTTCCCACAGCTTTATGGAAAATGTTTTGCTTTTGCTGTGACGTATAGAGTTCACAGAAAATCAACACAGAGAAACTGATGAGCATGTGAGAAATGACAATTATTAACATGGTAAATTGTCTATCTAAAATTGCTATGGGTTTTATGAAATGTTTCCTCTAGAAAAATAAACTATCACATTAGCAAAGGTTAATTGACAAAGCATGACTGAGTAAGATGCGATTTCTACATGTGAAATTTGATAATATTTTACAAATATATTGATGGAACCATCACTACTATTTGATATGTGTCCAGGAATGATGCTACAGAAGCTCTGCCTACTTCTGGTTTTGGTTAGCAAAATTTAGTTTTGCCTGTAGGCAATATATATTTCAAAGTATGTCAATTACACTTAAGACGCACTAATGCACTTTTAGAGTAATTTCTGTGTCAGTGAAATTATTGCCTGCTCTCCTCTCCCCATCCCCCATTGCTGTCATATAGAACTATAACCACATGGAAAAGTAATATTAGGAAACACATTAAAGATGATTTATCAGCTGGAAATAGGAAAGAGAGCCAAGAGCAGGTGATGAACTCTTCAGAACCACTGCATTAAGCTGAGACAGAAAAGGCTGCTCCATTATGTCAACTGACCTGAAATATATAATCAATTTGGAGCAAGTTCCATTCTCATTCACTCTAGCCTAATTATATATTATTTAAATAGCATTACTCCGGATTTCTACTTACACAAGTGATCATCACAATTTGGCTTTTATTTGGCCCCTCAGAAAACAGGATAAAAGAGCCTCGTAGCAACCATGAGTCACTAAAGCTCCAGGAATGCACTGCTCACTCTCCTTCGGAGGTAAGGTCTTATCTTACAGCCTTCAGTTGTTTGCAAGTGGAGCAATGTTGTTGAAGCAACCAGAGTTGCTCACTCAGACAGGTAGAATTTAGAGGAAAAGGTAAAATAAAAAACTCGTAGACCTCCCCAAACTTAAAAATCAGCCCAGGGACCAGTAAATGAACTGCACAAGTTGTTCAGCGTTGCTTTAATATGCTCAAGGAAAAGATACTGCTGCCAAATCCTGTAGCAGCAGCAGTTTCCAGATAGAAGTAAAGCACAGTCCCATGTTGAGCAAATTATGGTATCTAATCTGGCAGTCACAACAGGTGACTGATGCAAGATTCTCTCCCAGCAGAAAAAGTATTTGACACAGGAGGTTACTTAGCAACATTTAGACAGAGACCTAAAATGACAATAGGATGGAAGTTTAATAAGGGAATACAAGAGGTCCAGAACTCAAGACAGACCACAGTAACAAGAGAAAGTGTAAATGGTATCTTTCCACATAGCCGAGTCTCCTACAGCGGATTTACTAATAAGGAGGATAGCCCAAATCTCTTCTTTGGACTCCAGCTGAATTTTGGCAGCAGTGGCTGTGATGGGAACTTGCACCACCCCCTTCAGCCCACACATCCTGGAGAGTCACTTCCACCATCCTTTTCATCTACTTCCAGGTCATCCCCGAGGTCAGTGAAAGAAGCAACTTGTGTTCACCATGCACCATGGCAAAATCCCATATCTCTAATAGATTCTCCTTTCCTGGGAGTCCAATAGTTGGGCTTATCCAAGTGCTCAACCCACCACTTTCCTTGTCTTTCATGCGTAGCTCAGCAATGCATGCAAATGTTCACTAATCAGGGTGATTATCCCTGGGAAAGGAGACGGTATAAAAAAGAATATCTTTTAATAATTCTTTTAGTCAGGAGGGAAACCCAGGGACTTCTCTACTACATTCTGTGGCAAATATGATGAGCAAAGCATTCCCTTCATGCTCTGGTATTCACTGGCTCATTCTGATCTCAGTTACAAGGATGTCACAAGACCAGAATGCCACTACAATCAATTATTTAACAAGGAGAAAAACCACAAACCTGGTCTTTCATGTACTTTTTTGCATGGCATGTTGTGCAATAGCTTACATTGCTTAATGGTCTTTCATCTTTTTGGTAGAAAAACACAAAACGGCCTCTCAAAAGGTAACAAAGTATCACATAAAGCAAAGATTATCCAAAGGCTACCAGAAATAAACAGACAGAGTTTCACCGTTAAGGCTTGGTGTTAAAAAGTTCAGAGCTGGTGAGGAATGTGCGCTTCCTACTCAGCAACCAAACATTACATGCAAACTTTTAAATGAGTCTTCAAGTTCAACAGTTTAAATAGTTAAAAAAACTACTTTCATTACTTCATGTGTTTGAACTATCACACTGCAAAAGTCCATTTCACTTGAATAAGCAGCCAATCATTTTTCTGAGGTAAATATAAGCAGAACTTGAACTCAAAAGGAGCTGTATGTGGTAATCAGCACATTACTCAGTGTAATGAGAAAATCATCTCTGTTTTCTAGAAGCATTAGATGATTGCATGATAGTGGTATTATACCTCACCAGCACTAATACATCCTCTGTGTAGGTGTACTCAAGAACACAAAAGTTGTTCCCGTAAAAGCACGGACAGTGCCTGGCATTCCAGGGCTGTTTACACTCCTGAAATATCTCACAAGTCAATTTGCCAGTCTCATTTTTCCGATGATGCAACTATTTATCTCACATGGCTAGGTCTATAGAAAGGTCCCCGAAGAGGAGAGGTGGCCGTGCCGCCCGCCGACCACGGGACCAGCTCCCCACAACAGCGCCCTCACCGCCGCAACTTCGCCGAGCTGCTGGACAAGCCTGGACTGAAAAGGTCTGGTTTACCTAAGGGACCGGCTCCTCCTCCTCCCCATTTTTATACTACTGTGGGGTTAATAGCTATGTCGTGTGGGGTCAGGGAAGACATCTGTGTCTCAGATAATATGCTTACGGTGATTACCACACATAATTGACTGACCTTCCCTCATTCTTTTCCTGCTGCAGGCCATGGCTGATAGGGTGAGATGCTCCAGAGGAGTTTATTTTCCATCACACACTATTGTGCTGCTGAGCAAATATTTTAGCAAGCGTTGAATGAATCACCTTTCAGACTTTGGGTTTGACAGTTAAAATATGAAGGCTGTGACCAATCTAATAATATTAGATTTTAAATCAGCTTTGGGAGAAAACATGGGAAAATCCTACTTAAAATCCATTTATAAATACCTAATAAAATCCTGGTTTAAGTGCTGAAGTCAACACAAATGTTTTGAGAATTCCTGTTCTTTCTTTTGCCCTCTCTGCAGGCTTCGTCTCCCCACCTCACTGGGAACATTTTGAGCTGTTGAGTGGGTTTGTCTCAAAAAGTATCTGCAAACCTGGGTGTAATAAGTAAATAAATATTTGTGCACTGCAGGAGCCAAGCTTCAAGGTAGAAAATGCTGAGGTCTGATTTAAGACCTTTCCTTCAAGACAGAACATTAGAAACCCTTTCTTGTTCATGGTGTTGTGCTATAGAAATATATGACTGTGCTGGACTGTTCTGCATAAATGTGTATTACATTTTACAGTTGATCAGAAACAAGAAAAGCCCTCTCATCATTCAACAGCAAAGCGGTATTTTTTTCACTTTATATAAAAAAGAGCAAAATTATTTTTTATTTCCAATATACACTTACAAAAGGAATGGAATAAATGTAAGAGAAGAATTTCTTTTTTAAAAAAATACTGCCAAATAAAAGCTTCATTTGAAACATTAAGATTTTAACTTTCTAATACTGTTTAACTCTGTTTTATCTATCTAGCAATTAGTCTATCAATCTGGACATAATAGACTCCCACAGGAAACAATCTTTATAGATAGATAGATAGATAGATAGATAGATAGATAGATAGATAGATAGATAGATAGATAGATAGATCTGTGTGTGTGTGTGTGTATGTCCCAGGTTAGATTGTGAGGGATTAAAGGTTTGTACCAGGAATATTCATCTCTCATAGGGAAACCAGTCGATACATAGAGATGTCTGTACACACACACACATGCACACCTACTTTCTCCCTCCTTTTAAAACCCTTCTGTCACATGGAAAATAATCTTTACCACACACCACCAGTGAGTCTTTATGGCCTATCCTCAGAATTTCAAACTGCAGCAATTTCACTGGGAATTAATGGGCGGAATGATATGATACATTGAACAAATACATCTGTTCTTACTCCTGTGGCTGAAAGCTAACATTTGCACAAATGAATGTTCCAGCACTGCAGCCAAAAAGTGTTTCCAACCCCAGTAGTTCTTCCACTTTAATTTGTCCAACAACATAATCTACATTCCTAGCTGCCATTTACAGAAATCCATTTGGAACTGCCATCATCTTTCAAACATTTAATATAATTCATCCTCCCTCAAAATGTAGCAACCGCTTCACAAGGAAAAATATACATATTCTAAATGTATGGGTGATCTTTAGACAAATCTCAGCATCACTTCATAATTATATACTACAAGTTTTAATTAACTAAAGCTCTGAAAATCATAATGCCTTATTAAAATGCAATTAATCCTTTGATTAAAAAACAAAAAGCACAAGTATTTACAACAAAAACACAAGTAGAATAATTACAAATATCATGTACCCATTTCTTTTATTTGGGTGTCACTTATGATGTCTCACGTTCCCTTCATTAATTCAAATACACACATTATCTCAAATCCACAGCAGACTGAGTGACAGTGGCCACCAAACACACAGCACTATATCCTATTGATTTCTGCAAATCCTGAACAATGCCATTTGCATGCTTGTTTCTGTAATAATAAAGATATGCCATTCAGAATTAAAGCACCGGCCAGACTAGTGGCAACTAATTGTGTTGTGTGTAATGAGTGCAATTTCAATTTGATATAACCCTCAGCTTTTCTTACAGCACTCGCTAAGTACTTTCAAGTCTTTGTGGGGAAATAATTGATTTTTTTGTGCTGTGGGCACAAGAAAATTATTATGATCTTTTGAATAATGCCAAAGAAAGGACCATGAATGATTTAAATTGGTATATGAAGAAGGCTTCACTGTGGATTGCAGTTTGACTGACATCCTACTAATGTAGTATCTAGATTAGCAATTTTTAAGGAGGCAGCTAATATAAAACTGGTAAAATGGAAAACATTGCTAACAGGGATTTTGTATTTGTTATTCAGTGAGGAATAACAATATGGGGATTTAAGGCACGTCAGACAAACACTATACTATTACATAATTGCCCTCGCTCTTTTCTTTTATGGCACATGTATTGAAGGGTATGTTTCAATTGACAAATTACACATTTAAAATATGTAGATACAATGGTACAGTACTAGGTTATCACAGCAGCTAAAGTCCATTGGATATGTCTGTCTGTAACCACCACATACAAAACCTTTTGTTTTGCCTGATTGTGACAGGAAGGTTAGTAAACTTCCAAAAATTACTCTTCCAAAGAATCGAGATAATTGCCTTCCCTTTCAAAGGAAGGAAATCTTTTTCCTAAACTGCTGCCCACACCAGAGCACCATCCTGCTCATTTTATCCCCTCCACCCTAAGTTTTATTTAAGAATGGAAATTCAGAAACAGGTCTCAGCCATCTAAAGCAGCACCCCAAGCCAAATTTACCCAAATCACCTGCTATACACAACTAATTGTAAATTGTTTCAATATGAAATCAAACTCTCTCTCTCTCCTTTCTCTTTCTTCTTAACTGACAAATACATTTTATATAGCAAAAGTGGTGAATAAATACGGACATTATACACATTCCACCTTAAAATGCATACCTTCCAAATCTTATTCTTCAGAGGAGGGAATGTTGTTAATTTAGTTGGTCATAACTAAATAGTTTCTAATCTGGAGCAGGAGTCTGCTGAGAATATTGGACAGTTTAAAGGTTAATCACCATCGCCTGGTTACACAAGTGAGGCAGAACTAATTCCTCCAAAGGCAAATGGCTTGCAGTTTTATCAGCAGTGCAGATTAGAAGTGTTAATATACAGAATAGAATGGATGCTCAAGGGCCAGTTTTCCCTTATCGGCAAACTTTGCAACAGAACTCAGCTACTGCACAACCTCTGCACTTTCTATAATAAGGCCCCTCATTTTGCCTCTCGAGCAGAACTATCAAACAATCCTCCCCAAACCACTGCCACCAAAATCAGGGTATTACAGACCACAGCTAATTGGAAGATCACTATAATGAAGTAAAAGATAAAATACTTTGGCTGCTGGCCTAAAATGTGGATCAGCACAACATAGGAAGCTATCTGGCTATGTCACATTCTAAGAGATTTACATAAACAATAAACCCAAACCAACAGGCCCCAAAAATACATCTTTGTTTACAGTAAATGCAACCTAAAACACTGGTTATAAAAACTGGGGGGATTTACATATTCAGTATTATTATTAACAGAGCAGACTCTGCTGCCACTGTATCAGATATATGTAACTTTATGTGCTTATTTTAAGTTTATGCTGTGCAAGGGATAAAAAGATAGGATATGTGAGTATATATGTTGCAAAATATTTACATATTTATGTTGCTTGATGTACACTAGAATATATTTGTTACTGCAGCACATCACAGCACACAGACTCTTACTTGACTTTTCCAAAGCTGTTAAATGCTGCAGGTGTTTTCCATCAGAAAAAAAAAGAAAGGAAAGGGGAAGATCCATAAGTGTCACATGCTATTTCCCAAATAAAACATGCTGACAGAAAATCTTACCTAGAAAGACAAGAAAAAGAAAAGGTACTTTGTGTAAATGTATCAAGGAGAAAAATGGGCAATTCTGCTGAACAAATAAGAATAATCAGTTCAGAGAAAAGTTATATAAAATATTACAGTAATCATCTTTGTGTAAGAAACCTGGGGGTAATGAGCATACATTTTACAAACACTGAGCCTGAACGTGCTCCTGATGAATGAATGGAGACTTCTGCCACCAACACCAGTGGGCTCTGCATAGGCTCTGTAAGTTCTCTTGGGGCTGTGGTAAAATTATCCAGACTGTCCTCTCTGCACATCTCCTGAGTCACAAGCACATTAAACTTTTGCCCCGTCCATCCTGTTTCTTCACCCCACCTGGGCTCCAGCTGAGGAAAGCATTTCATTTCAGGATACCAAGTACCCAAGTCCCATTCATGTCTAAGTTCAGTTCAGGAGGGGGAAGCAGAACATTATGAACTGAACTGTTTTCCTTAATTAAAGTCCTGTTAGTTTTAATGTGAGATGTGTAGCACTTTACAAACCATTGAAAATCAGATTCCTTCTAAGACTGTCTCAGAGGAAGAAGTGTTTTTTTTTTAATAGCGAAACAACCTTTCTTTGGTCATGAGCCCCTAAAGAATACGTAACACTGTCGTGCTTTGCCCAGGGAAGCAGCAAAAAGAACATGGAAAAGATATAGAAAATAGACAATTCAGTCTTAAATATTACCTACTATAACAAATATGTTTGAAATCGGAATTGGAGAACTACAAAACCTTGCTAGCCAGCAACAGAAAACATCGTATCTCACATACATATGTAGATTTTTATGGTTTTTAAGAATAATTTATTTACATACATGAAAGCATAATCCCGAGCACATTAGGTGTAACACAGGTAGAATGGAGAAATTGCTGCTTGAGAAGGATTTATGGTTGAGAGTGCCTATCACTTAATATTTCAGAATTTAAAAATATGCCTATCTAGACTCATGGTCAGTCATCACTGATTGTTATCAGAGCAAAAATACTCTCAAACCCTCACAGTCCAAAACATTAAAATGCCTTGTTGTCATCATACCCTAGTGGTATCTCTCCCCTATTCCCAAAGTTTGGGTAACCTTACTGGAGCTTTACAGTGTCACTGGAGAGGCTGCAGTTCTGCAGAGGCTGTAAGATGGTCAAGGGAACACTCATCCGAGTCAAGGCTGACACACTCCTGATCCCTGAAGGCACATCAGTTCATCTTCACTGACACCGAATCACACAAAAAGGGAGATGGTTTCTATATCAAGGATCATAACTACTGAAGGGGGAAAGCACAGTAAGGAATTCTTTTCAAGTAGTGAAGTGTCAACATTGCTGGCTGTTCATAAAACCCCCTCACAAATAAACCACATAGCTGAAGTTTGGCTCTAGTTTCGCGGTGTAACTGGATGTGGGTGCATTGCAGAGATCTAATCATGAGATGAAACAGAATACAGCTTCATCACCAAGTAGATTAGATAAAAACATTCATAGCTACTGCCATGGGCGTAGACAGAAACCATTAAGGACTCTAAAGGACTTGCAGATTGAGAGTCACTTGAAAAATTTCATTAAAAGGGAACACCAAAGACTAGCACTGACAATCCTCTTCCTTCATGTGGGTCTTGCCCTTCGGATGATTTTACTGACTACAGGGGGATCCAGAACTCTCTTACCCATTGGTTAAAAATTGTTTCCAACACATTTGACAATTTGTTCGGGTAACAAAGGCATTTACTATTACTCCAGAAAATCACTCTACTGCTCTCAGAAATTGATTATAGTCCTTGCCCTGACTGAAACAATCTTATTAAAACTTCTCACTGGAAAAGCAGCCAGTAGTGTAATTAGATGATGTCAGTGAGGACTCATGAGTTTTCAAGAACCAGGAGCAATCTGTCGATCAAGTAAGACATCCCTTGAGGGACACACCAAACCTACTAATAGATAACAGAACATCTCCCACGCTACAAAATCCACACATACACTCAGAGAAAAAAAAGCAAACATAACATGTTATAAAAAGCATGGAGATGTCTGAGAAGCATTTGATTGTGCTTGCCTTAGAGTACTCTCTGTTCAAACACAATGTAAGCAACACAAATTGATAAAGTCAGGACTTTGGTTTCCCATGGAGCCTTTCAAACAAGCTTTCCTTTTCCTGTCTTGACAATATGAGGCATAAAATTAAAGGCAACACAGAATAAAAGCACAGACTATAGAGGATGGTATTTGCTCACCACAGGCACCAGTATCTTCTTTCTCCTTATCTGTGTTGGTGGACAACATTGCCACATTTATGGATAGGGTGGCTGTTCACCAACCTCTAACATAGCTCTGGAGGGAATAATCATATCGTGGAAGAAGGCTGTCCAAAATGACCCATTAAAGTTTTCCAACATTTCCAACTACAGAACTCTTGGAGGTCAATGATTTGAATCTAGTGATTCAGAACAGCAGGAGATACAGCTGGTTTCAGAAGGCACAGAAAATATTTGCTCTGTCTAGTCACATAGGTCCTTATACACGCCCAGTCATCAAAATACTCAAGAGCTTTTGTTGTTTGCAAGCATTTGGTGCCAGGAAGATTTGTTGTATGTATCTTTGCATTTGGTTCATTTTGCGTATTCACCAAATGAGGGGAAATGTAAATGAATGGCATGATCTCAGAAAGTTCATCTATATAATTACAAGCAATGGAAAAAATTCACTGGAAAGAAATTAAAAAGGAAATGTTTGAAAAACTGAGGAAGACAGATGCAAGGGTCTCTTGTACTCTGGTCTGAGAGGAATTTGCCACTGAATGGATATATCATTTCATGTCTGGCTACTCCTTGGCAAGGCTGAAAAATGTCCATGGGCTTCTGTCAGTTATTCTGCTCTTATTCAGAACTGCATCATCATTCAAAGGTAATCACCTATTTCTTTGCCTCTAGCACCCTGCCTGAACAGTTTAAGTGTCTCTTCACTGAACCCACAGGCTACTTTTTTATCAACAATTTATTAGTGTCCTACCCTGCCAGATCCACTCTCTTTTTTGCTGTTGTTGTTGTTTTTGTTTGTTGGTGTGTTTGGTTTTTTTTTTTTTTTTTTTTTTTGTGTGTGTGTCTAAGATTACAATGCCTGCATAGATATTTAAAAGAAAACATGGCAATATTTTGGACACATCCTCACTTCTTCTCATCATATAACTAAATCACCACATATGTTCTAGAACAACTCTATTAATTAAGATACAGTGATAGTATTATCTTTGAATCCGTAATGGCATTAATCACTTTTTGCCACAAAATACAGACACCCAACTGCCATTTGACATTGGTTAGTATATGCTATAAGCTTACACAGCCCCAAGGGGAGACTGGGCAAGACCACAGAACAGAAACGTATACAGAGTTTTTAAATACTTTGGAACTACATCCATTTCAGGAAATTCTTCAGCCGTGAATAGCTGAAAGCTGGGAGAATACTTAGGGGGAGGCATCAGATATGCAAGGCCAGTTCTCTACTCTTCCCTGCATACCCACTTATGGCTATTGTTGGAGCCAGGATATTGGGCTACACTGACCTTTGTTCTGAACCAGTATGCCTCTAATGTTCTTATTATGTTCTTATGTTAAGCAGGAAAAGAATTTAGCCTCTGGATAACACCCAGTTGTGCTTGAATTCAGCAGCAAAATTCCTTTTCTCTTCATTGTTTCAGATTTGAAAAATTAATTCCAAAATGGATAGGAATTTTCTTCTCCCTGAAAAACATGTAAACCAACCCTTGCTCCAGACTCCAGTAAAATTCACCATTTTGAAAGTATTTTAAACAGATCTCTGCACCATCCGCCCCAAACCAGATTCAACAGCAAAAATTTCTGAGTCTGAAGACTTGAGAGATTTTAGGCAGAATAATTCTGTTTATGGCCTTGCAGCCTTCACAAGAATATGTTTGGTTTCTTAGGTCTTTAGATCCAGACTCTGGGCTTATCTAAACATTCACAATTTTGTTGTAATTTTTACAGTGGTATTGTTGGTTTATAATGTTTCTTTGAATTATGTCATTTTATAATGACATGATTTTACTGTTGTCTGTTCAGATGGAGCTTCAACCCCCTTCACCATCGAAATCCTCTGGAGAAGCATAATGAATTTTGGAAACACTTTTAATCTCTCAGTGATTATCAAGTTTGATTTTTTCACTGTCTACAACTTCTGTTCCACAGATTCTACACTGAAAACTAAGAATTTAGGTTTTTCTGGAAGTCAACGTGTAGTGGTTTGACAGTGGCTGGACACCAGGTACCCACCAAAGCCACTCAATCACTCTCCCCTGCAACTGGACAGATGAGAGAAATTAAAATGAAGGATTCATGAATTAAGGACTGGGAGAGATCACTTACTGATCACTGTTGTGGATAAAACAGACTCAAAGTGAGGGTATTAATCAAATTTATTACTAACAGAATCAGAGCAGGAGAATGAGAAGTAAAATAAATCTTAAAAACACCTCCTCCCACCCCTCCCTCCTTTCCAAGCTCTACCTCCTATCCTCCAGCAGTGCAGGGAGATGGGAATGGGGGTTACAGTCAGTTCATCACAGGTTGTTTCTGCTGCTGCTCAGAGAGAAGAGTTCTTCTCCTGATCCAGCATGGAGACAGTTCTCCATGAACTGCTGCAATGGGGATCACTTTTCCACTGTGGTGCAATCCTTCAGGCACAGGCTGCTGCAGGGTGGGTCCCCCCCAGGGCAACAAGTCCTAGCAGGAAAACCTGTTCTAGTGGGGACACCGCTCTTTGTGGGTCAGCAGGTCCCTGCCAGGACCCTGCTCCAGCATGGGTCTCCCACATGGTCACAGCCTCCTTTGAGCATCTTATTGCTCCAGTGGAGTCTCCTTCATGAGCTACAGGTGAATCTCTGCACCCTTGATGTCCTCCATGTGCTGCAGGGGCACAGCTGCTTCACCATGGTCTGCACCGTGGGCTGCAGGGGAACCTCAGCTCTGGTGCCTGGAGCACCTGCCCCTCCTTCTCACTGACCTTGGTGTCTGGGTTGTTACTCACATGTTCTCACTCTGCTCTTCTATGGTTGCAATCACATCTGCACAATAACTTTTTTTTCCTTCTTAAATATGTTATCCCAGAGGTGTTACGGTCATTCCTGTTGGCTCAGCCTTGGCCAGCAGTGGGTCTGTCCTGGAGCCAGCTGGCATTGGCCCTGCCAGACATGGGGGAAGCTTCTGGCAGCTTCTCACAGAAGCCACCTCTGTATCCCCCACAATACCAAAACATGGTCACACAAACCCATTATACCAGGTCTAAATAAGCACTGTGAATAAAAAGTGGGCTATGTTGAAAATAATAGCAATTTGTGTCCAGGGGTCAGAATCCCTGACAGAAGGTTTGAGAAAGATACAGAAAAAGTGTAACAGGAACTACATAAACCTTATTTACAAGACAGGGAATTCTGGATCATGTGTTAAAATGGGCATGCAGACATAATTTTTTTACCAGAAGCACATCATGGGTTTTGTTTCCTCCACACATCACAGTCTGAAGCTGGAAAGCTATCTTGTATAGTTGCTAATTTAGGTGAAGCTGAAGTGAAATCAGAAAACCCATATGTAACAGCAGCAAAACAGAAGAGACTTAATTCTAAATGGTTCTGGGCTTGGCATAGGAATAAGGAAATTAGAACATGATGAATATTAATATTTAGATTGCCTGTGCATCAAGAGGTAAAACATCTCAGAAAAGCTACCTCTGCTGTTTATATCAACCTTTTATTCTCTGATGTTTTGTTATACAGACAGTAGTCAGATGAATATACACACGGGGTTCAGAATGCTACAGTATTTCACTACGTCACGTCCAGGGAGAGACTCTTTTGTTGGTTTTTTTTGTTTGTTTGTTTGTTTGTTTGTTTTCCCCAGACCTGTTCATGTGCACAATTTATTTATGCATAATTTGCTACAGAAATATTGGTCAATGAACAATGAATAACTGGACATATTTCATTGTATAAATGAGAGTGAACTGCCTTTTTAGGTTTATCATTTCCCCAGCAATGTATCTTAACTTTCATAATGTATGTTTACATCAATAAAGTCAATTTATTTACTGAATTGTATTTGGGTAATTATTTATTCATACCTTAATCATTAGAAAGCCAGAAATACACTATGGTAAATTTGTGAAGAAAGCTTCACAGGAACTTCAAACATGTATGAATCTGGTGTGCTCTGTTTCAAGGTGCCTAATTTTGAGCACATGGGTAAGACTGTTCTATTCCAGGTGCTACCCAGAGCACCTTCTGAACTAGAGGTGCAAATATATGAGGTGGTCATGGAGACTGTTTCAGCTTTTGAAAGTCCACTGTGTCTGTCACCTCCTCCATGAGAGGTTTAATACAAAATGAAAGTTTATATGAACAAACTCAATGGATTAATGGAAAACCCACAGAAAAAACACATATACAAAGAAAGTGTCATTCAGAACAGATACTTTTTATGTTTTTAGAAAGAAATACAATGTTAAAACAAGTCCATACCCAGCTATTTTATTCTTGTTAAGGCCATCCTATTAAACAACCCCCCAAAAAGGATTATCAATACTGTCTAGTGCTATAAACTAACAAAAATTATCAGAATGGGAATGAGCATTTTACATGGCAGAGAAAATACAGTGATACGAAATGCTGGCTGCTGTTATTGACCAAGTCAGCAGGCAGAGCCTACTAGTGGGTTAAATATCTGGAAGGATGTACCGTTTACCTTGAAGACAGATTATTTTACTGTTGCAATCATATCCATTTCTTGGAAAATATAACAGGAATGAGCAGGTCCATTTACCAGGCATTGCTGGTGAATGTCACTAGGGTAGTACTTGGAGCAATATTTTGTTTTCTTTGCAGGAGTTCTCACAGGCATTGTAAAAGTAGCTGCCCCCTGTTTGACATCTAATAAGTAACAGGGAAATTTAGAGTTTCTTGAAGCACTTCTCATGTCCAGCTTCATTTCCATTCTGGCTGAAAAAGTGAAATACTTTATCTGGCAAATGCATAATAAACTACTGGCTGAACTTCATGTAGGTGAGCTACAATTAGATGTTACGGAAGGGAAATAGAAGTATGACGTGGCTCACTGTTTGTCAGAAAAGATGAGCCCTTTTGTTATTTGTGTTGTCAGCCTGGCAGTGCAGTTAAGTTTTAGGCCAGGAGGGAGCAAAGGCAAGCTGAACATCCTTATAAAACTGAACATCTTTTCCTAGCCTTAAAATACAGGTTCCTGTCCTTAGCTCTGTAACTCGAGCTCTGCTTTTAAGCACAAACTTCATTACTACTGTGTATTCCTTCATCATCCCTAACTGGAAGAAGCCAACCCACTCAGAAAACAAAATTGCTGCAGTATGACAGGTTTGCAGAACTGTTCATCTCACTGGGATCTGTGTTGACCACCAGCTGGTTTCCTGATGGCATTTAAGTTTGTTGACTTAAAGCTGTGCTGGCAATTTATCAGTGGGGGAGGGGGTTGAGTGGGTGGTACCTTTCTGTCCCCGTTAACAAGACAGGATAGAGCATGCTCTATAACACGTGAAATGGTAACTTGGTGCTGCCTGTGTTCCTTCTTATCAACAGTGTGACTGCATCCACCCTAAGAGTCCTAAATGGCATTCTGCTTGTGAAGAAGTTGCCACTCTCCTGTTTAAATGGAGCAGTGGTGATCAGGGGGCATGCTTAATCTGAAGGAGGATATGAGATATGAAACCTGGACTCAAAAATTCTTTCCCTCTAGAGTAGATACCCAGAGACAATAAAGTCACAAAGAAGATCAAAGATACATTTTTCAGAGGTTTTAGAGTTCTCACATTATGAGGGGTTTTAAAATTCCAACCAAGACCAAAATGCCCAAATTTTTTTTATATTTGGACCACAAAAATAAATTTTACTTTCAGTTAGTTAAGATACTTAATGAAACATTAACTTTTAATTTTCACTTCATTCTACAGTACCTAAAATGATACTTAAAGACATTCAAAAGAAAACTACTTGGAAAGAGGAAAGTGAAAAGATTGTATTCCCAAAGACATCAAAACAAGATATCTTGACAATGCCAGGAAATTTTAATCAAAAATTTTTTCCAGGTTCTGTTCTAAGTAATTGATATGATTTCATATAGTATTTTTGTTTTTACTAATTGCATTTACTTTAGTAACACAATACAAAGACTGAACAGAAGGATGGATCAAAGCATACTTATTAAGTTAAACATTGTTTTATTTTTACCTATTCTATCAGCAGCTCATCTCCAGGTAAGACTGTGTTGTGCAGAAGTACTCAGTGGAAGAAAGTATGCCATAGAAAGTGGGCAGAGGGAACTGGGAAAAAAACCTCATGATAGAACAGATGGAATGAAAACATTTGGCAAACAACAGTGGCGGGCTATTTTTTGCTATAGCTCTTTAGGTTTCTCGACTATGAAAAGCCAAATAGTTTGGCTAGTATTTACATGTGCACATTGAAATTAACATACAAGCATTAAAAAAGCATTGCACTGAGGTTTTTGATTAAAAAAAAGAATCTAACTAAAGCTAGCACTGTCAAACTGTAAGGGGTTCACCACCTTAGATGTCCCTTTCCAAAGATTTCCACTTCACCCTTCCCTCCTTGCCATTTCTCTTTCTGGTTTCCTCCACATAGCAAGTACTTTGGAGGGGCTGGGGATCCTCCCAGTGGCTGGGACCAGAGCTTCTCTACCAGCAGACCTAATAACTGCAAGCTATTCAATGTATGAAAGGACCACTATGGGAGGACAGAAATGGGAAAAGCAAAACAAATCTGACCTGGAAACTCCAGATTATTTCCATGGAAGTCTTCTTTCACCCTGGTAGACATTTAGAGTGACAGCTGTGGTGACTTCTTTGACACAAGGAAGTGTTCTTGAATTCCTGGGAACAGAAGTAAAAAGCCCGTTATAATAAAGAGATTTGTATATACAAAATATTAAAATCAAGCACCTAGCAAAAGAATATAGAGGAAGCCATCAGAAAGAGGGAGAGGTAGAGAAATTAGAAGGAGGTAAAGGAAACTACAGCAATGTGTCACTGTGTTTGGCATCTCTGTGCTCTGACTAGCACAGCATAATTAAAGGATATTAAAGGCCTCTATATTTCTATCACAGCAGTGCAAAATTTAAAACTATAAACTACTTTTTCATAACACCAAACTACCTTCCTCAGTTTCCTCATTCCCACCTCTGAAATTCTGCTTGAGTTCATCTTAACCTTGACCTTGCTTCTGCTGAAATCCTTGTTTACGTCTTAATCACTTCACATCGTGAATACTGCAATTCCTTCAATGGTCTGTCTAAATCCCAACTCTCTCTAGATGTCGAGAGGTCCAAAATGGTGCAGTCAGATTATTTTCTTGCTCCATGCATGGATAAACAATATGATAGAAGATGTGTTTATGTAGCAAAACTGAGAAGCTGCAATAGAAGAGCGAGGTGATTGCATATAGAACAGGAATGGCAGACAACAGATATGCAGCAGCTAGAAACCGGCTAATAGTCTCAGGCACTACTATGACAGACACCAACAATAAGAGGCTTGTTTACTACCATATAAATAGCATCAATATCAAGAAACTTGGAAATCCCAGGCTTCTCTGTCTTTGCAGACAACAAACATGAACTGAGTGCCTTTGCTTCCCAACATTTTTGCCTCCCAAACAGTAGCACACATTTGGTATAAAAATAGGCTCCAAGATCTTCAAAAGCACAGTGCAGCTACCATATAGGAAAAGACTTCTTGTCTTTGCAGTCAGTCAAGGGGACAGCCAGCACTTCAGGCTTGCTTGTTCAGCCAAAAGCTACCACTCGGCATTGCGTTAACTATGAAGAACCACTGCAAAGAAATTATTCACCACCAGAAGCTACAGCAGAGGTGTCCTGTGTCAGATTGTGCTGTTTCACAGTCATGTAGGATCCTAAAAATCAACTGCTTCAGAAAGATTTATTATATATTTTCTTGCTTTTCTGGGAATTTTCTGAGTTGTTCTGCATGAAAAGAGAGAAATGAAGTACACAGATGTTAGGAAAGTCCAGATGGCCGTAACCTTGCTTGAAATTGAGGAAATACTGTGAATACCTGACTTCTTAGGAATCAGAGAAAATACCTGTCTAATATTGCCTTGAATGTCTGCAGCAGAGTACAGTTTTATTCCGTATTTATCATTATACACTCAACAGCAAAACTACCATGAGGCAAGCATGACACCAGCCTTCTTTTCTTAAATCATCCTGGCTTTTACAGTGCCTCTGACAGTACCTTCTAGTAACATTAACCAAAAAGCCTGACATTTGTTCAGTTGGTTAGAGCATGGTGCTTAGGGCACGAAGATTGTGGGTTTGATCCCTGGATGGACCACTCACTGAAGAGCTGGATTCAATGATACTTGTGGATTCCTTCCTACTCAGAAGATTCTGTGATTACTGGACATGACACTCTGTGGTGTGGAATATCTTAACTACATTGAGAAAAACCTGCCAAAAGTGATAATTTAACTTGTGAATGCAAAAGATGACTCACCCATTGTTTCTGTATACTCCAGAATCATATTCGGTTTTGTAAGAAAGCATTTTTCTCACCTGAATAGCAATTTAAAATCTTAAAAGTAACAAAAAAATCCCTCCCCGGAGCAGTAACACATCTCAAGAATGCTTGCAAAACAATGAATCAAAACAGCATACTTTGCATGATTAAAATATTTCATTTCAGTAGTTTTGATAATTTATTTTTTTCCATATTACTCGTTCAAATCAGTGAAGAAAAATTTATTTTGAGTCAAGAAGCAGAAAATGTCCAAGGAACAGTTCTAGGAAGTAGTTTCAGATTCAAAAATTACTGGAACCAACCACTTGGTGATGAAAAAGGCACTATCTTCCACCTCTGCTTTTCAGTTTGCTTAAAAAGAAAACAATGCTGTAGCTATTTCAGCAAAACTAGTTAGCAAATCAGTTTCTGCCACCTGTAACTGCTCATTGAGACAAAACATATAGGACTGGAATTGGTCAGTGACCTTGCTGCTGAAGATGAAGCGGAGTGTCCTAGAACTGGTTACATGCCCAGTTACCTGCCCTTCTAAGCCAATTTTCAACTATTTCAGGTGCAAGATTTAACAGGTGCAGTAGCCCTCCCACTTTGTTTCCTCTCCTCATTACCATATGAAGACTTGCATTAGGTGCCCACAGGCATTTTGCAAATGCAAGGATTTTCAATTACCCATCCTCTGACAGGCAGCATCATGTCATCCTTGTACAGCAGCTTTAGATTTGTGAATGGAGGCTTGTGCGTCATTGTTGTCAGCAATGAATAACCATAGTCACTGTCCCTCTCCAGCAGAATGCTGAGCAGCACCAGCCCATGCCCTCTTGAGGAAGCTCTGCATTCCCTCCACAAGTAATACTGGATCTTCCTGTGGTGCCAACTGTGGACAGGAATTTTTTCAATAACCATTCTGCATCACTTACAGTGCATTTCATCAGTGCTGTTCCTACATCTGCAAATGGAAAACCTAACTATGGAGCCAACAATATCTGAGGGATTAATATGATTTCTCATTAATAAGAACTCTGTGACCTTTGGTATGGGATATATTTAGCCTGTTTGTCCTCTTTTTTTTTTGGTGAAGTATATTCTACAACATGCTGTGATTTCTGGCCTATTGATTAATGGGTCTTTCCACCACAAGCAATCTTAATCTTTCTTAATTGCTTTAATGGGCTCATGGCCTCTCTTTTATACTCTCTGCCCACTATGTTGTTGTTGTAAATGCTTTTGTGTCTTAACTTCGTGACTGTACTAAGGACTTAAAGGAGACTGACTGTGAATTCTATTGTTCTTGTTCTTTCCATTCTTTAAATTCCTTTTTCAGGCCCTTAATACCTGTAGGGAACTTTTGGATGTAAATGTGCATATATTAAAAAACAGTTGTCTAAAAGTTATCAATAAAGGAGATGATTTTTAATTAAATCCATAGTATAGTTCTTCTTTTAGTTCTAGAGATCTGCAGTGCAGACCAACAGATTCATGTAGCTTGTTATTCAAAACTGAAATATTAAAATTCATGGCTAGTGTTCAAATACAGTTGTGAGAATCCCCATTCTAGAGTTTGTAGAAGACTTGGGTAAGTTTGCCCTGGAACTGTTTGCTATGGTACATAGAATAAAAGATGAGGAGTCCACAAATAGATATCTGGCTTGTGTCTCCGGTCTTTCCCAGGGGTTTATTTTGAAACAAAAAAGATGATGAGACAAAGAGCTATCAGATTTTTTTTACAGTACATGTCATTTAAATTGCATAATGTCTAGGTCAGTAATGTTTGTTGGTCACTGTGTTTTATTTGTGCCGTGAAACGGAAAGCGAGAATACAGACCAAGTAAATGACAGTAGTTGGTTTACTGACTTAATTTTCAACCTACTCTTTCTCTACATGAAGAGGTGGAATACCAGCAGAAATAAACAGATCCCCCTGTGCCACAGGCTAAGTGGAGCATCATCATACAAGGCTGACTTACACAGGGCAGATACTTGCAAGAGATGTACCCACCCAAGAGAATAATTGTAATAGAGGTCTCGCTAACATCCATAAGTGACCCTGGGCACAAAAATATTTGCCTACAAAGTCTACCCAGGGCAAAACAGTTTTCAAATGCTTCCAGGCAAGAAGGAAAAAGTTTAGGAAAGATTTCATCTAAGTGGTGACAGTAGCTTAATCCAAAGTTATTTATTTGCCTGACACTAAGTTAGTCCCAGCAACTTCCAAATCTAGATCCAGTCTAGAGCCAACTGTGCAAAATCAAAGGCAAAACTGTGAAGGCAGCAACATCTATGGAAATCATTTCACTCCTCTCAGAAGGGAGAAGGTAATGCACAGTAATTGCAATACCCACAAACAGCAAATCTTTAAAACTGTCAGTAGTCCAGAAATGTGTCACTTAGACCACTGTAATTATGGGAGAAAAGGTGACATTCGGGGCTGAAAAAAGAAACATGCTTATAGTAGAGTCTTTTTATAGGAAAATGTCACCTGTTTAAAAGCTGTTCAGAATTTTGGCAAGTTAGAAATAATCATGGCTGACATTACTTGGCAAAGAGCAGATAAAAAGATCAAAACTGGATAACAGATAAAAGCAATCTGGCCCATGGTTCCATCTTTCAATTCCCAATGGCGGCAGCAATGTCAAACACTCCAAATACTGACAACCAAGGTAGTAGGAGCAGGTACGAAAGCAGAGGGAATGTGCCCAGGCTCAATAAAAAAACCCCAAACAAACCACACTGGCAATTTGGAGGAGAGACCAATAGAGATCCCATTAGAAAGATGTGCATATGCATAAAAAATATGTTATTTGCTCTAGTTTTGGTGGAATATTAAGTGTTAGCAGCTAAGATTTACTAACACAATTTATCATTACCTCTGCAATGGTACTCCTCATCTTTTCCTCTGTCATGATGTATCACATAAATGAAAGCAAGCTTCTATCCTCTGAAAAACAAGTAAATCCAGGCATTATAAAGGCTGACTAACCCAGAGGCCAAATTTAAGTTGGAAGTTTGAAAAAAAAATTCTGATTTCAGATTTCTATTTAAGTAACAGTTTTTGAATAGAATTTTCTGTACACAAATTCCTTGAATGGCTTTTCTTGTTCATTTTGGTGGGCAGGGTCAAGGGAAATATTCTTAAAATAGTTCTGATCCACAGAACTCTAATACTAATTTCACATTGCATTGCCACCAGGGTTAGGCTCTGCATATTTAGTACTGACACTGAAACAAGAGGTTTGAAGCTCTAGTAACCAATGTCAGGAAAAGGCAGCTTTCCCAGTGATGAAGACTGGTGGTAGAAGAAAGCCAAAGAAATGAGGTATTTTAATGAGGTCTCACTTACGCTCCAACCACTTTTGCACTCAGTCCTGATACTTTCTTTTTAGATACTCATCAATTTCAGTTGAACTTTTTTGCCACAATAGCAAGTTTGGAGTTGGTGTACAGAGCCTCAGTTGACTCAGAGAGTCTGATTACTGGATTTGTGGGTATTTCAATTCCAGTTTGCCAATAATACAAAATTAATCTTAACATCTGACTACAGATGCCACACCAGCTCTGGCAGGGGAAGGTTTTTTCCTAGCTTTTAAATTTGGGTATTTCTAAAAAGTTTGAAAAGTCTTTCTATAACAGAGTCTGCCCTGCGAACACTGGAAATTTTAGGTCTGATTTTTGCCTTTTATTTTTCCTGGTCTGTAGGAAAATTACTCTTCTGCTTTAATGAAAAAAACATGACAGTAACTTACCCACCCTACAAAAGGTGATTGAGGAAGCAGCTACAAAAGGTAAAATAGTTGTTTGTGGCTACAGTTATCTTTCTCTGTTGAATAGAATGGATCAGCCCTGTATAAAACATCCTGGAATAAAAGCCCCTGTGAAAAGGGAGCCCTGCCTGGGTGGGAACTGGGATGTAGGAAATCAGGAGATTAAGAAATGTGCAGTGCTCAGTGCTCTTGTTAAATCAGGCTGAAATGGTTTTGTTTGTTTGTTTTTAATTAATGCCATTTTAAGGGAAAAAAAAATCTATATTCACAATTTGTGACTAGCTCTGGCTTTTGTGTTTATTTGCCTTCGTGGGGCTTGGGGAAGGGCTGACATTTTCTTTAACGACAGAGCTCCACACCATCTGATCGAGCCTCTCAGCTGAATTTCCAGATGCAGAACACAGCTCTCTCATTATAGTACTGTGTAAATCTATGTAGTCAGAGCAGTGCAAGCTTTTGATCTGTAACCACTCAGGTGATGGAAAGGCTTGTCTGAAAGCTTTTCAAAAAGCCTCTTCCACAGGCGAAGCACATTTGTAAGGAGGACCATAACTACAGTAAAAATTGGATACTGATAGTAAAATCCTGGCCTTATTGAAGTCAATCTATATTTTCCATAGCTTTTATTGTGCCTTAGGTATTCCTAGAATCTCAGGGAACTGAAGTTTCACCTAGCAATAGCATCTCTTCGCTGATCTATCCACTTCACAAGCAAAAGGTTACAGGTTTAAAGGATTTTATTTTTTTTTTTAAAGTTATCCAAAACCCATGATTGTGGTCACATCAAACACCTACCAGCATCTACTGAGCTAATAAACCAGGAGGGTTTCTTGGGATGGAAATGGTTCCGTGACAATAGAAAGAACATCTTGTAACACCATCACAAACATCACACTTCATCAGCATCACTAGAGACCATCTCCCCTGAACTCGTATTTCTCTCACAGCCCCAGACTGATGTATGAGGAAGGAAAGGGAGACAGAAGAAGCAAAATGATGTTGTCATGAGAAACAAGGGGCTACAGAGATGTTAGGAAGTCAATAGTTAAGTCCGGGACTAGAAAATATGAGCGTTATCATTATATTAATAATTGAAGATTTATGACAAAAAAGACATATCACTTACTCCATAACCTCAAGGGCTTACTATGGCATGTCACACCTGTAGGTCTTTGCCCATATCCTGATTCCTCAAACACCTATTTAAATGCGTAATTTATATGATAACATGAAGAATCTTGGTAGATCCACCACTGACATATATGCCAAGGAAGTAGAGGCAAGTGTTTTTGTCGGGACTTCAAACTTTTGTCTTTAGGCACACTCCACCGTTGTATGAGAAGCACCAACCATGTTTGGTGCACAGCAAACACAGCAATGGTAGCAGGACAAAACTAGAAGGTTGGGGGACGAGAGATATTCATCAGATGCTGTGAAAAGGAAAATGAAGACTTTAAAATGAGTTTGCTCATTGACTGTAAGATGTTATTCCAACTGGAAAAAATAAAAGAAATCCAGAACTACAGCTCCACCAAGATCTATGCCTAGATAGTATTGTGCTGCACTCATGGATCTACCAGACTCAAAGACCTCTCTCTTGCTCAAGAATCTTTCAAGTAAACTTGAACCGGTAAATGAGGCCAAAATCCCATGTGGGCAAGATCATTGTGCCTCTCTGTTAGATTCTGTGCTGTACCTGAGCTGTTTCTAGCCCTGCAGAGCGGACATGTACTGTGAAGGGACAGATACTTTTGATCTAGTACAGGGAATAGTTGTTGGGTGCTATGACAGGAAACACAATTAGCAAATTCTTGAATTTTGACAATTCGTACATGGTACAGAGAGAAACCATTACAACTTTGAAGCCAAATAAGTAGAGCAAAGAAGGGCTTCTCTGCACTTTTGTGATCAATTAGGCATGTAACCTGCTAGGCTTATTTAAATCTCTCTCTCTTTCATCTTTTATAAGAGAAGTGACTGTAACCCACTCAGATGCCTACCTGTGCTTATCCAGGAGCCTCCAGGGGATTTCACAAGTAGGACTTTCCAGATGACCAAAGTATCCCCGTGCACAAGCTGACTGTGTCTCTCAGTTGATGCCCACAAGCTTTTATGCCCGAGAATTTCTAATAATTTATTTAAAAAGTTGTAACGTTAATGTTGTAACATTAGTTTTGCAGGAAATAACTTGCACTGGAGTCTAACTACGTTTGCTAATTTGTGTACCAGCAGCTCATTATGGAGCTTGGGAAAGGCTAATTTCTTTTGCCAAAAAAAGCATGGATGCTTAGTGACAGCCTTTCTAGCCCATACAAGACTCTTCAGAAATGCTGGCCTAATCCTTTTAAAAAATACTTCACAACAGTAAAAAATGCTCTGAGCATTTTACTTGCAGCAGGACAGAATAACACGTTATGTGAAAACCATGTACCGAATCTGTCCACCTATTTTCCCTGCAAAACATTTGCTAATCATGCTGTTGAAGGGGATGAACATATTTTAGAATATTAAAATTTGATTTGGCAATGACAAATTTTAATATTAAAACACATATAATGATTCTTAGATTAAGCTTTTCTGATATACTTAATACCCAAGCTAAATAACTAATCCACAGAGAACAGGAGGTGGACTCAGCAGCTGAGTAAGATTACAATTTTAGGACATACTGTAGAGGACACAGGGAAATGCAATCTCATCATTTTCTTAATAATATTCACTATATATTGGTTAGTCAAATCCACCTGGCATATAAAACGGAAAAAAGCATCCTGCATTCACATTGAAATCTTCTCATAAGCCTGAGACCTGCCTAGTACACAACTGCAACTGTGTAGTTTTATCCTTCAGAGAACAAGCAGAAACTACTGCGTTTAGCAAAACACAGGTATGGTTCAAATTGGATATACTCCCCTGAGGGAAAAATTACTCTCCAAGAAGAGGTGGTCAATCACAAAACAAGTGGAACACAGCAATCATTAATTACAGGTGAAAATTCAGTGCATAATTTATGAGACAAAAGATTTGGCAAGGGTTATTAAAAAATTTCCACTATATTTATAGCACATGGTGGCAAAGCAGGAGAAATGGAAACAGCATTATAGAAAGTCCTTTATTTCAAAGTGAAGTAATTTTTAAATTATACTGTATTTGTTATACTTTTATGCAGACCAGGAAAAGTTGTAATGAGCAATCCCCCTCCTGGCATACAATATATATTCAGTAATATGAATTTGCCCAAGTATTCCCATCCTTATGTATGCATATGCATACACCTACATAGAAATTGTATTCTTATACACACTCTGTTATGTTCACTCATATCCACACTTACATATTATAGTCTTTCATTAATGCCCATAACACAATGTGTATGCACATGTGAGAGAGTGAAACACACTCATACATGTGACATGTGAACTGCTGCAGGGAGTAAACTCTTCTTGAAAACAATCTACCTGAGAGACACTATTTTCAAATTAGTACTGTAATGGCTCTGCCCTGTACATGTGCAAACATAGATGGAAAAACACAGTCAAAATATCTGTTTTCTTCACTTTCTTTCACTTTACAAAATATGAGTATTTTTTAGGCTGTGATCTACTTAATAAATACTGGAAGTTCTTATCTTTTCTCAGCTATGTCTACATGCAGGAAAATAAAGTTAATTTAATTTGTCCTCAATGATTTGTAGGTTGATTATCTCATGACCTCTTCCAGTTATATTGTACAAGTATTTTTCAATAGCCAATTAAAAAAAAATCACAACCCACATTAAAATGAAAAAGGCTGAAGGTTTGTATTTTAAGTTTTTTAATTAAATATTTTCATAAATTACTTTTCACTAACTTCACTAAAAATTATTATCCTAGCTGAAAATTGTTTAGTTTATTTTGATAATAAACAGATCTTTATAGAAAAACATATTGAGATAAAAAAATAAAGAATCAAACCCATTTTCTCTTATTAAAAAACACCTTGTAATGACTGCTTTCACTAGGACCAAAATATAAAATGAGACCTAAGAACACTTTAGAAGGTGCCTGCAACTTTCTTTGCAATTGTGAAATGGTTCAAATGATGAAACGTTGTGCTAGCTATAATAGGCTATATATTCCAGCTATGTAACAGGCTTTTCTCTCCAGCCAGCAAATGGAATTCATTATCTATGCCACAAGAGTAAACCTAGATCCTGAATTTTAAAGAAGTCATAAGAAGGTTGTATGTTACTTGAGTGCCTTTGCTTTCTAAAACCATGGATATGTCATTAATATTCTCCAAGAGGAGGAGAGAATTTGTGTACAAGCAGGTGTCTTTGTAAAAGAGCAGAGATTCTAATATTTAGCATATCTGTATCTCAGCACATTTTTAACCTGAACTACTGTTTGATTCCTTAGGCACCTATGTGCGGAAAACAGATTAAAGCAGGCAGGAGAGAACCAAACTGGTTCTTTAACGTGAGCAGGATTTGGCCTTATGTATTGTTAACTTGAAGGAGAAGAAACTGGGTATTTTTCATGTGTCTGTTAATACAGATATCTCTTCAGATCTGCAGAAAAGTTGTTGTCTTTGAGGAATTTCTGTCATAGGTATTTTCCAGATATTTTTCCCCAAATAGGTATAGGTGCTTACAGCTTGCCAAGGTAGAGTAGGACAGAAAATTTAATTCTGTGCACAGGTCTGTCCTGGGAAGCACAGCCATCAAACTGAGGTATTTCTGATTTCCATTTGTTGACACTGACCTGCACAATATCTGTGGCAGAAAATAGAGAGATGGTGTGTGCCCTAACCACAGCGTGCTCTCACAATACACTTGGCACTGTGAAACACACAGAGGGCTGCACTGAGGAGCAGCATCGCTGCAGGGAAATATCAGTGAATTAAACTGTGCTCTCTCACAGAAGAGACCCTGCAAGCCGTGGTTTTCGAGCACCAGGTTTGGAAACGATTCTGCTCCTCTGCTGGCTCTGGGCTGCATGCAATGCTCTTGGGGCCGTCCGAGCGGGATGCTAGGCTGGGCAACGGCTGGATGAGAGGAAGCAAGCTGGCAAAACTGAACCACCGGGCTCCCTCATGTGAATCCCCACTTAGCGTTTATTTTCATGAAATGAAAGGGCAACTGTATTGCAGCATTTTTAATCACTCAAAACTATCCTGCTTCATCACTGAAACAGCACAATAGATAATTGATGTACTGAACCAAAACAGCACAACTCCCTGCAGTATGTTTGTGCTAATTCACAAAGGCTTCTTTTGAATGAATTTGGGAAGTTATCTATATACCTACACAAAAGTCTGATTTTATTAATAACTGCAGTAATTCCATACTGGGACCCCAATATTAGAGTGCAATTTAGCTGAGACTATTGAACTTGTGAACTGTTAACAATACAAAACCCACAATAATAGCGAAGAATCCAAACATTTAGCAGCAGCAAACTAACAATCAGTAACACCTTTATGCCAAATAAGCTGCCATGGGCATTAATAATTTCCCCTCCCTCACTGCAGCACCACTGGTGTTTCAGCATGTTTCTCTTCTGAGGAAAGAAGCCAACTTGACACCCCAGCCCAAAACTGGGGCAGGTTTCCCCTCTGGGCAGAAGGATGTTTGGTGGTGCCCCCCAGTGTTTCCCAGCCTGCTGCCCCTCCTGCCGGGGTGTGGGGAACACAGGCTGCGGGTCACCAGCCCGGTACCGGGCTAAGCAAACAAGACATGTTTCCAGCACCTCTCCCTCACAAGCTGGTTTGCCTTGCAAGAAGCCAGGAGGTAAATAAATAGGTCTGTCAAGCCAGGCCTTGCCTGTACACACCTGTATCAACAAGGATGCAAGCACAATTATCTTACCTTAATGAACTTAATCTTTAATTTCACAGCTTGGCCCTTGTGCTCAGCCTCTTAACAAAGGAGCCGAACTGTTTTAGTCCATATGACCACCCTTCCTCCAACAGCTGTGGAAACTTAAAGCCACGACAAGGATTTTTGCCCCTTGTGAAACTGTCAAAAGCAATAAATATTTTTCTTTTTTTCCATCATTAGACCCCACTAAGAAAGCCTGCCCATTGTCCACTGTAATTCCCAGCGCTCACGGGGCAGGAGCTTTATTGTCCCAAATGAATCCTGAAGTGTGAACAATGCAGGGGAAAGCGGCCACCCTTTTGGGGAGGGTGTAGCCGCGAGGAATGCGGCGCTTCCCCATGGACAGCTCCACCAAAAGAGCACTTGTGTTTTTTAACACTGGCCTTTCAGGAGGATGCTCGAGTTAAGGCATTGTGGCCCACTGTAAATAGATGCACTCGCCAGAATGGGGCTTCGTCATCCCTAATTAGGGAAGTAACTCTGGAGAGACAGCATGTCACTTGCAAGACTGGGCTCATTGTTGGGTTTGTGCGCGTCCCCACAATGTGAGGTAATTGGAGTTGTACCTTTTAGAAAGCTGCTAATTTCACATAGGAAGTGCTAACAAGACCTTTGTGTGCCATGTTTTCCTTCGTCCTTTCTAAGGAAGTTACAGAGCTCGAGTACTGGGAATGGCTGGGCCAAGGCCTGCCGGAGGAGGCTGCGGTAATGAACCACTTCAGCCCCCTGCCAGAAAAAGGAGGCCTAATTTTCGGGCCTGAGAAGACGAGGCCGGACAAAAGGTTCTGTTTAAGCTTATTATACAGGACATTCTCAGTGCCTACACAGCTTTCCTCGAAATGACCCTCTCAAAATAAGTGCATCAAGTTTGAGCAAATAGAAACATGCAACTTTCGAGGCTGGGGGTTATAGTTTTCTTTACAAAGCCATTTATATAATGTAAGCTGCAATTAGCGCGGAACGGAGCAACAAGATCTAGCGAGGAAAGTTTCCCTGACAAAGGACAGAAATTAGGGGAATAAGTAACAGTTAAATATTGGCTTTGGATAACCAGCTGAAAAGGCCTTTCAGATCAGCTGAGGATGTGGAAAAATAAAATAATTTTAGTCCGAATCCCTTTTGCCACAACGTTTGGCTTTTAAATCGTCAACTGATTGATTCCACTAATTTCAAATTATCTAGATAGAATGGATCTGGGCTTGGGGGTGGGGGGGGGAAGAGAGAAAAGAAATCACTGAAAAGCCTCTCAGCTTTTAAGCCTGACAATATCAGCAAAACGTCCATAGGAATTACATATAAAAATTCAAACAGTAATGAAACAAATTGCTACTTACAGTATGAAAAGTCTGCAAAAGCTTTTTATAGACTTGAAATGCAGAAGTTATATAAACTACTCAGTGAAAAGAATTAGAAAATGACCTTTGTAGATCGGGGGCAAAAATGAACAGTCTTCAGGGGAAAAAAAAATTCACTGTTAACAATGGCTTTTAATGCCATTTTGCTTCCCTCATTTATCTAATAATCATGGCAAGGTTAGGGTAAACAATGAACAGTATGTTTTCACATATTCCACCTTTAGTGTCCTCCATATGAATTTCTAAAACACTTAAGAGAATAGATACATAAACCTGTGACCTTCAAATGAGCTTTTTGCTACTTCCAACATTTTGAATAAAAAAGGTCAGAAAATTGAACTGCTTTTGCACAGTAATGAATTCCATTCTGTTGGGTAAACAAAGCAAAATTTTAAAACACGGACCTGACATCTCTATAGCCCACGAAGCTTTTCTCTTCTTTGGGTGCATGGGGGAGAAGGGTGAGGAATGTGAGTGCTCCGCCAGCCACCCCCTAAATCGCTGCAGCATCCACCAAGGAGAGGAGGAGGAGGAGGAGAAGACAAAAATATTTGGGTTTATTCAGAGAACAGCCATGATTTCCAAGGCCAGTGCAACACAAATGTCCAATTTTTAAGACTTTTTTTTAACTCCACCTCTCCCCCTCCCAGTGAATAATTGATCCGGTCCACACAAAAAAGAAGCCAGTGCTACCCTCATCAAGCTAGCTCTTACTGCCGAGGGCCTCCAAAAGTTACTTCAATTTCCGCCGTGCTTTTGTCCCTGAGTTGTCCTGGCTGAAAGGCCCGGTTAGGTATTGTTGCAAAAAAAGTCTGCGCCCACGTTTATTCCCCCCCTCTAATTCATACTCTGCATTGTGGGGTTTTGCTATTCAGGGACTGATTGGACAACAGCCCAAAGAATGGCCCCAGTGATTAGGCTCTCAGCATGGGTCTGGATTGTGGGTATAAACCCACGGCCAGGGATTGAATTCATGGCTGCTTTCTGCTTCCTCCTACTGCCTCCCGTGCCCAATATTTTCTGCATCCTTTGCTGCAGGTAATGCATTCCTTCATACCAGGAAATGGATTCCGTATAATTAGCGAGCAGAGTAGTGTGTGAGCCCCTGAAAGTCCAGGGGTTGTGCGCCGGGAAGCAATTGCACTTCGGTATTGACAGGAACTCGCGGGATTTTGGTTCAGGGTGGGATAACACAAAACCCCAAGTATTGCCATGACAAGGTATTCATCCTGCTTGACAAAGGAAACTTCTCTACCATCCCCCCGGGGCACGCAGGAGCAATGCTGGACACCAACTTGTTTGTTTAGAAGTGGAGGTATGATTTTCCCAGCACACTGCAATTCCCAAAGGCCGGGCCTGACCCCATCCCCTTCCTGCCACTCCGCCACACCACACCACTTCCCCTGTTGCTTTACGTCTCAAAGTATGGCAGCTGCGCAAGTGGAGAAGTGTACAGATGTCACTCTGCGTCTTACATGTCAGTAACTGGAATTAATTTACATTTATTTGCCAATTGTTTTATATCATTTTATGACAATGTGCTGCATAATATAATTTAAATCTTTAATGTACAACTAATTCTCTACCATTAATTTGTCAACATGATTACTGGATATGCCACCAGTAAAAGCTGGATGACTTGAAATATGTAGAAGGCATTCCTGTAGCTTTAAAAGAGGTTTGTATCTGAAATGACAAAGGTTTACAGAACTTTTTTTGGTCTGTCTGTGATTTTATGAAAACTACAATTTCAATGTAATTTCACAAACTGAATTATTCCAAATCTCAGTCTGAAATAAAATAAAATGTCTAATATATTAATTAGCCCAGGGAGAGAGTCCCAACAGTATTGTAAGAAGCAAAATGATAGTTTGATTCCTGAGAAATGCAGCTTTCATCATGACAATTCCTGGCTGATAGGAGTTTAAACTGTCTCCCTGCCAATAGTATTTTATTTTGGGCAGAGCAGTAATCTTTTTAGCTATGCTCTGGAATTGAAAAGCAGCTCATAACGAGAGCAGGTTGCAAATTTTTTGACAGAAAATGGTGATTCGTTGAAACTGAAATTTGTCCTGGGCATGTACTGCAGGAGCTACAGCAGGGAAGGCTTCTCTGGCTGATTAAAAAATGAAGAGGGAGAGAGAGGGAGTGGGAGAGAAGGAGAGAGGGAGAAGGGTTTTTTCCTCCCTCCCAGCCCTCCCCCCAGCTGCCCGTAGGTAGGAGGTCAGGGCACTCTCCAGGGATGTGGGAGAGCCAGTTTCAATTAGCTCAGCAATGTGCTTGTGAGGGGGAATTCAGAGCACATCACCTCTTTGCTTTCAGGGGGGTCTGGCCCCCATTTCTCCTGCAGCTCTGAGGCACTCCCCTGCTGTTTCTCCCCTCTATTAAAAAATGAATGTGTACGTGTCTTCCTTAAAAAACCAAAGCAAAACAAAATGCGTATTGAGGTAGAGGTCCTGACCTTGCAGCACCAACTCCCCTGAGAGACTTCTCATGCAGAAATGGGGCTGGGTATTGCAGCCCACCCTGCCACCCATTTGGGAGATGGGTGCAAATAGCACCTGTAAAGCAAAACCAGGAGCCGAGTCCCGGGCTCTGCCTCTGATTCCCTCCGTGCTCTCCTTGCAGTTTCTGGGGATGTGTGCAGGCAGAACAAGCCCCTTTGTCACAGCGCTGTAAGCCTGCTCATACGGTCACTTCTGTGTTGCACAGATCAGTCGGCTCTTGCAGATGGGCCTTAGCCCGTCAGCCCCTCAGAGCACCAACCCAGTGCCTCTTTTTGACACTATTTTGCAACTGTTTAGTTCAGGTGGGCTCCCTGCAGTCTGGGTAACTGAGGGCACAAAAGCCTGCACTCACACCAGCTTTGGTCCAGGACCAGGCTACAGATGAAAATGCTGGGGAAATTGTGCATAAATGGGATGGAAACACAGCAATTAGTTTCCAGGGAATAATTTGCTAACAGAACATTTCATATTCTTACACTGCTTTTTTTAAAGCTCAGCTTCCTGCCTCTCCTCTTCACTCCTCTCCTCTATCTTTTGGGTATCTCACAGGAGCTGTATGAGTCACCAGAACACTGGAAAAATCTAGCAATTTCTTTTCCTTAAAAAAAAAAAAAGGGGGGGGGGGGGGCCTGATTAAAAATTAAAATAGGAAAAAAAAGAAGATATTCACTGAAAAAGAAGTGTTTAGACAAAGCCTGTCTGCTTCAATTTCCCAGCTATGTAAGCTCCCTTGTCCTGAGAGCGACAGTAGATTCCATAAATTAACTGAAAATCCCTCTTCTCAAGAGCCTAAGTTATCTCTTCTTTGCCTGCAGCTCTGATTTAGAATAGGCGCTCGTTTGTTTACTGTTTTAATTAATGCTCCTTTTCAGTGTGGAATAGGGGAAGGGAAATGAACTGACTTGATAAACAGGTGTAGCTGTTATGTGTTATATTTGGGATCATTCAGGACTTGCAATAGATTAATCAGGCTTGACTGGACGTGAACCTCCTAGCAGAAAAGGTAGATCAACTCTGCTGGATGCCCAGTAGGTGAGTATTATTTTAACTGCTAGCCTGTGATAGGAACGGCTTAGAAGGACAGTCATCAGTGGAGAATATCTCTCTGTTTTCGCCAAGGAAAGCAGTCTGATTCTTTCCCCCACTGCTTAACAGTTAAGGAGACCTTGACAATATAAGCCACTTTTCATCCCCCCTCTGCTTCCCCTTCTAACCTCGGTGCCTCATATTCAAGGGGAAAGAAACAAATCATCCCATTATTTTAAAAACATTTAAGTGTCACATTGGGGAAAATGCTCTCCTAGGTTAACTATGACTGATTGAAGATTTTTTTTCTAAATGCAATATAAGTGTAATAACAGTTTAAGTGTCATGCTACACTGTGTATTGCCTTTGCACCCTGTGTAATACCTAGCACACTCAGAGCAGAAAATGATCCAAAATCAGTCTGTTTTCAAACAGAGTTTGACTTCTTAGCCTCGAAGGAGAAGAATTTAGCTTTCTTCATTATGAGGCAGCAAAGAAATTGCATAATTTAACCATATCATGGCAGTAAAGCAACTTTCAGCTTGTGAGTATCAACTCCCAGAAGAGACGGCGTCCCCTGCTTTCCAAATAAAGCAACATCTAAAAATATATTCCTTTACTCCACATTTTTTCTTGGCTTATACAATTAATACATGTACAGAAAGCAACAATCACATTAAAGGTAAGTGAAAAGGAACCAGGGACTATCCATTTATAATATTATCCAGCTGACCTTGCCAGGCTGAGGCAATGTGGGGATGTTGCACAACAAATCAGGCAAGTGCTTTAATTTTAACTGCATTACATTAAACTACCTAGAGTTTATGGCTGTCAAATGGGACCCTACTCGCTAGTATCTCTTGCCAGCAGACTGGCTAAAAACCAGCTTTGGTGCCACCTGTGAAGACAGACGCTCACCCACCTTCTTGGAAAGAGATACTGTGAATGGAAGTGTCCTATGTGCTCACTGCAGAGCATAAATAGAGGGCTAGATCTGGCTTTCTTTATGCTGTGTTCTGTCAGGGAATAGGTCCTGGAGTCAAAGACATTCAGAATGCAACACAGGCAATCTTAGGTTATACACAGACCTCTGATTTTAACCTACCATCACAATTTTACCAGACTGCAGGAAGGGAGGGTGATTAGACAGGGGAAAGAAAGGAAGGATAGCAGTCTTGCTGAAATGTTCTTAGCATTTTGCTCACCCCCAAATATTCCCAGACATGCAAGGAGCTTTGAATATTTATAAGAACCTGAGATCAATGTCCTTTTCAAAGATAGCCTCTAATATCTTGCTACAACCATCAGCTTGGGCTCCGTGATGGCAGCTGATAGCCCACCAATACCTACCGTGCCACAATAAATCATTTATCTTACCTTGCTTATAGAGGTCTAAATGCTCCCCTACCAGGGAAAAAGCCAGCTCGACAAGGTCTGCAAGGAAAACGTTTTGGAGTTACTGCCTCATTCTCTGCTCGGGAGATTTACAGACTCATGAAGGGTGAATCTTCAGTCCTCCAAACAGCATGGAGGCTTGCAGTAGCATCTATTGATATGACTGGTTAAACAAGGCTCTGCCAGAACCAGACCTAAACATCTGCAGGGAAATCACAACCCAGCATATGGATCTGGAGGAATCCACACTGAAAACTTGACTGGAAGATGCCTTGTTTTCCTAACAGAGGTGCTGCACCTAATTGTCAACATGTGCATTTGGAACCAGTTGAATGCACTTGGCAAAAACCAGTACTAGACTTGCAGGAAATCTACAAAACACCAGATGTCAAACCCAGTAGTAACCAATGGTCATATTTGTGAAGAAAAGGCCACTGCCAGCTCCCACACCTCACCCTGGATAGAGGGGTGTGTGTTCTGGAGCAGGAATGTGCTAGAGTGCATTTCTCTGCTTCTGCCGCCCCCAAACACTCAGTGAGAAAACATCAGTGGGCAACATACCTGTGAATTGCCGCTGTTCTGGACTTCTCTCTTCTCCTGTGCATCCACTGACAAAACAGACTTATCCCACACAGGAGCATCTATCCCATGATTATAAACCAAGTAAGGGCAACCATAATCCTAGTCTTCAGTTTTAGATTGCAGCTGACTCATAAATGAAACCAATTACTTACTAATGAAACATACGATTCTAAAGAGTTAAGAAAAAACATCTCAGAAATGGAAATTTATTCCAAGAATTTTTGTGGATCTTTCCAAAATGATAATGACAACTATATTTTACAAGTTAGTTAAATTTGCAGTAATGAGAAATCGCAAGTGCTTGAAGCTTGTGACAGAACACCAAGAACTCCTAAGGCAACTGCACCAGCACCTGGTATCTCTTGATCCCCTTTTCTGCTTGCAAAAGCAAAATTTTTCTCCTAAGTATTTCTTTTATCTCATGAAGTAGCATGGGGCAGCAGGCAAATAAGATTTAAATTACTTAAGAAGAATTGATAGAACTTCTGATCTCCCCGGCCAGATACATGAGGCTGTGAACCTTCATCATCCTCATGAAACTTCTTGGTTCCCCTGCCAAAATCCTTCTGGACCTCCACAGTGCTGCAAAGTCCTCAACTGCACGTGAAGGCAGACACAAGGATTTCTCTTTTTGGAGAAATTTGCTCTGTTAAAACGTGTTTCATTACAGAATGAGACGTGGGGCTGTGCAGTGTCACAGCTTTTGCCAGTATTTGAATGCTTCCCACCTTTTCATCAGGAATTTACTCCACTATTACTGTTTATTGTGAAATTATCTTCTGTGACTGAGGTTTGGAAATTGCCCAAAACCTGCAGCGCAGAACAGCATCCGAAAGCCGGAAGAAAAGGAGGAAGGCAGAGGGGTGGAGGGAAGTGTCAGGGGAGTTTTGCAAAGCAAATAGAGTATTATCCTTTTGTTTAAGGTGCCATGAAGACTTTTTGTCTGCTATGTGATACTTTACTTGGAGGACTAGTGCATACGAAGAGCTTTCTTGCGCACCCCACCGTCCTTGATTGCTTTACTGTTCTCAGTGCAGATTTATTAAATTTTGAATTAACATGTGTTAAGGAGGTTGATTTTGTTTGCTCTGCCACATAACTTACTTTCCTAAACACTTAGTAATAGCAGCAGTTAATCTATTGACCAATGGCTTAAGCAGCAGGTGGCTTTAAGACCAATGGGCCAGTCCTGACAAGGCCCACAGAAATTCCTAAGGCCTCTTTGTTACCTGGGCTGGAATAGAGAAACTACTTGTTTGGAAAATGTTTCTCCTCCCACAAAACATCTTCAGTATTAAGGGTTCTTTTGTTAGCAGAAGGCTGAAGAGGGGGATTATGAAGGATAGTCTGTCACACAAATTGTTTCTTCTTAGACATATAATACAACCTGCATTAAAAGTTTACAAACTAATCTAATGAAATTATCATTCGAACGAAGCATGTCTCCAATCATTACATTGACGCCTTGACCTGCCGTACAATTTCCGCATTGGAGATCTCAAGACTGCTGCTGCTATTTTAGAGTAAAACAAGACTTTTTCTAAAAAACCCTCAGCTCTGCTCTGTTTGAAACAGGAACCCAGATAATCTGCCAGGGCTCATTTTCTTAGAAAACCAAGGCACTAAAACATTAACAATTAAATTAGTTTCCATGTCTTGAGGAATCAGGAGTTACAGTTAACTGTGTATCATCTGGATCATCATAGCCTCTCCCTGTTATGGTATGCAAATCTGCATCAGGAAAAGTGAGTTTTTTAAATTTATTTGGATTGGTTTAGTAGAAGTCAGCAGAAGCTGCATCAATTGCAACTTGCAGTTCTGTACCCTTTTGAGACAAAGCTATAGTGACTTAGACATAGTTGAATACTGCCCTCAGCTTTCTTAAGGGAGGATTTTACAGTGCAAGGTGGGGACAGACATCTCTCTCCAAAATGTGTCCATGCCTGCACAGAAAGGACAGTGGCAGTTCCACTTGCAGTGAAGAAATGGTGCTTGGGAGTAAATGGAGCTTTCAGGGAAGCATTTATTTTGTCTTCAGCCGAGCTTTCTGTGTGTCCTGATCCAAGTTAGGAAAGAAAGGACTTCATGTGGTCTGAATGTGTGTGCTCGTGTGTGTACAGATATATAGACATATGTATGTATGTGTACATGAATACACACACACACACCCTGAGTACTGCACTACAACTACAGTCTTCTGTTCCCTGTAACATAAATAACACTTGCAAACAGCTGCACTGCATAACTTAAAAATAACAGGAACAAGAGAAGCCAAGTTACAAAATATTCTATAGCCTGACTTCCATTTGCTGGGGTTCCTTCATCACTTGAATTGTGTGTGTATGTTATGTACACACGCCTATATATGTATGTTATATATGTATGCACTTATATGTACCTACATGCAACTTCTATTTAAGACCTTTGTATTTTGGGGATATTGATCTCATCTGGGGATGAGATCCAGTAGCACCACTAGGTGCTACTGTAATACAACTAATTAATATTATTTTTCTGGTAATAATAATAACAACAGCAGTGTTTACTTTTAGCATGTTCTCACTCTTGCCAACATATATTTTTATATTCTTTAATTTTCTTGTTCTTTGCAGTAAAAATGCTTAGAGGGATCCTCATTAACTGCTCAACAAAGACACACTCTCATTTTGTTTTTCTCTCAAACTTATTTATTAGGCTTTGTTTATCAGTGGGAGAGTTTCTAGCACTGAGACTGCCAGGATTTACTCTAAGCCTCTTAGTCTGATGTTTCCATGGCCCTGACTCTCTAAGAGTGTAGAGAAGCTAAGAAAACCATACATACAGGTTTTGGCCCCCTTTATTTCAAGTCATCTAGAGCAGACATGGTTTTTTTTTCCTTTTCTTTTTTTTTTTTTTTTTTCTTTTTGGGGGGATGGGGAGAAAGGCACCTGATCATTAAATAAGCTGGGGAAAATGCTGATTTTTGGTCAGGGCTTGTGGAGCAGTACTGGAAATTTTTTTGTTTGCTTCTTTGTCTGAGACTACATAACTGGATTTCAACATATTTTGGGGGCATTTGTCTGAACCAAAGAATTCCCATGAGTAACAACAGGAACACCTTTGTCTGATTTCCCGACCAAAGGCTTCCCCGGAGTCCTACAGCCCAAGCAAACCAGAAAATGTTGGGAAGGCGTTTGCTCTGCAACTGCCCCCCAGGTCCCTGGTGCTCTCCCAGGGCTCAGACTTCCAGCCTGTGTAGGACAGCCTCTTCTGTCCTGCACCTGCACGGAAAGGGGTCATTCCCAGCCTCCCCGCTGGTTACAGCTATTAAGTGCTTGGTGCTCTCTTTTTTATTTCTCAGAGAGTATTTTTGTTTGTTTCTTCCTCTTTTCTCCCTTTCTTTCCCCCTCGCTGCCTGCCTTCTTCCTCCCTTCTTTCCCTTTTCTCTCTCTCCGTCTCTTTCTTTTTTTTTTTTTTTTTTAAATTTTCTAGAAGGTGAGGTCTCCCCTTGCTAACTTGCCACTAATTAGAGCAGTGAGAATTAGCTGCATTCAGCCTGGCTTTAGTCCTGGCAAGAGTGTTAGAGAATTGGCCCACTCTTCAAGGTGCCAAATTGGAGGCTGAATCCAGGTGTGGTCAGAGGCAAGGGGATTATTTTCCTCTCATGGGGTGCAAACAAAGGCCTGTGCTAGGGATAGATGGGGTGGGGACAATGTTGCCTGCAGGAGGGCTAAACACTCCTGACATCTGAGCCTTCACCACACCACAGCACCAGGCTGTGTCACAGGTTCCACAGCCTCAGGATCCACGTCATAGGGATGGCAGCAAGGGAGGGCTCTGTGTTCTATGGTAAGGACAGAAAGTGTTGCACCCCTTCAGATCTCAGTGAAGTACAGAGTCCAGATAAATAGAACATGCATTTGGAGAACATACATGATATACCCATCTGCTGCTGCTGGGGGCAGGATACAATCTGCATACTCCTAGGGTGGCACAGGAGCCAGTGGCATTCCTGTGCCTGCAGGGACACAGTGCAGAACCCTGGGGGTGTGGGAGCCCACTGTGCAAATCTGTGTCTGTCACTGATCAGGCGCTGAGACTCAAGCCAGAAACTCCTCAGCTCTTCTCACCAACTCAACAACGTGGGGTAAATTATGTAAGGAACGTCTCCCTGTCCCACTATTATGGTTACTCACATAATTCAGGAGAACTGGTCAGTTAATGCTGACACAGTATTTTCCAGAGGAGAGCTCTGCATCTGCATTTGGTATTGCAGTGAGCCTGAGATATGCCCTTTTTTCAGGCTAGGCCTTTTGTCAGAAGGGTGGAGAATCCTAAAGGTTTGGCAACTCCCAAGGAGTGTGGGTACCATCTCAGTGCTGAGCAGGAGTTCAGATGCAAAAGGGTGACTGAAGTCGATGGTGACAGCAAACATCTCATTACTCAACACCTTTCACACCAAGGCCTAATGGGTTTAGGAAACAAAGCCACAGCATGTGTGTGCAGGTTTTCCACACTTACCAGCAGCACCCTAACTACTGTTGTGCTTTAAAGTCTTTATGTTATCCAGCTATCTAAGTACCAGTGAACAGCAGGGGAGTAAAACAGGTCATGCTTCATCTGATGGAATAAAGCTTGCTGGTTGACTGAAAAGTCAGAAGGTGCAGGTCAGTGTGGATAACCTCACTTCTATTATCCTATCAAAAGGAGAAGATGTAGCTTTCCTCACTACCCTTGAAGAGTACAAGCATTGACTGATGAGGCAGCAAAGTGAGAATTTGTGAGGATGTCTGTATGTTGCCGATTTTACTTCAGAAAAACCCCCACACATCTCTTGTTTGAGTAGAGCTCTACCATTTCCTGTGATTTGTTCTTCCTGCGCACCACCATCCTTCATCCCCACAAACCACTCTTTTGCCTCCTCCTGTTGATGCAGAGCATAAGAACACATAGTTCTTGAGGAATGCAAGGAGCTAGGGAACAGAGGTGGATCAAACCCCCTGAAAGTCAAATATCACAACTGTAAACAGGAAGAGAAAGGAGAGAGAATGTAGCACCTGATAACTTTTCTGCTCTGATCTTTCTTGGGCCCTGACAAGACCCTAGAAAACTGAATAGTGATATAATGCATGGCCTGGACTGGGGACCTTCAGACCTTACTGGATCCTTCAGAAGAGAAAAGCATCTAGTTTTTAATATCAGAAGTATGGAAACTTCAAACATTATTTTTATTGTTGCCATTTAACTCTCCCTGATGCAAAAAAAACTAGTGAAATTTCAGGAAGGACAGGCCTGTGTGCAGCATCCCACTGTAGTTGTCCTACAGAGAACAGAAGGCATACAACATTTTCACTGCCATGCATCTTTTATTATTTCTTTAGGGCAGATTATATATGAAATTGTAACAAACAATCCTCTGTTTTTCCCTCCAGACCCTCCAAATTTGGCTATGCTTTGCAGTTCACCTTTGCAATGAAGCCTTACCACCACTATAGTTCTTTAAAAGGGTCATAGGGAATCACAGCAAAGTGGTATACAAAGGTAAAGATGTCAAGTGAGTTATGTTAACAGAAAAAGAACTACACAGTAGGTCAAGGTTTGGGCAACAGCAGGGAGATTTTTGTTAAGATAATGTTACTCACAGTGGTGGGGACTTTCTTTGTAATCCATAGCTGCCCAGAGAGAATTACCTCTATTCTCATGGAGTCACAGGGCCATATAAGAAGGTCCTATGGGGTCTGATTGTGATAGACACAGCAATTGCTTGTACAAATAAACTTCTACTATATAAGCAGTATGAAAGCGCTCTGTCATAATGTTTTCTAATGCTTCACATTTTCAGGTTAGTTTTAAGATAATTATTAGAGAAGCTTTTTCAAAGCTAAATGGAGGTTTGTGCAGCTTTGTTTTCCTTTAGGAAGGGTAATTACCTTTCACTGCACCAGTACAGGGCAGAGGTTTCTGAGTTACGTCCCAGCTAAACTAGCAGAGAAAAGGCACTGGTCCAGCACAGGAGCATCTACAGGTGACTGGCTATGTCTATATTGCACAAAAAACTCAAACTCACCTCTAGAGGATGTAAGTTCAAACATGGGCTAGAAGCAATCTTCAGGGAATGCCAAGAGAGAAGGTTCAGCCTGGTGGTACAGCTTAGCACAGGTCTACGGCACAAAGAGCTGGCCCATCACCTTCCACATGTCCCATCTAAGCATGCAGCAACACAACCTGCTTAACAAGTGCTGAAGGATTGGGATTGACAAGCAGCCTAGCCTTAGGCTACTCCTTCCTGAAAGAGAAAGCTCATATAGGCCAAGGCCGGACACTTGCAGCCAAACCACAGGACTTCTACTGGCCATAACATAGATGGCCAGATCCAGGACAGGAAGCACGAATGGCTAGAGTCTACTCCTTGGTTTAGCATGCTGAAGTCAACACAGATGAAGCCATGTTGGGCCTCAGCTTGCAGTCAGCTTGTAGCTCAAAGTACCACACACATCCCTCAGAGAACTATCACTGGAAGACTATTTGACTTTGGAAGTGAGATTTTAAAAGACATGTGGAAATATACTAATGGCCCTGCTTTAAGCATAAAAGATGCATTGCAGGGCACCACCTTTCTACATCATTATTTTTAAAATGAATGTTGAATTTCTTTCCTCATTTGAAAGAGTTTTTTCAACACTTTAGGAAAAGCTGTCCTTCAGTTCACAGATTTCTGAATATCCTGATATTTCTCCATGTTCACTACACTGAAAATACACACAGATTCACCATTAAGTATTAAATTTATTCTTATTTCTATGCTATGAAGCGGGAAGAAATCAGCAAAGGGGAATATTAACAATTTAGAAGTGGAGCTCTTATGTGTATGAGGGTTTTTTTAATATCCTTTTTTCCCCCCAGTTTCCGGTGCATATGGCCTCTCTCTAAGCCATAATTGTCCTAGAGCTCATAAAATGTGCATTATGTCCCCTTTTAGATAGAAGTCAGCAGGAACAAAACCACTGGAACAGATGAATAAACAAATTGTTGTTAAGGCTACACACATCAACCTCTAAAGAGCAGTACGAAAATATGCAGTGCTTCTGCAACTCAAATATCTGATTGTACAACGATCTGAACTGTTCATGCAAGTGTTCATTTCAGCCTGACCCTGTTTGGCACAGGTGGGAAGAAGTGTGTGTTGGAGAACCAGGTAAAATGGATGGTGGCTTTGGGACAGGGGAATCCCATCCAGCAGCAATAACAGCATGGTTTGTATGGCCATAAAATGCCCCCTGCCTGCTGGCAAGAGTGGTAACCACAAAAAGAAAACACACTCCTAATCGCCTCATTAGCATGAAGGAGATTGCTCTGGAGGCAGGACCATGAGCCATGTACAATCATACCCTGCCTTTATACTGTGCTCTTGAGTCCAGATAAGCCAACACACCACAAGGCTGAGACCTCCCAGCACTCATGTTCCACTGCTCCCTCAGCTCTTCTCTGTCCTGGTGAGTGCACACACAGAGCACATCCTGAGGATGCACTGCAGTACAAATGGGAGCCCACACTTGGGCTCGCCAGCATATTCAGGTCTGTGGTCTGCAGGTTCCTGTGCCTGTGGTTATTGGGCACCGGAAAGTTTCAAAATGGTACATATTATGTTCACTCTGGAGAAGTTTTTAAGCTCTTTGGTTTTACCTGCATTCCTTGCCATGCTTGTGCTGCTCTGCAGGGTCTGTCTTCTGCCTTTCCAATGGCTGGCATGCTGTCTCTTGAAGCTTCGTGCCTGGTAGGATTATTCACTGTCCCATGACGAACCTAACTGGAACTGCTTTCCTCTCCCTCCTAGTTTTTGTGCACAGATAGGGCTTCTTAATGCCATGACCTAAGATAGCTGCTAATCAGCCTGTACTTAGCCCTTTGGGCCTCAGAGGCCTCCAACCCTTCCCACCTTGGCATGGAGGACCAGGGTGGAATGCCACCCATGCTTTGCAGTTGTTATTGCCATAATGGGGCCTCATGACAAAGAAAATAGCAGGCTGAAAGTGATCTGAAATGGGTTGGGGTTCAGCAGTAGGCATCCTTTCCACTAACCATTGTTTGGCAGTAAATTCTACCCAGTGGCAATATTCCTTTGCTTTGCTAACAGCTGAAAATAATGCTGAAAGTGCTTTGAAAGAGCTGCTTTTTAACTGAGCTTAACACCTTTCCAAATTATTTTTGTCATGGTGAGAATCTCCCACTCAGATGAGGAAACCTAACTCTTCCTTCCCATTTCTTTTCTGCACAGCGTATAAACCACTATAAAATCACTGTTTCTGTGCCCTCCCCTGCCCTTTATTTCCATAATGGACTCTTTGCCCACATGTTTGCTAATATTTCTACCTCACTACATAAGCTGGCAGATGCCCAGAGTGTTGGTGCCTGTGACATGACCCCCTTTTGTTCCCTATGCAGTTATCTGGCAGCACCTTGTCTGCAGGGTGGGCACAGAAAACCACAGATGGACCTAACCTGGCACAAGCAGAGTCATGACAAAAACACCTGCCCCTTCCACAGCAATCTGCTGAGCTGCTGGTGTTCCCTGCATTGGGAACGGAAGGTTAAATCACCACTTTGCTTCCTGTTGTGTCACCACTTTAACTGTTTGCATCAATTATTGAATACACTTACATGGTACTAATGCCTGAGCTGTGATTCACACAGACCTTTGGAAATTAGTGCTTCAAAATGCTTTAAGTGTGGTCCTCATCCCTAAAGCTTCTAGTAGCCTACAGACTTGTGGAAGTGCTTGTCTCAAAAAATGACTAAAACCATTCCTGCAGATTTCTGATGAGGTCATAAAGAGTTAATCTAGACCCACCTCCACCGAGCATCCTCCTCAACCTCCGGAAAGCAGCATAGCAGTAGGAACAGTGAAACAGTATGAAGTTGTAGGACTGGTGCTCCCTCCAAGCAAATAAACAGCCTTTTTCTCCTTTAAATGTTGACAGTTTTACGTATTTTCTTTGGGGTTCTTACCGATCCCTTGAAAACAAGCAGCTTGCTGCTGAAATGCAGTAGAAGAAGGGAGATGCCCAATTAAAATACTTCTCACACATCCTCAGTCACTGTCTGTATTTCAGTACTTCTGTTGAGAAATCCAATACTGCTACCATCCATCAGAAAGAACAATAACCCCTTCAGGGAATTTCAAATGATATCTGATGATGAACAAAATGCAGTTGCTGGGGTATGCCAACATCTAGCACCAAAAATAAACTGTGATGGATGGTTGAAGGTCTGTTGTTTGAGAACTGTCTTTGAGTGAGGCTTGCATTATAAACGCATTTCTGCCTGTAGTGAAGTGTTTCTATGTGTGTTACTTCACTTCTTTGCCTCAGTTTCTCAACATGGGAAAAGGTAAACCATTTTCTATTGTATCGGCCCATGATGCTGCATAAGTAATGACTTCAAAAAGCATGTTGAATGTGCAAAGTACTACCCTGTTTAAGACCTAACTATCATTATGTATTAAAACATAAAGAACTACCCTGAAAACAGTTTTAGTATAGTTTGTTGTTTGCTTTTCAAACTTCTTTAGAAATGAAAGGTTTCAGAAAATGAAACCTCTTTTCACAATGAAAATCTCAATTTGCATATTTGCTTCCCAGAGGAAACAATTCCAGAGCTAAGACTAATAATTGTGGTGACTCTTCTCATTCCGAGTAACTTGGAGGCTGATGTGGTTTGTGATAGCAACTTATGCATTAAGGACTCTGATCCACACCCAAGAACCTCAAGGAGCTTCTGGCTGGATTCAAATGCTAATCTCTCAAAGGTTTTGCAATTTATTTTTTAATGGTCCACTTCTGAGACATTCATCTGACACTTTGACTATTATGTTACCTGGATTAAAAAAGATGCTAATAAGAGTATTAGCCAGGTTCTTACACACAGAAAGCTTTTGCAATTACAATACCTCCTGAGTCACTCATTCAGGATCCTGGGAAAAATAGAGCATTTTTGCTTTCCAGATCTGTTGGTTTTCTTTTTCTTTTCTTTTCTTTTTAAACGTCAAGATGTGCTTAAAGTTTCTTGTTAAGAGATTTGAAAAATGTATAGTCCTTGTAAATTAAATACTACAAGTTCTTAGATGAGTGATCCCTAAACATTTATTATTCACAATAATAGGATTTAATTCTAACTCACTGCAAGATTTATAGAAATTAAAAGACTTCATATGCATAAAGGTGATGAAAATATAATCTAGTTCATGAAATCTTTATATGCAACTTTATGTTTAAGCTGTATAGTTATCCCTGGCGCGCTCCAGGCTTGAGGAATGTGCCACCTCAGGGGCTGTGCCCTGAGCCTGAGCCAAGCTGAGAGTGGGACCAGCTCCCTGCAGCCTCCCACTGAGTCCCACTGCACCAGGGGGACAGTGGGACAGCTGTCAGTTTTGGGGTGGTGGCATGACCTTTCTAAAGCTGCAAACTCTTCAGACTTTCCTCCTCTGCCACAGCAAGGGACCGCAAATGAACTCGGGACTGGGACAATTTCCTTACAAAGAGAGGAAGCTGCTGGAAGGAAGAATGTGGCCCTGCTACACCAGAGCTTGCTTTCCTGCCTCCGAACAGGTGGCAGAGGCTGTTTTTCACACAGGGATTTGAGAGGCAGTGTTCAAGGAAGAAATTTTTGTTATAATTATGTAGCTGCATTCCCCTCAGCTGGAGTCCTAAAAGGAACTGGTGGTTTCTCTACCTCATGTACACTATTTAGGATAGCAAATCAGTACGGTTGGCATTTAACTGTTACCTGTGAGTTGTGAGACCACTGTTGAAATAGAAATGGGAGGACTTCCTTCTAAATTAATTTTCTTTTTTAACTATCAAAGCCACTGCACAGAAAGCTGCAGCAACTTCAGCAACTGTCTTGGTTGCACACCAAGGATTTCACTGAGAACATGTTAGAGGGAATCAGAAAGCAGAGAAAAGGTCACAAATAAGCACCTTAGGAACAATGAAAGCTTTTCTCCATGGAGCAGTGGGAGAGTTGCTAGAAAAACTGAAAAGGTATTAATCAGAAGTGGCTATAAATCCTCTGGAGTTTTGCTCTTATAAAACTCCTCAGAGAAAGTCTTGAAGGAAATGCAGGTCAAAGCCCAAAAAAGCTCTTGATCAGAGATTGCTGGAGGAAAATCTTCCCAGATGCCATTTAATAGGCGGCAATCACCCCAGGAGTGGGAAAGCCAAGTACGCTTGAAACATGGTTGCAGTTCCTAATAGGCCTTGTCACACTTAAGGCACTGCAAGCTCCATCCAACGAACAGCTGAAGCTGGCTGGCGATTCATAAAGCCAACAGTTTAAAGTTTATTATGATGAAAGCACTTAATGACAGCCATCGCTAGGGGCCCATCATTTATAAAGCTGTGCTGAGTATTAGACATGTAGCATGACCACCAATTTTATGTCACAATTGCTACCATAAAATGACCTTTGGTGATTTTTACTGCATGTGGTGGACAGCTCTTCTTTTACATTAGTGCTCTGTGGCTTTTCTTTGCAGACTATTATGCTGTCTAAAGCTTATTTGGCACTGTCGTGAGTCTCAACCCTTGTTATTACCCCGAAGGCCTGTCTAAAGGAAAACTCTCACGTTCTATTATAGCACTCCAATAATTTACAGATCTTACCATCCTTGGTTAGCGTCATAATTTAGTGCAGATATTCCTTCATTGTTACCACATTTAATAAAATCCCTCCGTTTCTACAAAACACACTAAATTTCCTATCTGGGCCACTAAAATGCATATATGCCTCTGTATTATGGAGACATGGATAACGGGTTTTAATTTTTTGTTGCCCATTGAAAAGAAGGGGACGCAATTGCAGTGAACAGTAGTTAACCTGGGAGAAATCTCCTTAAAGCATTAGGTATAAATGCTAGACATTGCACAAACACCAGACGTAATTTCAGTGCATAATGCACAAACATACATTTGCATGTGAACAATATTACTTAATTACCTTTCAATTTTTAGACCGACTTTGTATACTTAGGAAGCGTTTGAATATACCAGCACTTTACTGTTCTGATGTAAAGCATTACCAGTAAAGTGGTCTATCCATGCTACAACACCTTTAAATTGTATATATAATTTTATAAATGATATAAAATCTGTTTCTTGTCCATGAAAAAACACACTAGCATCGCACACTGCAATCTTGAAAGGATTTAAAATATGTGATTTCTGCTAGTACCTACTGTATTGGGTTCTATATAAAGCTTTTTTCAATAAGGTAAATTGTTACATGACAAACTCATCTTCCACCATTATCATCTGCTGTTTGTGTTTAACAACAGGAGTCCTGGTCTAACAAAACTGTTGTAATGGCTGTACAAATTACTCAGCTGAAAGCTTTTCACCAAACCAAACAGTATTAATCAGCAGTTCTTATGAAGGTGCTAATTAAAAACAATTTTCTTCCTCAGTTTGCAATACTAAGCCATCTTCATTTGCACAGTTTCCAGTATACAGCTACTGTATACACTCACACTTCAGGGTCTCTATTAACTATTGAATCTCCTATTACCTATTTTATTACATTCCTGTCTCCCAAGTTTTGAAGCTTGTTGACATTTCAGAAGTCACAGCATGATATATTTAATCATTTAAAAAGTACATTAATTGGAGTCAGAGTCAGGAAAAAATAACAGGTCTTTTAGCACGCAGGCTCTGGCAGGGCACAGCACAGCCTAAGCGTTCCAATCCTTTCTGTGAGCATAACCCTCACCCAGGGGCAACATTTCACAGCTGAAGGGGGACGGTGCCTAATGCAGAGAAACATCATTTTTTTGCTTGTTTTTAATAAGCAATCTTCTACAAGTGACACTGTGTTGGTTATGTGCAGGGAAATGCATCCAAAATAAAAGGTACTTTCTATTACCAAAGGCCTATCACTCCTTTGCTGTCGTCAGCCACAACAGCTCTTTGTTTTTGGGGGCTTGGCATCTGTTGAGTTTAACCCAGATTTGAGGGTCAAGATGTTTCTTCTCAGGCTGTGGAATGCCATCTGGACTAGCGCTTCATGCATCTTCCCTCTACTTTCCACACACTTTCCACACAAGTAGACAATGAAGATCCAATGCCGCTGTTGGACAGTGATGGAAAATATCCAGCTTTTACCCAGACACAACAATATGCTGGGCTTTTTGGCAGCAAGCCAGCTGCTGACTAAGCAAGGAGCTGTAATAGGCTAAACTCTTTAAAAACGGGAAAGTTAGGTTTGTTACATTCAGCTGTTTGAACAGAGTCCACAGGTCGGAGAGAGAGACGGATCTTGCAGAGGAGATGCAGCACTGGGTCTCACAAAATTTGGGGTCAGTTCTAGAGCGCATTGCCTGATTTCTAAATAGCTGTAGGCAAAGGAGACACCAATACTGTATGTGCCTCAGGATCCCCCATATGAGGTATGGGCATGATTTGGGGGTTTCCCCCTTTACTTACACATTCAGCTGCAAAGTCACTAAGTCATGTATTGACTTTCTTTTAGCTTTATGGGATTTCGTATAAAAGTGCCCTCATTTTGGCTGGGTTCAGTAAGCGCCGTTGCATTGCAGATGAGAATCATATTGAAAATCAGCTTTTAAAACAGTCTTTCAAAAGATACTGGTGTGCTTACAACCAATGTTAGGCCACTGATTTGTGACAGTGGGAGCATGACTAACCATCTCAATCAGACTCAGGACAGTCTAAAAAGTGAATAAAAAGATAAAAGTCAAGAAAATTTTCTCTTTCTGAGGAAACAACATGGGATGACCAGGCTCTGCAGAAAACATTTTAGACATAATCGCTAGTGCACGCTGTCTTAGCACTTTCTACTAGTGTCTCAAAACATTTCACAAGAGTTAAAGGAATTTGCAGTTTGACGTCACTGTTCATTCCCTGATTTAAAGAAGAAGAAAACCACGCATAAAAAAAATTCTAGGCTAAAACTACGCACTTAATAATTTGCCATGTGAAAACACAAGGACCTAGTTATTCCCCTCTTGCATTAGGGAGAGTGGGTAATAAAACACTGCTCTGTTTGACTTGCATGTGTTGCTGCCTTTTCCCTCTTCCCCCTGCCATATCAGCTGTGCCACCTGCCATATCAAGAGGAGGATCTAAAGCTCCACCCACTGCATCCTCTTTTGTTCAGGGAACAGCGAAGGAGAGTTGTAATGGAGATATAACACTTGATAAACCATATGCAGCCAGGCTTAAGATGTAAGAATGCCTTTTGTGGAGGGGAACAATTTTAATCCTGCTTCCCTCCTCACGCAAACATGTAGCCATTAAAGCCACAGGCAAAATGTAAATGACTTGTCTAATAAGGATTTTGAAGGTGGACTGGTACTTGGGATAGTAAGTTCTTCTGCCTTATCTCACATTCTTAAGATATTTTTTGTTTCAAATCAAACTTATTTCCCAAAAGGACAGATTTGTCCCACTGTTCCAGGATGCTATCAGATAGGACAAGTTCATAATTTTTAAGAACGCCTTCACCATATCTCACAGCAGGAAATGGAATACCTTTTTCTTGATCATTTATATGCTGAATCACACAACTTGCTTCCAGTGACACCAGGTGCATAAGGGCTGTGCCCAGGGGAACGGATGTCCACAAGAACATCATTCCTCTCTGCCACTTTTCTCTGAGAAAGAAGACACAACATGGCTATAAGAACTACCAACATGTGTGAAGGAAAACTTGCATCAGCCTAACGTTTCTGTTCTCGGTGAAGCCAGCATAGCTCTTGCACAGCGTCATTCAACTTCAACGGCTTTGCAAACACAAAGTAATTAAGCTCAATATTCTGTTACAGAACACTGTAAACTATATCATTAAAAATATACCACGTATCAGAGACTAGTTAAAACACAACATAAAAGGTTCTGATACATTTCATAAGCGTGATTTGATAAACTGCCTAACATTTTCTTAGCAGTGTATTTGATGCTTTAATAAACATGGTATTTTTATTAAAATTTAAGAGCTCAGAAACAATTCAATCCCTACTAACATGAGGGACTCTGAGAGATGTCTCTAGAAAAGAACACTCATAGTGCCTCATGTGTCACTACATCTGACTTTTCAATACTCATGTTAAAACAAAAAAATCAAGAAGAGAACTTGCTTATATACCTCTAAAAATGTGCACACAGAACAAACCTGCAAACACTTATGTAGATGAGTAACTTTACTGCCTGTGGAGATCCAATGTGAGTTTGCAGGATGAAGTCTAAATGCATCTTTGGTAAACAAGCCATCAATTACACACTTTAGGGATGGCAGCACCTGTGCAAAGCCTTCAACTCAAACGACAGACACTAAAGAAATAAAAAGCAATTATCAGCTACTAACTAATTTGAGTAAAACTGTTTTCTTCTTAGAGCTAAAACCACAATTTTCAATGACTGCTTCTCTCTTGGTAACTAACGATCTTTATTAGATTATTGTACAGCAGACATTCAGGGCCTCTCAAAAATAAAATGTTCACAAATTTTAATATTGCGTTATTTTTCACACTGCTTTGTTGATTATGAAGATTTCCTTGTACATGTTTTTAGAGAAACAAAGGCACTGCTGTATGGGACAAACAAAACAAAACTAATTACACTAAAGCCATCTTCACAGCAATTTCAAATTACTCCTAAATGCTTTTGATTTCTTACTAGACAAGTATCTTTCAACAGGAGTTTGAATATGAAACTCAGACCAGCTATAGCGGGGACATACTACTCAGTTCTAGGATAAATGGTTGGTTTGCATTGCCCCTGGTCTTTATCTAACACCGAGAATAGGCTGCTTTTTATCAAAAGAGGAATAAATTGCTGTTATTGTGATGTTAGCCCATCACTTGGCATTGCAATTCAAGTTTTTGTGAGAAAGAAATGTATGATCTAACTGCGACTTGACCTATGCCTTCTGAGATCCATCTAGGTGCTCTAATGGAGCATAAAAAGTATTGAATACAAGGACATGCAAACCGGTAGTGAGGAAATTTGTTTGAGAAGAATGAAGAGAAAGGGACTTTCGTGAGCTTGTAGTTTACATGCTGTCCAATTTGTTAAATATGGAAGAATGCTTATTGCCAAATTGCAGTTCTTTAATTAATGTATTTCAGCATTATTCTCTACACTTGCTTGCATGTAGTACCTTCCTCTCTCAGTCATGGTCTCTGCCTCTCTCTTTTTTCAACGTTTTAAAAGTGTTGTGGTTTAAGAGGCTGTTACTGAGAAGTCATTAAAATGGTCTGTTAAATTGTTAAGAAAATCAGATATGGTTCCTGTTTCTTTGCAGGACTTTTGTCTTTCCCAGAACAAGAAAAATCACAGAAAATGTTTATCAAATATGTGGGCCACAATATATCCCAATATAAACTAATTCAAGGGAGATAGTTTGATTACACTATAAAATCCTTTGGTTGTTATATTAGCAAAAAAAGTATGTGTTTTTAAAAAGCGATTTCTAGGATAGTAGCATTTAGATTTTAGTCCTGATAAAGGCTCACTTTCCATTCATAGTCAGAACCTAAATGTGCTCTTCTTGTACCTAAACAGATAATAAGCACTCAGCACACTCCCCCTTCTTGACACAACACACTGAGACTAATCACACATAATTGGAGAGGAGGAGCAGAGGGGCTGGGCAGGCTATTGTGTCCAAAGGACAAATGGTCAGTTTATGAGGCTTTTGTCTGATGCATAATTTCTTATACATCTATAGGAGGAAAAGTCCTGCTGGAAAAAAACATACATACACACATACAGAAAAAAAGCCTTCAACAGTGAAGCAAATGAGGACATTTCAATCACGGATAGAAAGATCAACAGTGTAATTAAAAAAAAAAAAAAAAAAGGCAGAAAAATCCAAGTATTCAATAGGTGCACTTTTAAAGGGTCTTCAGACAACTACTTCCTTACTAATTAAATGTAAATGCATTCACTTCTTTACAACCAGTTACATAAACCCACAAAGTATATATTTCATATATTTTCAAACACACCTCAAAAATAGCATTTAAAGAAATTAACAAAGTACATGCAAGTTTGAAGGCACAAAAGAGAAGGAAGCCAGCTTTACACCTTGGTTAATGCATAAATGTGAAGTCTGATCAGTTTTAGGCTGGAATATAAATGGAAAAATAAGCTCTAAAATAATACCAAAAAAGATATCTCAATGTTAACACTCTGTAAAACAAGACACGATATCTTCTTTGGCATTTAGATTAGAAATATTTCTCTAATGATGATTCAGGAACATAAGTGGGGGAACATGAACACTCTCCCCTCCCTGACCATTCACATACATGGATTAATTTTCAGTAGTCCATAATAAAACAAAAAGGTGTCATCTTCTATCTGTGTTTGGTTAAAACGAGAAGTAGAGGGTAATGGAGGTTTTCCTCATATGTATCTTTTTCTTCATTTTTCAACTGCAAATAAAAAATGGATAAAGTGAGCAAACTTTATGAAAGCATTTTTAAAATACTGACAGTGCTTGCTTAAGTATATTTCCTGGTACAAATGATATTACTAAAGATTAAACATTTAATAACTACAAAAATATCTTAATGTCAAATACTATCACAGGTATGGAACCATCTGTGAAATATTATTGGGAGCTGGTCAGAGTTTGTAGACGAAGTAATTCATGCAATAAATAGTTGAACACTATTTGTAAAAAAGGTGAGGGCCCATATTGCTGTACTAAGTAAATTATATTCAAGTGAGGTTTAAGGCCTGATTTAAATCCACTAAGCAAGGA
>JAWWEU010000111.1:26162544-26180044 GCA_035583155.1 Acropternis orthonyx | reverse complement strand
TCAATTTTGAACATATCTATATTTTCCAAGAGCAATTCTTGGAAAATTGCAAGAGGTTATGTCTAAGGTCAAGTGGACCTACAACAGTAGATTTCTTTAAGGTATGAAAGAGAGAACTCAGAATTGCAAGTAATAAATATGATTTTGATAAGCACTTCTACACAGGCAAATAAGAAATTCCTAAAAAGTTTCCTGTGAAGCACCTTACTCTTTATGTCCTGTATTACTCCAGACTTATAAATAATAAAAAAGGAGACTGATAACAGTAGCTTTATGTAAACAAGCTTAGAAATCATGCTCAGATAAGTGCTTTTGACCTAAATCTTGTAGCGCCTCGATCTGACATATAACCCCGCAACTGTGAAATTCTGTATGAGATTTAGCAGTTTGAAGCTGCCAACTGACCCAGCCATAAAGCAGCCAGAGATAAGGATTTACGGTACGATATGATACAATTAGACATTCACCTCCTATTTATTTCAGTCCATTTCAGTATTTAACCTATTTAAAAGTTGCAAGCTTTTTATGAAAATGTAAATGCTAGTGTGCTGTATATTTATAGGAAGCTAACAACAACAAGAAAAGACTCTCATAAATTAGATTTCTATGAATGGAAAGGGTAAACAGGAGGTGCTTCCGCAAGACTCTTCTAGACATGCAGAGATAAAGGATGGCTCTACCACACAAAATAATCAGATACAAAAATAGCTGTTCGGAAACAGCACACCTAAGGAGTACTTTAATCAAACATTTAGGTTACCTGCCAAAAGGACCATGATCTCTTCAAAATGCAATGCGGATTAAAGTGTTATCTAACACAAGCAGAAAACTAACCTTGGAGTGGAAGTTCGAAATGTGTTCATCATAATTTTCATGTCTCTGGATAGAGAAACCAGCTTTTTCAGCTAGATTGCAAAACTGGTTTAAAGTATTCCCTCGGAGTGGAGCAAATACCATTGCTTTTCCCTGGAACATTAAAAAGAGAATTTATACATTTTTAAAACTGGAAGGGAACTAGATACAACATACACCTGACTAAGCTTTTAATATGCTCAAGCTGGAAAAGTCAATTGTTCTCTTGGTAAAATACTAAAATATGGGAACAGAAAAATTGTTCGAAATATGCAAGATATCTGTGATTAAAGAAATGCCATCTAGAAAGTAGTAAATAAATATTTTCTTTAGAAAACTGCCAACTGCCATACATGTGATTCTTTTCATATAATAATGATGTCTGTGGATTACCAAAATAAAACAGAAAAAGCATACAAAACATACACTCACTGAAAAATCCATTTGTTAGCTCATGACCATGCAGAGACTGTAAATAATGATTTTCTTTTTTCTCTCTCACACATAGAAGACTACCTCCCATTCACTGTCAGTGGAATTACAACAATATAAAACAAGGCAAAAAGGGAGGCAAATCAGACCTGATCATTAATTCTTCCAAGATATTTTAAACTACCTGAGCAGTGCAACAACATTTGACCTTAAATTGGTAAATTGCATTTAAAGCAGGAATTAATGTTCTTGAATACTAATTCAGGTTCTTGCAACATGATCGGACCATTTATGATGCCCAGGAAACACATTACGGTCCATTACCTAATTTTTCGTTCATCCTTCTGTATTTAAGAAAACAAAAATGACTGTACCTTGAACTGATAGATTTTAGACACTCTGTGCAAAGTACTTGTCCAAAACCTAACCTACTTGATAGAGCATCTCTCAAAATCTTATTTGCAAAAATAATTAATTCTAATTGGCTGAATACTGTGTTCTGTCACATGGAATGAAAAGTGGTTGAAGAGCTGTAAACAAAGGTTAATATCAGCCAACAGCATATCACACTGAGGGGAGCCACAAAGTTTACTGTGAGTTCCTGTATTTAACTTCTATGTTAATGAGACCTAAGATTAATTTGTGAGGTGCTGTAATCAACCAAAAAGACAAAAAGTATTTTTAGGGAACTGAAAAAGTTTTAAAAGTATTAGACGCTGTAGAATTATATTTAGCTTGAGAAAATGCAATCTGAATAGCACAGGAAAAGAGTGATCAGTACAGAGAATTTCAGTAAGAATTCAGTTAAGTTCCAAAGCTGACACAGATACTTAGTGAGGAGAACAGGGAACAAATCTGTGTCTTACACATACATATGTACACCAAAATAACGCACAGTGAAACCGCAATAAAAACACTACATCAGTACTTATGGTATAATGTGTATTGAAAAGACTCCAACCAGTAATACCACAGTACTGTATTTATTCTCGCAATGTCTCTCTGTGAGAGAGGGAAATACTGTTATCCTCATCTTACTCTGGGGAAATTTAAGCACAAAGGAGACTTAGGGCAGTATCTAAAGCAACTCAACTTGTGTTCGTTTGTGTAGCTATAACTTTAATTCTATGGCTAAATATGATGTGCAAAGGGGTGTAACTCCCTCCAAAGGCACTGGAATTGCTTATGTAAATGCTGGGTCTGAATATAGGCTCAGCTCAGGATGAGAAACATTAAATACAGGAAATTCACATTCGGTTCCCTCACATCCTTGGCATGCTCTAATGTCATCAGACAGAAGTGGGCAGCAAAGGGAGCCTTCAGCTGAGGATTCTCCTCCTCCTGCTGCCATCTCATGCTCCCCAGAATGATGTTCTGCAGACACTCTTCCTGGCACAAGAAGGATGAGACTCCTCGGGAGTCCCCCGTTTTCATGATCACTGTAAATGGGAGATATGTCCCTCACCCAGGGCTTACTGACTACCTGATTCATACAGGGACCTCACATAGGACTAAACCTATGAATGGAGACTGCTGGAGGCCACACGCTCTACAGCAGCCACTGATCCAGCACTTCTGATGAGAAGCAATGCTCAGACAGCAGCACCCCTTCACTCCATTTGGGGTCAGCAGTCCACGTGGCCATTCCTTTGCATATTCTCTGTAGACTACTTTGAACTACATTTGAAAGAGAAATACAGTAAAATAGAATGTAACATGGTATGAAACATCTCTTAAAACCAGACACAAAATCTTGAAATAACTTTGAAGAAGGGGAATGGCTTTTTATGGAAATCCCTACATAGTTACTTTTGGCCACCTCCTTAGTTGGTGTAAAAACCCATGCATCTGTTAACTTTAGTGTGCATCTAAAACACCTGAGGCTCTTGCCCTCACTGATAAAAACAAGAAATCATGATTAAAGTTTAATGCCACAATAATCTCCCCAACCTGCAGGTACACTGGCCAGTTCTGGTCTATAACAATCTGGGTTTAAAGCACTTTTTTGTCCACTGCCTGATCTCCGTGATTCTGCTACCCGTTGTGGGGCTGCATTCACATTTCTAATTATAAAATGTTTTTCATTTCTTGGTTGGTGTACAATAAAAAAATTAGACCAGTGGACTATCCCAAGTTTAATTCTAATTCAAAAGTGTCCTGGGATGATGTTTAAAGGATGAGTTGTAAAGTTTCCTCAGGCGGCAAAATACTTCCATTAAACTTGTGAACAAAACACAGAGAAAAATGTCAGGTATAATAGTTTGAAGTATCAGTAAAATGCTACAGTAAGAAAATGGGACAGGTGTTCATATTTTGGACATAAGTATGAGCAATTTTATTCATCAATCATCATTACATGGAATCTTATTTGCTGGTACTAATCATGGCTCAATAGCATCCCATTGACTTCACTGGAATTTTGAATGGATAGGCCTCAGAAGAATGAAAGGCATAATAAAATATTGTTCTTAATTAGGGACATACACAAACAAGCAACTGCTTGTTCTGAGATTGAAATTAAAAGTATGTTTTAAGAATATAAAAAATAAAACTAAGTGTTGGCAAATCAACTCAAGTAGGTTGAGAGAAATAAAATATAGTCATGCAAGATAAATTTGCTTGATGTAAAATTTCTATGCCTAATTCTTTGATTTGGTTTACAGGTGATATTTGCCTCTGTGACAAATTCAGGTAGAAATTTCAGCCCTCAGTAGCTCTGTGAACTGCTTATTTCTGCCTCTGTGAATTTTTGGTCCTATCTTCCTATGCCAATACAACTGTCCATGGGGTCAATACTATGAATCAGATGACTGAAATGACCAGAGTCCTGTTTCAAGGAAACCAAAAAGTTACCGAAAACACATCATTCTGTGCCATGAGGATTCTAACAGCCACAAATAACATCCTTAATGAAAAAGGAAATACCACAGATATATTTTAAACTAACAGTAAGAACAGATTATGTGTTCTGAATTTTATTCTTCAAGACAGCTTTGCAAGGATACTTGTTATTTTCTGTTTACTACACTTTTTGTTTCAGTATTGTTGGCTATTATTTTCCCCGGACTCTTCTAAACTGAAAAGGAAATGTAACTTCTAAATTTGAGACAAAATAATTAATGTAGAAGAGCAAACTTAATCAAAGATTGTACCTTAGCTTGGGCATAAACTAATGCCCATAAACTATTTTTAATTATTGCAACGGGTAAATGAGTTCACTATTAATGTATTTTTCCTTTAAAAGCCAAAGGATAGGGCCACTTAGTAAACTGTCCTCTGGTGTTATCCTTAGATTTATACAGGCTAAGAACAGTAAAGTTGCTAACTATTTTGTACTTGTGACTGCCCCTTCTTTTAGGATCTCCAATGAGTATACGTTTTTATTTGGGTCTTTCAAATTACAAAAGCGTATGCTTGAAGGCATCTCTGTTGAACCTGTCATTTTTGGACAAAAGAGCTCATTTAAGGTGCCTGTACTCTGAGCTTCCACCCCACACAGGAGATGGCTGTCCTCTTAGGTATGAATTGCAGTAATTTGCAAGGACATGCCATAACTGGATATCCATCCATACAGCCATTCATAAAGTAGAGTAGGCAACTGAGTTGAGTAAAAAAAATACAGTTAGGACAGCGGTCCAAAACTCTGCAACAGAAATTCCTGCAAGGAACAAGAACTTCTTAAGCTAGCTTTGCTGATAAGAAATAGGAACCATGGCGTAAAATGCACAGCAAGTGCTATGCCATTAATACAGGCTATGCTATTAATCACAATGTGCAGAAGCAAGACTAGGAAGACAGGCAACAAAGAGCCATCTCCCTTTATTCCATCTATGTTCACAAGGACTGTAGCTTATATGCTCTGAAAAACAAAGGCTTGTAATGAATTGGAATTAGCTGACTGGAGTTAAAGAGAAACAAAGTCAGGCCAGTTTTGGTTTAAAGTCAGGTTAACAATTCCTATTTATCTAGATTGTTGCCTAGATGGCAGAATTACTTAAAATTCAGGCCGTCCTGTCTTTTAAAGCAAAGTTCCTGTCTTTTAAATCAAAGTCTCTGATTGGACTAATCAGCCCAGCTAAAGAATATGTATGTGTGTGCTTGTGTGTGCATATAAAGACATACTTGTATATGTGTTTTTGGCACTATAGAGCACCAGATCATGTTTAGCTATAAGCAGGAGAGAAAGCAACTAACAGCTCTTCTTCCACTCCAGCCAGAGGCTCCAACCAGGCCACAGTTACCAGGGCATTCCTTTCACACTTGTCTTCCTGCCACTCATGCTCTTCTTCCCCATCGTCCTTTCATGGAACCAGTACAGTGGCCTATGGGAATACCTGAAGAATCAGTTGCTGACATTGATCTGGGCTGAAAAAACAATTCTTTTTGTATTGTTTTAAACTGGGATCTGCTTTGTGTTCCAGATCACCCGTGGTCCCAAAAATTATTGCACTTTGACAACTGTTGGTACATCATAAAAGTGAGAACGCGTCACTCTGGGCAGAAGCAGCTTAACCTCTCCTTACTGCCACTGACAGAAATACCTGGGTAACCTTTCCCTCAGGGTGCCTACTGTCTCCTGTCTCCCTGGCAGCCTTGCCCCACAGCTCATTAAAATAATTCAGTCTTAAGTAACTTGCCTTAGGTCACTCAGGAAAGTCTATGATAGAACCAAGAATAGAAACCTGATCACTCTAAGCAAAGAATGGGATTACTAACATTACTAAAATGACTCAGTTTCTTAAGCCTTTGCATGTTTGGGTCTTCTATTTCTTTTACAGAGAAAATCTTGAGTACAAAATGTACTATATAAATTTGAAATAAAGTCTAGAGAATGCATTGCTAACATGAAATACTTTTGTTTTGAAACTGAAAGTGTACCTTATTGGAAGATTTGGATGTTAATCAGGAAAGATAAAATTCCTGTCTCAAACTCCTACTTAAAGCAATTACTTCATGTTTCCTCCTTTTCTCATTTTGGTATCTTCATTTTCTTTTTTTTTTTTTTTTTTAATTTGAGATTTTATATATATATTACACTGTATTTTATATGTGTGTATAACAGATTTTTTTGCCTGGTGATCTCTCTGATTTAAATAGCCTAATAGCTTTAGATTGATAAAATATTTGCTGAGTGACACTCATATAGAACATGACATCATTTTATGAAGAGCATAATTTCACTATTTTCTAAGGTACAAAAATACGCAAACACAGGACTTACTTAATGGAAAAATGTTTTAAGCCACAGTATACTTATAAGGATTTTTTTCATTTTATATAAACATAAATGAAAAGAAAAAATATTCTTTCATAATAAATAAATACACAATGACAAAGGTTACAATTGAAGGGATTAAAAATGACAGAAGCCAACATAAAAACTTTCAATATTGTATTTTACTTTAATATGAAGACATTATTATCAAAGGAAAATACTTGAGAAACGCTTTGATAAAAATAATCTGACGCTATCTTTGAAGCGGTTTCATTTATTTTACTACCCACTGTGTTCCTTATCAGAAGGCCAAGTATAAGAAGTTTCCTAGTTTATGATTAGGAAAGAATCTGATAGATTAGAAGACTCAATTGAAGTTGGACATAATAAGTATTAAAGTATTACATGACATTAATCCTGCCATTCCATTACTCTCTCAATCATTGTGCACAGACTAATTATTCTGAAGCCAGTGTTCAGGAGAAAATAGAAACATACTTACACTGGGTTGGAGTAATCTCTTTATTGCATCAACAAGGCTAGCTCTGTACCGGTCCAGAAACAGGCTGACATTGAGAAGAAACAGAATCCAGATTAAAATGGGTTTTCAATTCTAATGATACTAATGCAGATAAGTACAAGGCTAATTACATATGTTTACACAATACTGTAAAAGAGAAACTGTGGTCTACATTTCTATCTAGTGCAGGTCCTTTTAACATTAAAAATACATAAAACCAAATACAATCTTAACCAAAGCTAAATTATCAGCATGAAACAGCTCTTTATATTGCTGAAATTCACTGATCATCCATACTAGCTATTAAAATACTGCTGCATCAGAAATGACGATCAATACATAGTTAGCAATTTACATGTTTTTTTTATACAAGGGGGGTGGAGTTTTCTTAAGTGTTTTCTATTGTATTTCAGATGTTACTATTAAGGGTATTTTTTTACTTTAACCTTCCCAGTTTTGGCATTAATTCTTACCTATTACGCATATTTGTTCTATTTATATATTTATCTCTATCTATCCCTATAAAGACATACAAGATGCTACCTTGTCTCTCTCTCAAACACTGCTCAAATACAATGGCCCAGATTGTACAGAGTTGTCATCTCTCAAGAGTGCAATCCTCCATCTCCAGCATGGGTCCCGCAAGGATAGCAGCAGAGTCAATTTTCCCATGCAATGTTGCCAACATGCTCAGCCCTATTTTGGCGTGATTACCTCATGATTTGAGGGGATAATTCATCCTTCATGCCCCTCAGTACCTTAATGTATATACTAATAGTGGCAACCAGGGTGCCAATCACTCTTGACTAGATATTTGTGGACATGTAGTTACTGTGGATGAGTGCATTTACAATGGTTAGTGAACAACCATCTGATAGCAACTGATGCCTTTCAGTCCTTACTACTATGGGCTGCATTTATGTTGGTGATTCAGATAAGAAACTCCATCAGGCAGGCCACAGATAATGTGATTTTTTTTTTTAATTCTTTTTTTTTCTTCCTCCACATTTTCTCCATAATAAAACTGCTTCCCAGCTTGTGTCAAGTTCAAGTTTAACATGACATGACATTTTGTCCATTCTCTCTGGTTTTTTCTATACTCCCTTTCCCTTATCCTCAAACTTCTTTTCTGAAAAGGTATAGGTAATTTTTTTGCCAGGTTTGAAATTCTAAAAGAACATGAAGAACATGTGGAAACTCTGAAGAGAAAAAAGTAATCTGCCAACCACAGGCCTCTCATCAAGAACAGATGTGTGGATATTTAGGTAAGGACACTCCACAGCTACAAAGAAGAATACAACATTACATACCATAGAGTCAAGCAGCTGTGTAAGAGCTGTGAATTTTTGCTACTTGGGAACAAACAAAAAAGCCTATCAGAAAAGTTTAAGAGACCAAATTTCATCTTAAAAACTGGCAGAACCTCACATTGTTGAGAAAATATGGTAGAATGGGTATCCATATACATCTTAAAGAACATTCATTACAGAAGTATGGCCTTCTGAATTTCTTCTCAAGACTATGAAAGTACTACCTAACAATTTCTCTGACAGCCTGGCTCACAAGAAAATTTAAACTTGTGCAATTGACATGATGGCTCCCCCTCAGCTTTGATTAATCTTACTGGAAGAACCTTATTGAAAAGATGTATGCTTAAATATAATTTGTTGAAACAGCAACTCTTATCTCTGATGTCTCTTGGGTGTTTTAATGACATTCACCTCAGGTTGATCCCTATAAAGATAGATGTCATGAGACACTATTTCACTGGGAACTTAACCACATGCTGAAGAAGCGGAATTCATAATTCCTCTCCCAAAAGAATAGCTAAAAGGAATTAATTTTCTTCAACATGAAACATGGCATGCACACATTTAAGACTTCCTGGGATCCTGTGTAAACAGAAGTACATTCCAAATGAAAAATGCATTTACACTATTTTTACTATTGAAAGCAGGGTAGCGGAAACACAATCTTGGACCTGAATACCATTCTCTCTTTTTATAATGAGATAAGGGCACAACTGCTGTTACCAATCTTGTTCCTTCACAGTGAAAACTACAGGCCTTTGTCCACCAAAAACTGTGAACTGAGTGTCTGAGAACTTTAAAGGGCTACCATGACCTCCTAGATCAGACAACCTCAATAATGCCTTATCTGTCCAACCCCAACTGATACTTTGGTGGTACTGGAGGTAGACTCTGGGCCCTCTTAGCTTAGGAAACCCAGATAACCTGAGACAGCTGCCCCAAGTTGTCCCTGCCCTCCAAGAAGCCTGCCCCTGGGAACATGGCCTACTTAACCAAAACCAGTTTGATACTGTGATTTCCAAACTGTTGCTCTGTGAGCCACATACTCTGATCAGAAGGAGCAGAAAAGACTGGAAGCAATGCCAATGCAATGCAGTGACTCCAGGGAACATCTCTATCCTCCACCTGAGTCAGCGGACAATTTGAATAAGGAAAATCCTGAAGAAGTCATTAGATAATCTATGCTGCAGACAGGAATAGGATTCGGCCCACACAAAAGGATTTAGTTACACAGTTTCTCTTACCAGTAGAAACTATATGACTAAATATTACCACAACGTACTGGAAATGTACCCAAAAGCATCCTTCAAAACTCACAACTCATGCATTCCTGTGTAACCTGCTCTAGGTGACCCTGTCTTGGCAGGGAGTTTTGGACTAGATGATCTCAGAGGTCCCTTCCAATCCTAACAATCCTGTGATTCTGTGAACAGCTCAGTAAAATTAAATCATGCATTGTTCTAAACCATTCACGCTCAGTTCTCACACCTCAGTTCAAATTTGGCTTAGCTTGCCATTACTGTAGTGGTAATACCTCATGTTTGTGTAGTAAGGACACTGTGAAAGCAGTAGCTCAGGCCAGGAATAGCAAGGTTTTCTCAGGTCAATAAGGAAGCTTTGAATCACAGCAGTACAGAGGTGAGACACAGTTGATGATCTGGTCTTTGTTTAGGCAATGCTCTTAACCTGTGAGATCTTGATGAACAGGCAGACAACCTTGTCACATCTCTTTTTTTTTTTTTTTAGATTTTAAATTACCATTAAAACAAACAAAAAAAAAAGTTTATACCAAAGCTGTACAGAAGTAAGCCACAAGGAAACAAATTTAAAAAACAAGTAGATTCTCAGTTTGCTTCATGGTGATACTTCCTTCACGATGAACTTATTTTTCTTTTTGCATGCTTTGCCATTGCTAGAAGAGTTGAGTTTACAGGTGTACTTCAGACACTATTAGATTCATGTGTTGTGTATAATGTGTAGAGTCATTTATCTTTTTGTTCACCTTCAATTACAAGGGGGAATATAAACTGAAAAAAACCTTACTTCCATGCCATGAGGTTCCAATGCACTTGAAAGTGTGTGCAAGAAATCAGGCCTAAGACAAATAACAATAAGTTTAAATGGAAGACGGACAGAGGTCTTACTGCATTCTGGCAAAAAGATCTCCTTATAGTAAGTGAAATAAAGTAACCAAGAAAAAAATGACATATTTTAAGGTGTTCAAAGAATACTTTCAGTTCAGTTCTACATTCCTGGCAAAGCCACAACCCCCCATGACTTCAGCAAGAATCTCAGCAGTGAAAGTACCGTGGGATAGCTCCCCCTGGCCTCTCTTGTGCGAACAAAACAATGTTCTTGTGTTTCCAAAACAATGTACCACCTCTACATTAAATTACTTGTGAAAACTTGTTTCACAATAAAGTGAAAGATGAAGATTCTTTTATTGTCTCAGTCCTGCTGGCCTTGAATCTTGCTTTGGACTACAAAATCTCAGAATTTTTTTTCTCAGTAAAGAAGAATATATATACTATTTTAATAATCAGAAATCTGAGGCTCTTGAGCTTTGGAAGAGTCTTGGTTCTGGCCTGTCCATACAGCCATCTGTTATTTCTCCTCCTCTATTCATACTCACAATTCCAGCACCTATATGACTTTACATCCAAAAGTGTAGGTCAAAAGAAAGTCAAAATTCTGGCAGCCCTCACCTAACCTTAAAATTCCCCCTCAAAAATATGAGATAGGTGCATATGCTTTAAAGATTCTGTCATTTCAGGGTTTTTTCATTGTATTCTTCTTCCAGGTGTAGCATCATTATTTTTTTTCTTATTTTTGTCTCATAGTTGAGATTTTACAGTTTTACAAATTATTTCGGAACTGCTGAACCACGAAACTATTTTTATTGTCAAAATCCTGAATGGTTAAATAATGGCTAGCTTTCACAGTTTGCCTCTTATTTATTTTATAATCTGGTTGAGCTACTAAATTTAGCTGTTAACTAATAGACTGTTTGTTCTGGGAAATAACTTATTTTCCACTCCTGCACACAAGGTTTATGAAAGTCTGACTGTAAATATATGAATATAAACATATCCCTGCTTGCTGTAATCATGTACATTTTTACTTAAATCTCCATGTGGATTTGGAATATGTTTATGAATAGAGCTTGTTTTCATGTAAATGGGATCAAGCAGTACCACTGGTTAGCTATTCAGAGAATCAGACAATATCACCCTTGCTGGAAATACTTCAATAAAAATTTATCCATGTACCTAATATTTGAACTCTGATTTTTTGCTTTCTAGTTCTCTGTTCTAATCTCAGATTTTATTGACTGACAATGAGCTATATAATGGTGTTAAACTAAATGCAATCTATTCTATCTGTTTTTATCACTGCATACTTCAGGTTTCAGCTGAGGAGCTAGAAGAAAAAAAGAGATTTTTTTTTTTTTCCTCTTCAGTGGCAGCCCAAAAAATTCAGAGAGCAAAAATCCTGCCAACAGTTCTCAAACCGATTCTATATGTTGGAAGAGAAATACATGAAAATGAAAAGATTATTTGAGTTTGATAAAGCATGGAACATTTCTTTCCCCAGCCTTTTCATGTACCAGGAAACCTAGTGTCCATAACTAAAAGAATGATTTCTAAAAGAAACAAACAATGAAGGGATTTTCATGCTTATTAAACTATATATATATATATGGGCATTTGCAATAAGAAAACGGAGATAATTTGTGAATAAAATCACATTCTTTAAATGAAGCTGCACATTTCTATTTATTTTTTAGAAATCTATAAATATTTATACACTTACTTGCATCTTAAGTGCTTCAAAATAAATGTACAAAATGCAGGGATTGCAAATGCATTATGTATTTTACCTGTCATGTTTGATTCTTTGTTTCCTAAAGAAACGACACTATTTCCAAACAGACTGAGAGGAGTATTAGGCAAGAATATTACTGAAAAAAAACAACTTAAGTCTTGCTCTACTCTGCTGTACTCCCAGCACAAATAGGATGACATGGTGTGAGTATCAAGAATACAAGAGACAGCACAGCCAGGTTGTTTTGATATTTGTGTGAAGAACAAATTTAACTCTAAATCTCTTGGCAAGACCTTGCTTCACCCACATAATCTGGAGAACATCCATATGTGAGCCTTGTCTAAGCCTCCGAGAAGACTGCTGCCCTCCTGCTCATGTCCGCCAGCACTCTGATCTGACTTTCATACTTAATCTGATCTAATCCTGTCCAGCATTAACTTCATCTGTGCAATGAAACCTGGAGTAGCCATTCTAATATTTGGTGAGGAAGGCATTTACTAAATTACTTGCTGAAATCATATGGTGTTGTTTAGCTCCTTATTTTAATCAGATGATGCATCTCAGAGGCACATTATCAGCGATTAGTTAGAAACCCTTCTCTGTCCTTTTTGGGAACAAAGAACTTTTCAGAAATTAAATGCTAAGAGAAACGAAGCACTGTTGCATTCTGTCAACAAATAGGTATCAGAAAATGGCAGAAAGATCACTAAACACTCTTTCTCCAGTGCTATAAAAAAAGGAATAACTTTTCTGAAATAAGAAGGGCTTGCTCATATAGCAAAATACGAAAGGAAAAAAAAGCTCTAGAGGAATATTTTGTAAGAAGCCACTTAAAAAACCCACTGTTTAGAAGACAATAGACAGCTTCATACTTTGCCTTTTCCTTTAACTATTTCTTAATAAGGTACAGAAATTTGTTGAAGTGAGTTGTCCTAGGAAGTCCCTTTTTTCTGAATTTGGTCTCTCACAACAGTTATGTGTCACAAAACATAAACAGCTCCTTTTTTGCTTTGGACATTTAAAGGGTCAAGAGCAAATATCCATGAAGGGAAAACAGATTTGTTTAAAAATATCTACTCTTCTAAATAAAATTTGCACAGCTCTTTTTTTTTTAACACTGTCTGCATTTACATAACACAAATAATAATAATGTACCGTTTTTAAAGCTAACATGCAGCAAATACAGCACAGCACAATCCCCCAAATGCAGTATCAGAAAAGGGCTGTGTCAATAATCAAATCTATTTGCATAAATTATTAAACAATATACCATACTGCAACATTTATCTACCTTTTCATAAATTAAGTGCAGTACTCTTATTTTTCCTACTATGCATTATCTTATAATTAACATGTGCCTGTGTAAATAATATAAAACCTATATCTACAAATATTGATGTCAAATCAATTTAAGGAACCGAATGTGGTGGTGGGAAAAAAGAGGCTTGAAAATCTCTTTTTCCTTGGAAAGATATTCCAGGGAGCAAAAAATATATCCCCTTATATCAATAGTCAGATCTTTCCTAAGAAGTAAGCTAATTGAGCTGTTTGTGTTGATAAACTCCCTTTTCTCCAGACTGTTCCTCACTGAGCCATAATTATTTGCAATTTGCCTAAGTCGTCCATTTACTGATACGTCAAGCATGAAACAGAGGCAATTCCAGAAAATGGAAATGCTTCTCAAAATCAATCTTTGGGAAATAATGTGGTAGAAGTTACTGTGTGATAGAAGACTACCTTATAACTGTCACATGGAGATGAATATTAATTTGTTGAGGTTAAGGTGGCTTTGTGCTTCATTTGTTGACTTTGCTTAGCCATCAGCAAGCAGCACAGTACAATTACTCCAGCAAAGCTATTTTTCTAACATGAGTTTTATGATTTTTATGTACTTACCAGTCAGCACACATAACAATGTCAAAATGTCCTTCCAGTTGAGAGACATCTGTCTCATTATCCCATCGTAAAATGCTAGAGGAAAAAAAGATTTAAAATAAAAAGAAAAGAAAAAAGGACTTACATTTTTCATCTTGAGATTTTTAAAGTACTAATATTATTCTTATGTGACACCAAGTGTTTTAAAGAGTGCACGCTCATTACTTTCAAAGATGAATGTAAAAATCTTATTCTGTACATTTTTAAGGTTTTAAATCTCAAAGCTAAAAAGCTAATTTTCATTATAACAGAAAGTCAATCCACACAGGCTGATTAGTGTATCACCAACAAATATGCCTTTTTGAATTAGTGGCACATGCACAGCTTCAGATTTTTACCCCTTAACACCGCTACACGAAGAAGTGAAGTCAAAGTATTGACAATCTGAATGAAACACAAATCTGCAGAGTAGATGTGAATTCATGGATCTCTGTTGCATCTGGCAGGCAAGTCAGTTGTGTTTCTCAATGATGAAGTGAGCATTCACTCGGGCTAGAGGGAGGAGGGTCAGGGTGAAAAAATGCCAAGCTTAACTTCAATGCCAGCTATGTTGCCTCAGGCAAGCTTAAAAATACAGCAGTGCTGACTCTGTCAACACCTATTCTCTCACAGGTGATAAGCTATTTAATTCTGAGGTACCCAGAAGTAGGCAAAAATTCACATATGTACAAAGTTCTTCCTTGTTGATAAATGCTGCTGATATATGTAGCTGCCACAAAGAATGTCAGTACTTTACTCCCATCTAAAAAAATACCAACTAGTATTGGAATGTACCGCATACTTTAAATATCATTACCCCGAAGATTTGAAGTTGCATTTCTATTTCTAGGCTATTTTTAAAAAGGAATCCATCCTTCTTTTTCATTTCCTGGTTATTTATAATAGAAAGTAGATAAATATTTATGGGAAAAGCACTCGTGGGGGAAGGGTCTAATCTGATCTTGTCAGGTTGTGCGTGCTTATCGCAGTTTTGTATGAGTCTTGACCAAATAGACCCTTTAGTCTTCCCGCAGCTATAATCTACTTCTGGTTAAAAGCCATCTCCATTCACATCCTACTCCTAATATTTAACCGAGGATCAGTTTATAATGTGTTCATTCAGAAATGTTCCCTAAGTATAGGCAAAAAAGGGAATTTTGCACGTTGACTGTACTGTATGCAAAAAAGCTTCATAAATATGTAGATAAATAGATACAGAGAATTAAGGTACCACAATATGCGTGTACACGTGCATAGACAAAAAAAATTGAGACCGAATGCTTTTAAAACATGGACATTATGAAAGGAGAGGTCCAGTTGGTTGGGAAAGCTTTGATTATGTGGGGCTCAATGTAACTGAACAGATCAGGACTCATTAGCCCATTTGCCCTCCTGGAATTTACTGTGACAATCCAAAGATAGAAAAGAGTAGATTAATTTAATTTTTCCCCCTCAAATTGAAAGTAATCCAGATTTTAGAAGCCTAGGTAGCTTTGCACACTGGCACGCAGCAGGCATCCAGTAGTGGAAAGTGACAAAGGAGAGTTCTCACTCTCAGCTGCTGGCTGCCTGCTGGCTACCAGCGGCTTTTTCAACCCTGTTTCCGTGGAAACTTAGGTTAGAATGGTGAAAATTAGGTAAAGGTAAGTTTTGTGGGTTTAAAGCACGCACTCTAATACTTTAAGAATCCTGAAGCAGAACTGGAAATTGGCAGAAGAACTGTGAGCCTTAAAAGGCCACCTTTGGTTCTCATTGCTACAGAAACAGAGATCTGATCAGTACCACTAGAGAGATTAGAATTATGATTTTTTTAACCCATATATTTACTATACTTCACACATGCAGTTTGGAAGCCAGCACAGGTGCCTCCTTCTAAAAAAAAAAAAAAAAAAAGAAAAAGAAAAAGCCCCACCAACCCTCCCTTATGTTACTGTCAGCTTTCTGCTCAGCATCCAAAACACAGCATTTTCTGTGCACACCTAATGTAGGCAAGAGGAGTTTGTGTGGGTAGGTAGAAGTTCATAAACCATGTTGCTGAGCAAAATATGGAACTGATGGGTTGCCAGGAGCATGAGCAGTTGTGCAACATGACTGGCATGTGTACTGTTAGGAGTGAGCTAAGGGCCCCACACCTTCCTCCACATTCCTGATGCAGTACCAGGGCCACCTTTGGTCTCTAGCTTCAACACAGTTTCCTGAAGACATCACAATTATGCAAAAGCCAATGACAAATTTACACACAAGATTTTTTAAATCAACTTTGCCGTAAATTTTCCAAAAGTAAAAAAAAATCTTTATCCCTGCAGGGAAACTAAAGTTAATTTCTATAAAATAAACACCAACAGGACTCATCCTGATAAAGCAAAGATAATTTCTCTAAAATAAATACCAGTGGGACTCACCCTGATCTCACTCATGTATGTACACTGATGGGAGAGATGGAACTACAAGCTGTATGTATCTGTCCCTGCTATCTTTAGCTAAGTGCAGGCATGACTAGTAAGGGAGGCACAGGCAGGGGATGTGAAGCGAAGTACTGGCTGCAGCCTCCAAAGCTGTTTCTGTAGCTAACTCTGGGCTACCCTTTCTATTTAATGCTTTCATAAATTTCCAGGAGCTGCAATGGAACATCTGCACCTGCACCTGTAAAGCAGACATGCCCCCACATATCAGGGAAACAGAATCAATTCTGCTCATTATTACATCACTAACACTGGTGTCAGAATCAGACTGATTCTGAATCAGTTATTTTGAATTCTGGTGTTAATGAAAGCAGTGAATCAGACTTAGGACTCATATAAATACCATCAACTAGCCATACAGGCCCTTGTAATACAAGCACAATTCTTGGGTGTAAAGCAGAGAAAAATCCCCTGATATTGCAAAACAAAGAGGTGTATCTAAATGCATGCATCTATATGTAGTAAGGGGATTAGGAGCAATAATTTCTTTATGAATTACTGAGGACGTGACTCTTGGACTTAGTGGTCAGACCTGAAAGAAATACTGAAGGCACCATGAAGAAAGGGCTGATTGCATTTCCATTTAAAGAAAAGCACTGCTAGGAAACCCAGAAAAGTGGTAGCAACAGAAATCTGAAAATCTGTTTTTATGAAATTTCCTTTAAAAAAGTAGAAGTGTAAAAATACCTCACCACAAAAAGTCTCTTAAATTGCCAGTATCATGTTGAGTGCCAACATGAAGAAAATGCAAGCCTTCTTAATATTTTCCTCTTGTTCCTTTCCAGTGATGTTAATTTAGTTGACATAAGTAATTTTTTAAACAAACCTACTTTTCTTCCAGTGAAGTAAGTTTTAAAGCTATAATATTTTTATACCTTTCTTTTGAAGGAAGGTGTGTGCTGGTTTAAAGGTAAACCAGCAGGAGGAATGAGTCTAACTCACAAACAGATTACAAGTCAGAATTATAGTT
>JAWWEU010000111.1:26072980-26162444 GCA_035583155.1 Acropternis orthonyx | reverse complement strand
GGAGACAGAGGGTGATTCCTCTGAGGTGCAGGGTTGGTAGATGAAAGAAAAATTCCATGATTTTAAACCCATAACAAGGTGCCACAGTACTGACAATTGAAATTATTTTGTAAATTTGAAACGTGCTTTACTCTGTGTTTCCGTCCAAGGCACACCTTCAATGCCGTTTTTGTAAGAAAACCATAAACAACAAACCAACATATTTTAGGCTGTGTAAAACCCACTCTTGATATTATTTTATGCTGGCTTATTTAACTGATGCAGGTTTAGTTTCTTACAATTGAAAACACACAACTCCGTTTCAGCAGAAAAGGATCTGAAATCCAACAGAAATATAAAAACATTGGGAGTTTTTTTTGGCTACAAGAAGAACATTAAAAATGAAATAGGATGCAAGGCAAAAGCACTCCTGCACTGTTCAGCTACTACTTAAGTCAAAGTGATGGTGGTTGAAACTTGGTACCCACTCATAGCTGTTTTATGGCCTGTATCAAATGAATTTGACCAGTTTTCAGAGAAGTACCCACGTCACAAACCTTTTACTATAATTAGCAATCTTAATGGTAGTCCTAGCGTAAAGGACAAGGACTGAAGAGTTGTGGAGAATTAACTACCCTCTCACAGGCAGAGGTGGCTTTTCCAGGTCAGGGACAAAGCATACTATCAAAATAGGCTGAGAAAAGATGTACTGATGCTTTCGTTTCCCAGGCTATCAACATTATATCATTCCAAAGCAACAGATTCAGTAAAAACAACCCCAAACAACACACAACACAACCACTCAAAGCAATTCTTCCTTTTTTTCCCACACCGGATATATCTTTTATACTGACAAGCAAGCCAGAAAATGTGATTGGGTCAAGATACAAGAATTATGATAACAGAACAAAAAGATCAAGGAAGAAAATAGAGACTTTAAACACAAAAATGTAGCCCCAAATAGCCCCATGTACTCCAAAATAAAAAACCCACATGAAAATAGCAAATGTTGCAGGGATAGTTATGGCAGCCAAGGTTTCTCCTGTACGGTAATTCTAACTTAGGGAGGGTACCCTGACAAATGTCGACACTCTTTTCCTTACACTGGTAAAGTATCTCAGCAATCTACAACAAAAGACCTGATTTTACTGGGTTTTTATTTCTCATGCAAAATTCTTCATTACTATTATTATTCAACTTCTGTTATTCAGTGTTTTTCTTCCTAGTGTGTCTAGGCAGGTAACTTATATGAGAAAAAACAGGTTAAGTCTCTGATTGTTAAAACTTGAAACATTTCCAAGTCCCTCTGAGATGTTCTTGTGATGAATGGCACAGGCTAGAGTAGCTCTCAACTTAGCAGAAAAGTAGTTGTGCAGATAAAGACAAAAAAATCAGAATTAGAAAAAAAGGACAAAAGACACAAAAGCCTTACTTGCTTCAAGATGTATTAGTAGTTTTAATAAGGATTTAAAAACTTGTCCCAATTAGCAGATGAGCAGCTACCAAGAACCCCTATCTACCCACCTCTTCTTTTCATATTTTAATTTAAGCTTCAGTCTTTGAAAAGCATTATCATTGGAAAGTATACAGGTTCAGGTAAAAGATTTTGTCTGAGGGTTTATATGACTTTTTCTATGACATTAACCAAGAAAGTTCATTAGCACATTAACAAAAGGCATCATCAGGATGTTTCTCTACACCTTGATCTCCATTTGAGATTAGTTAGTTTTGTATAAAGATCAAGAAGATGGATTTCAATCTAACGATAGAGGCAATGTGTACACCTATCATTACAACTCCTCTGAGGAGTCTTGCAAATTTCCCTACTATAATTTCCCCATCTTTCTTATTATCTTCTCATATTTCTCCGCCTTCTTTCACCTTCTCTGTTTCTTACTTTGACTGCTTCACTTTGCTTTGTATTCTTATCTCATTCCCTACAGTGCATACCTGGTTTGAAGGGAGCAAAGGTACCAAATATCGACCATTCTTCCTTTACTCTTACATTTCGAAACATTTTGAATGTGATATTTACAGTTGCCGATGGACACATTCTTCTAACAATGTCCATGAAGGTTTCAGAAACTTCCATGTCACTTACCTGCTACTTCTCAAAGTATACCAATGATTTTTCTCAGCTAGGCTCAAAATCTGCACTTTATCCTCACTCTCCTGCACATTTTTTCTCTCTTCAGCCCAGTAAAATCTTGCTATTAAAAATTTACAATTTCTAACTTCTTTTTTTGTCTCATCATTTTTAAAATGTGCTCTTCTAAAGATTATCTTCAAACCTTTCCCACATTTCTGATAATTTCACAATGTTCCACCTCAAGCTTTTCTTCCTCTGAATTTTATTTCTGGGTTATCTCATCCATAAAAGATTACATCAAACTCCCCATTTCTCCACTTCATACTCTGTACACAGACTCTAACTCAGTACTTTTCACAGCTTCAGTGAATAAGAAGTACCACAAGGCATTGTAACCACACTTTCTGGATCCCTTTGGACACAACCATTAATTCCAGTCTGTAATCTATACTTAGCTTAGACCTTTCTCTGGATCTGCTTACTCAGCTCTGTTGCTTACTCTCTTTGCATAGCATCTCTAAGAAGTTTCTTACCAACCCACCCAAACTCTCAACCATGTCATCATCACTTACATCTAAACATCACAATACTCTGTTCTCTCTGCTCTTGGAAAATGCAGTCTTGCCATATTAATATTTATTCAGTAGGCTGTTGCAAAGGTTGTTTTTCTTGCCTACAGCCCTGATCTTGTCATCTTTCTCTGTAGTCCTCCAGTTAAATTGCAAGTTGTCCTTTCCAAATACTTCACAACAGTTCACTCCCCTATTTTTTATCTCTCATTCAATATTAAAGGGACAAGTCCCTTCTTTAATCAGCCCTAATGTCAGCCTGCATCTTCCACTTTTCAAGCAAGCACCTGTAAAATTTTCTTCCACTATGTTCTTCATGATCACTCTATTGTCCTTGAAACTGTCCTTTAAAATAGTGCCTATAAAAGCCAAGAAGATGCAAGGCTGCTCTTGTGCCTCTAACTCTGTCTATCATGCTGACTTCAGCTGTCCTTATTATCCTTCCTCACTATATCTATCTCTGGTCTTAGACCACAGATTCTCTAACACAAACTGCCTTTTTGTTCTGTGATTATGTCTGGTACAACAATTCAAGATGAAACTAAACCACACTAACATGGTAATATAAAAGAAGAAAAGAAACACCAAACCCAACTATGGGCCGCTTCTAACTGTGATTCTATCTAGGTTTTCCTGCCTGAAAGTTTCTTTTTAAAAGCGCATGATAAAGTTACACACTTCCCTTGTTTCTTCTTCTAAGAATATATATTCTCTCTCTTATTTTGTACAACATATTCTACTAAAATTCTGACAGGAACATTACAGTTTTGTCTTCAAAAATAACAGTCCTAACACACATTTGCTGTGTATCAAAAGCTACTACATTTTTGGAACATAATTAATGCACTGCATATAAATACAACTGTTGTAGAATAATTTTTTCCAGTTTGGAGATCATTAATGCATTGCATGTAAATACAACTGTTGTAGAATAAATTTTTCCTTTTTGTTGACACATCACAACCCAACATTCAGCACTAGTGTGGGTATTTATTTAAAAGAAGTGAGAATATCTTGTAGAAAAATGCTATTAATAAAAAAAAATATCAGTAGTGGTTGTGAATTTGCCTTTTCACATCACTCCCCTACATCAATGCTTTCTAAATCAGCCTTTATGTGGAGACTGACTACTGTTTTTAGCAAGGTTCATATAGTACACTTTTTTTTAAAAAAAGGCTGGTTCTCAAATTCTAATTCAGAATGATTCAGTATTAAAAAGTCCCCATGGTTTCAAAGTACAAGACAGCATAAACTCATGTGGCACAAATGTCCAGGTAGGAACAGTGATTGGTGTAAAAACATGAAAGAAAAGAAGACAGTTTCTTGCTCTTTGGAAAACAGTATATCCATGAATATGGGGAGGATAATCAAGGGAGGCAGAAGAAAAAAAACCCAAGAATGTGAAGTGAATCAGGCAGGTCCAGAAGGGCTGAATGGAGGAAAATTTAAAAGCAGCAGAGAAGATGCAATTCACAGGTGCTTAAATTTGGAGGGCAGAAAGGACCACAACAGATATCCAAGATTTCAAATTTCTGTATCAAGCCCATATACCTCAGGAAATTCAGACATGATTCAGAAAGATATCCATGATTCAAACAAAGTCACTGCTTAAGAAACTATCACTTCCCATGGAAAGATGTTTTAATGTATTATCATTCTGTCAAATCTCATTTTTTTCTAGACTGAATTTGCCTAGCTTCAATTTTTACATCTTGTTAGGTACTTGTAAGCTAGATTAAAGACTGATCTTCTGTTAAAGGATTTTTTTCTCCACATGAGACTTTCAGATCAAAATCAATTCATTTCTTAACAATCAAGTCATTTCTTTGACAAGTAAAGTAAACAGAGCTCTTTAACTCTCTTATTTCCAGACCCTGATTCACTCTTCCGTCCCCTTCCTGAATCCCATCCATTTTCAGCACCCTTGGTTAATGAACTAGCTATTAACTGAGTATGAATGAAATAAGCAAGGATAGCACTTTAAGCATCACACTGTCAAAATGTAAAGTTTGTCATGGCAAAGATTAGCCAAAAGTGCCTGTGAAGGAGGGAGAGAGCCTACTGGAAGTGTGTAAAGATGTACTTGACAACTGCATATTAAGGTAGAGCCAAGGCAGATGAGGAAGGGTAGACAAAGGTACAATGGTAACAACATAAACCAGGAAACAATGTAAAAGTTGGCTAAAATTATGGATACAAAAAGCAGCAGAGGAATAAAAGAAATAATATTTGATTCTAACATCTCAAAGACATTTTCCTTTAAAGCCCTGGAAAGAAAGATCTCAATCTTCTCATATTAGTGGTCTCCCCCTACTCTTTTTGTACAGCCCAATACAGTACAAGAGGAATAGTTTTACCAAGAGCATGTATTTTAGCTAAGAGGAGACCATCACTAAATAGTCAAAGATTTGAGCAAGAATTACTTAAAATAATGCAATGTTATACTTTTAGATAACACTTAGCTTTTCTGCCTGTTATTCTAAACACATAGGAATTTATTTACAAAGCATGCTAACTTTTCGGTTTTTTCTCTTCTCTTTATGTATTCTTATCTGGTTCCATAAAGAAGACAGAGAAAGCTACAATGCAATTTAAAATATCCTTTTTGAATCAATACAACTGGGTAAAATACACAAACAGGAGAGGCTTGGAAGTTTGGGAAAGTCAGATGGTATGGTCAAACACTAAAACAAATTATTAGAAATAAATCGTTAGAAACAAATTGTTAGGAACAAAAAAAATTAGAAACACAAGCTGAAGTTTCACCCTGTTGAAGAAAGAATCACAAAAATGGAAAATTAAATGTAGTACTAAAATTAGGCAGGTAAAAATTGAGTGTACTCTTCCCTTTGTGCTAAATCTCCCTGCAAGCTGATAATTGGGATAAAGAATGAGCACTCACAGAGGACAACATTTCTGAGAGGTGAAATTAGCTCTTTACATCGGTGCAAAATTTACTTCACTGTAGAAGAAATTGAAGACATTTCACCACAGAAGCCTTTTTTGACATGTCTTCTGTAAAAGGAAGTCCTATTTTATAAACCTTGAGCGCTTCCAAGGTACCAACAAATACTCAGATAAGGGTGATCTGAGTAACACAGCCTGATTCTGATTCCAAATAACCACTGGAAAAGACCCTCACTAACAACATTTTAGGAAAATAGACTGTTGCTGGACAAGGGTCCTGACACGGCTAAATAATAGAACAAAAGACAGGGAACAGGGTAGTAGCAAATGGTCAGTTCTCACAGTGCAGGGAAATAATCAGCAGAGTTCCCCTGGGACCTGTTCTATTCAACATGTTTACAAGAGATGAGCACTGAGGTGGCAAAGTTTGCTAATGTTAAGAAGTCATTCAAGATAGTGAGGAAAAGAGCAGACTGTGAAGGATTGCACAAGGATGAAACTGAGTAATTGGCCAATAAAATGACAGGTGAAATTCAGTGTGGATAAATGCAAAGTGCACAATGGAAAAAATAATTCTTGCTTGATACAGAAAATGAAGGTCTCCAAACTGACCATCACTGGAAAGCTACTGATGTTGTGACAGACAGTGTCATGAAACTATTAGCTCTGTGCTCAACTGCAGTGAAAAAGGCAAATCACCATTAGGATTTTTAGAAGGGGAACAAAAAGCATAATTATCTATTTATGCACACTTTGAATGCAATACTGATCACAGTCATCTGAAAATGAGTAGACTGAAACTGAAAAAGATATAGAGCAGGGCAAGTATGATCAGAAGTATGTAATGGTTTCCACTTGAGTTGAGTGATAAAGAGCTACAACTTCACAATGGATGTGAGCAGACAAACTGCTCATTTCTTTATGGGTTTAATTCTGAAAGCTTGTAAATTCATTACAATTGTAAGGAACACTAAGATCTCAGAGACCATTGTAACCTATGTGTTAATTTTTAAGGAGAAGGAATTGTCCCTTTTGCTCACATGGTCATTCATTCTTGATATGGGTTCTAAAGTTGGCTATAGAATTAAGAGTATGTTACATGCTATTACTAATCAAATCAAAGGGTGCAATGCCACAAGCATTTCTCTTACTGTCTTGATGTTACATGTACTTTCTTACACTCCTTTGTGGCATGTAATCTCTGAAACTCTTAGGAAAACAATAAACTTGTTTGCAGCTAAAACTTCACAGGTCCCATATCAGCAATTAGAATATAACTTTTGCTCTTAACAGATTCAGTCTCAGACAAGGGAATCCGAAGGAAGAACAAATTCCCTGGTAAGGAAGACAGACTGAGTCTGTAAACCTGCAGAATACACTGCAAGCCTTCCTCTTCGGGAAAGCTTTTCCATCACGGCATTTGTAATAACAACAACTTTTCAAAATTCTATTACCCAAACAGCTGCTTCAGGAAGATTTCCACATCAAAGCAAATAGAAGACAAAGAGCAGTTTCCTTGACTTTGTTATTGCTGATTTAATAATTGGTGGACACATTGAAAACAATTATATAATGCACGTCAAACCAGTAACAGTTGATGGTACAAAGACTGCTATTGTGATAGGTCATATGGTAAGTTATAAGGTAAACCTACACCGGTCATGGATAATTTTTGAATGGGGAAAAAAATAAAATTGTGAAACCCATACATGGTATTAATACCCTTCACTATGGTAAGACATTACTAGTAACTGGGTGGTATTACTGTACCTATTTCCAGTATACATAAACAAGAAATCCTGGGTGTACTCATGAAAACTAAAAATAAAACAGAATTGTATATTCACCGCTGAAGTAAACTGTTTACTAAATATCTATTATTACATTATAACACATAATATGACAAACTGCCAGTTTGGCTTACATTACTGTATTTTTAAACAATAATCAGGAGTTGGCAGAGAGCTGGACAAGTGCTCAGTTACTGCATTTTGTATAAATCTAAACAAATGAATGTATGGCATGTTGTCCTAATTTAACTTCTCTTGGCTGATACTGGATTGTTCCTTTTTGCACTATACATGTTTTGGAATATTTTCCAAGTGTAGACTAAAATGTCTGGAACAGTCACAAAATTACTCTCATACTGGTAATTTCTACTCATGTGCAAGGAAAAGAGTACAAGATCCTGATGTAAGATGAAGGTCTATTCTGAATTATCTTTTTTATGGAAAGAATCTTTTAACTTTGCACTGGATACTGTGAAGTTGCAGGACTGGACACTGTTCAAATGACGTGTTCTAACAAAGAACGTGCCTTCTTCAGATTAAGCTGATGTTGCAGTTAATCACTTACATACATCACTGTATTAATTTGCCTGCAAGATCTAATCAATGGAAAAGAAGTCACTGACTGTCACTTTGCACACCAGTGTTGAATTCTTCCCTACAAAACACTACATTTCCTTCATTTTCTTGTGGGTTTTTTTTTCCCCTCTTTCTTTTACCTCCCCATAACCATTATGTAACTAAGGTTTTCACTAGTAGGAAAAGTGAATCAATGTTACAGTAATATTTCAGACTTTACATCAACTTTTTAGTTTCTTCAAGGCATTGAGAAGCGATCATATAACTTTGTCTTCATCACATGCCATTACTGAATCTGAAGGACTGATCAGTCCATTAGAGTAATTTGAATACTCATTTTATAAAACTTTATACTGTTACAACAAATCTAAAAAAGCCTTAAGAATGTAGAAGTAAAAATCAAATTAAGTGCTTATTATAAAATGAGCCTTATGTTTTCATATAGTACTTAACATTATTTTGTAATTTAATTATTTTATTTATGCAAATAAGGCCCCAAATGCTATTGCACTCAAGAAGTTAAACACTTGACATTTTTACTCCTTAAAATGCAACATTTTATGATGTCTAGATATGTTTATTAATTAGTGATTATTAACACCCAGTAAACAACATCACGTCTTGTAAAAACACAATCTTTCTTCACAGCATGAGGCTGAAATCTATTATTCACTGATTCCATATGCTGAAATACACTCAAATGATCACAAATGACCTTAAGTATTAGATAAATGTAAATGAGGACGAGTAGAAAATGTGCTTTTGATTGATATCTAGAAGAGCAGGTTTGAAATCTTGACAAGGGATGAAATCTGAAATCTCATACACTGTGGAAATCCACAAAATCTAAGCTTCTGAATGGACATACCATCCAGCCTCTCCTCAGCAGAGTGTCAGAGGCTGCTCACAAGAGGTGTTCACCATATGGAATCTGACAGACCTGGGGCCTGCATGGCCTTTGTCTACCTGGTAGGCTTTTATTAGGATGCAGAGATATATCTCTAAGTTATATGGACATGCAAAAGCAGAATTTTTCTAGCCCTAAGTGCTCACTTAAAAGAATTTCTCTACACAGATTGGCTACATAAGCATAGCCATTAACACTGTACGGGTTTAACCCTGTATGTTAGTAAGTTTACTCTGCATTAAGTTTGCTTTTGTCAGCCCTTTTTCAGCTCTAGTTTTGTCACTTATACGAGGACCAAGAGCCCTTCTGGAATGTGAGCCATCAAAAAATATGTATTACTTAGACACACAAATAAGAGTGCACTATTTGCTCTTAGGTAGCCATCTTCTAATTCTTAACCCTATACCATGAATACGAAGTACTTTACAATTTACTTTTTAAACAACTGGAAGAGATGAACACACTTCAATTTTTCAGCTACTTCCAGCCCCTACTGTACCTGGAGATACCTCAGCTAAGCAGACAGTTCAGTGGCACCACCTTTTACAGGGTGGGCAGGAAGGGGTCTGGAGACAATCTGAAACCAAAGTCTCTAAACTTCTACAGTGCTCATTCTTCAGTGTGTGCCATCAGGGCTAACAAAGAGGCAACAAGGCAGGTCCCCTCTGAGAAAAATGCTGAGTGCAGCCTGCACCCCAGCACCCTGTGCCTGGTTCCCATGCTCGCTATCTGTCCTTGCAGTGACAACACAATACTGATCACACAGACAGGATGACCAAAAAAACCTCCCAAGGATGCTCCAACATCTACCTCAGGGGCAAATTGTTGCAACCCTGAATTCTATTTAACATGAAACCTGCCAGTGGTTTAGGTACATTCACTCCAAGCCTGATACTCAGCACAATGGGTAGTGTTGACTCTGAAGCAGCCAGATTTCAACCATGCACTGAACCACAGGTTGAAGAGACATAGCGTATGTTAAAAGACGATAAAAAGGAAAGAGAGGTCATGTCACCAAGATTAATCATTCTGTGTTTCCTATGCTAAAAAGCAATTAATTTTTTTTAATACTTCTGAATTTCTGTCTTGCATCACTTACCTACTCATATTATATATACATCTGTGTCAGCATCAGTAACATAGGTCACACTTTCACACTTTTGCATACATTTCACATCTACATTAAATACAGAAGTACATGCAAGAATCAGGAATATAGTTCAATAGAATCTTCATACAAAGAGTTTAGTAGAATCTTACCGGCCTGACACTTTCTGAGCCTTAAATACTCCAGCATTTTGGTTTCTTGCGATGATCTCATTTACATCTGTAGTATAATTGTTAAGAATTATCTACAAAACTAGAGCAATAATAAAAATAATAAACCCCACTCTTTTCCTTTGCTAATACCCTCATAATGCCTCTCATCTGTTTGGTCTTCTTTATCCTGCGCTAAGAGCCAGTCTTTTTTCAGAAACATAAATTTTATATTACTACTCCAGCACATCAGCCATGTATCTATGCAACAATTTGCTCTTGTTGCCTACCTCTATTTACTGTTTCATTTAAGGAATTTCTAGACAAAAGACTTCCCATACCTTATATGTATTTAAAGGCAACTATTTGCAAAGATAAGAATGATAATCATAATTAACTGAAATATCCTGTCTCTGTCTGGGTGAATCCAGCACACAACAGGATCACCTTAACCTACAGGCAAAGGAGTTTCTAGTCCGTTTGCTTTCTTGAGAAAGATTTGGAACTACCATAAAAGAGTACAAAGCAATAAACACCTTTTCTTCCCCTCAGGTACCACAAGGGTGCCTCGGCCTCATGTCTCAGCTTCTTGTACTTTGCAAGATCAAGTCACAAATTTGAGTAGCCATTCAAGCAGGTGAAAGCAAAGGCTGTCAAGGAAAAGTTTCAAGTGAAGCTAAGCCCAGTCATCTGTGGCTAGAAAGATAACCTTCATAATCAGTTATTTGTAGTTAGTGAGAAGCCATAGGAAGGAAAAGATATAGCAAGTAAGTGAAAACTGAGAATACTAATTGTCACTAATTGTCATTCAATGTGAATCCATATGCATTTGAATGTTTCAATCTCAAATATAAAAAAATTATTTTAGGCATTTTTGGTAAAGATGCCAATGATCCCTCTTTTTTATTTAAGGCACAGGAAATTTGATGCTAATTAGGAGGATGTTTTTAGGTCCACATAATATGTCAAATTTTTTTGAAAGTGCTCTTATGAAAAAACTGGACACTAGTTTCAGGCTAATTTGAAATATAATTAATATATATTTTTATTTGCTTTGCTGAAATCACATAATTGGCCTACCTAACAGGGATGGTTATTTAAGAAAAGTTATTTTAGGAAAGCCCCTATCCAAACAATGGAACAGACAACTGGTATTTTCTGAAGCCAAAAACTAGAAGAATGACAGAAAACTAGTTTAAACAAATCTCTGTATTTTGGATGTGCCTTTTAAATATTTTCTACAATATGCAGTGGGAAGTAGTAAATGAATGGCCTGTATCTGTGAAGCAGTAGGAAGGCGTAAGCAACTCTATGAGCAAACCATGCTGTTTACAAGTAAAGGCAGAAATAACATTGATGGGAAACTAGCTACACTGCACTTAAATTATATAACTGAGCAAAACTATTAATAATGGTTATAAACATGTTAACACTAGCTTTTTTAAATAATTTATGAGCCCATGTCGTCAGGCATTCAGGCTGAACATGACCCTTCTAATCTAAATTTCCCAGGACTGTTTAAAGATCCATATGCCATATTTTAATGGCCATTACAGTGCACTGCAACGATGTTTTGTATTACTGATGCTTTCAGACAGAAGTTCAAGTCACCAGTGCATGGTGTGAAACAGAGCTAAGGCAGAAGGTACACAGCCTCGCTGAAATAGGAGAGAATTTTCACTCAAATGAACCTCATCCTTGGATTTGGACATGTCGAATTGAAGAAAGATGCTTCCAGTGTTCTGAGGAAATGGAATTTGATGTTCCTGATTGACTTATATCACAGATAGTACCTGAGTTCGAAAATTTGTATCTGAATTCATTTGACACAAAATTACAAATGGGGATGAATCTGGTGACTTTGCCCTGTGTATATATTTATTATTCACTAGATATGTCTGTATTTTAACTTTTAATACTTTCCTTACTTAAGTGATTCTGAAAGAATTTAGATAAAACACACTAAACAAACAACAAAGTTTGGAACCAAACCACAAAAGCAGTAATGTCTGTCTTTATTTTATTGATTTTGCTATATAAATGATCTATTTATCAATTAAAACCTGATCATGATAAGGAAAACCAGTGAGTCAGAGTGAAGTCTTTTAAATGGATTAGCAACTCAAATCATAATATCCTTTTAAAAACCTCCATAAACATAACACATCAGAACATGGATCAGTATAAAAATACAGCAATATATTTCACAGTGAGAGGGTTAAAATGGCAACAATTATTTGAAATTAACTGATTTGTAAATTCTTTTAACTTCTAACATTTCAATAACATATCCTATTATAGATATTGAAAATATACAGAGTGAATACTTCACGTAGCTGTATGAAATGCAGATTAATAGGAAGCATGTCAAAAATTAAAAGAAAAATCAAGTCCTAAAAAGCTTGAGATTTCACAAAGCAAAGCTGTTAGTTATGCTCACTGAATAGTGATAGCAACAACAAAAACAACAATAATTATGATGATGTTGATAATACAAAGGCAGATTCTCAGATGCAATGCACTATTGCCAGGTCGATTTTCAATTACATTTCACTGATGTATTCATTTGTTTCTTAATGTGCTCATCTTGCCCATTAAGAATAATTAGCAGGCTTGCTTGGTGATTTCCTGGCTTCTGACAGGGATTTTTTTTTTTTTGTTGACAACCACTTTTACTTTTTGGAGAGTAATTTTTGGATATTATAGTATGACTGGCATGTAATTTAAGCTTCCTAAGAAATTTACAGGGAAGATGTAAACAGTAATTTTAAAACAAGATTATTTTAATCTATAATACCTACATAAAAAGCATAATACTAGGCATTAGCCATTCCTGAAGAGCAGAATCTAGGAAAGAAAACAGTATTTTATCCCACATTACCTTAATTTGGTATGCTAAACAATTAAAAAATACCACCAGCAATAAAAAAAATTAGCAGAAATAGGTCATTTGTAGTCAGCAGCACTTGGGTCCAAATGCTATTTTCCAATTACAACTAAAATTCTTACTGATTTCAGTGAGTCTGGTGTGGCTGAAACAGATCTAAATTTAGTCTAAACTTTTATTATGGTTAGTCAGTCACTACAGAACAGAGTGTAAAAGAAAATAAGACAGAACATAAAATTACTGCTGAAATCCATAAACAACATAAAACGCAACACAAATTTTATTATGTGCACTTTTAAGAATACATTCCACCTACACGGCAAAGTTCTTAGTCTGCTGCACTTTGGCACCCTGCTAATATTAAGCCCATTGTAAAATCCAACACAATAAAAGCACTTTGAATGCTGAGCCTTCTGAGCACCAAATGTTAAAAAAGAAAAATAAATTCCTGTTAGAGCCGTCCACCAATGGCTTCCCTGTTAGGGATTCACTGAGTGAATACAGATGAAGACTTCTTGTAGGGCTTTTGGAAACAGAAGATATTTCTAAAACATATTGTGAAAAACTAAGGTGTGATAATTGGATGACATAAACAGTATCTTTTTCAGGAATAAAAACACTTTTATTTGTTTAATTCCAAAGACTGAGTGAAAACTTTTGGCACTTGACAATTTTCCTTGCTATGAAAGACTTCTACATTTCAAAAAAATTCAGGTATGTTTATGGAATCTGCTATGCAAGATATTTGCTTACTTGATGATTACTGAGCCCACCTGAAGCTTTCTGTGGGTAAAATGACCTTTTGTTAAATACCTATGCTTCTATGCAACATTAGTTTGTTTTGTTAGGCTAGTTTTGAAACACTTCTTTTCTGCCACATTTTTTTATCTTCATAATGACATAGAAGAAAGATTGGAAAAGGTGACACTGATTAAAATACACAGGATAATGAATACTTCCTCCTCAAGACACAAGTCTAACAAGCTAGAATTTAACAAAATAAGAATCCCTGGAACACAGCTGAGAACTTGCCTTTTCGAGAAAATGGAGACTTTTAGCAGGCTTACTTCAAGTTTTAACAGATATGATCTAGGATTGGCTGGTGTTAACATGAAATTGTTCGAGTGTTGTAAGCAATTATAGTTACCTCAGTTACCTCTGAGAAAGTCTTTTTTAAAGGTAGTAGCTAATATTATTGCACTGAAATGTCTCCTGTTTTAACAGGCATCAGCAACTGCAATTTATTTAAGCCACAAATTAATTAAACTTTTTTTTTCATTAATTACTCATTATGATAGCTCTCAAATACAGACAAAACTGAATTCTAAATAATTCTGATGCTGCAGTGGCCGAAACCTGAAAAATTAGCCTGCCTTAAAATGTAAATGGAAAGATTATCAAGGAACAAAAGCAAATAGATATCTTCCTTTTTCCCCTCTCAATTTCTAAGGGCTATTAGTATTCACTGTATATATCTGTTCTTGTTCTGTGCTGATATTTAATGTGGCCACAAATTATGCTCACTCATTCTCTCTCTTAGCCCAAGTCCAGTTCAATTTTCTGAACTGTATGTTCATATTAGAAGGGCATAATAGCAATTTAATCTATTATAAAAAATACAATAAAATACTTTCTACAAGGGACAGAGGAGTTTTGCAATCTTACATCAAGAGAAATAATGATAAATTGATAATTGATTAAGCAAACTAAATGGGTAATTTGCAGGCAGTTATAACTTAGCAGCAACAATGAAACATTTCAATATACACTGGAAAAGCTATGACAATATATGAATGCTGGGTATGTTTTAAGAGGCTGGAATCTGAAAGTAGGAAAAAAATCTAGCTCCTTTGCAAAACGGATATATGAAGGGGAGCTAATGATTTGATTCACTACTATACCTCCTGTGAACGTGCAGCATACACACATAGGTCTTTCAGCACGCAACCACAAGACAAATATTTACTACTGTACTTGCTCTACACCAACACCTGCATTTTTAATTAAAGGAGAAAATGTGGCATTTATTATGTGGGAAGCTATAACTCAGTTCAAGACATTCTACATGTATTTTTTAATTACTTATGTGGGGACTTTTCTTAATATACCCCATGCTGTCTGTCTTTATATCGATTGTTACTCAGCCAGTAAAAAAGGAACGAGCACAGCAAACCAGTTTTCTATCTGAATAAGGATACTTTTGATGGCCTTTTCATTTCCATCAGTTAACAGAACTTCTTTGACATCTGCAGAAATAGCAACCTGAAAAAAAGAGCACAGCAAACAATGAGCAAATATGCTTGTCTGTGTGGAAGTGAAGACAGGAGTGACAAGCCTTCAGTATCATGCTTCCTCACCTATTTCTCTGTAACAATCTTCAATCTTTTTTCATTTTATGTCTGCATTATTTTAATCATTCAATCAAATCAGTCAATACTTTTATCATTCCATTTGCGGGAGCCTCTATCTTGCTATCATTCTGTTCCGTAATTGCATTGTGACAGCCGATGATGGTATTCTGAGAGGCTTTCATTTGCGGGCTTCTGTTTATCTAGTAGAGCCATCATACAAGGCTGTCACTCTGCCTTTCAGCTTGCTTCTGTCTGACTGCCTGATGCCCTTCATATAACTTTGCATTGCAGGCAGATGGCTTTGTAAGGGTAATTTTTTTGTGAGCTTTGACATGCTCGCACATTGGGCTGTAACCTCGACACATTGTATAAGAGCGACAGGTTTGTCAAATGCCAATCAGTGTAACAATATGCTTTTATTTGTAGAGACATAAAAACTTGTCTAATGCACTGCACTGCTACATAATATCTCCTGAATACATGACTCAGAACCCAGAGAATGGTGAACGACTCTCCTGAATGGCCAATCTAATTCAAAAGAATCTAATTACCGAGAGCTCTGGATCATGTTTGTTGGTGTAATAATGCAGGCAAAACATTAGCAGCTATATCATGGTGCTCCAACTGTGATTCGCCAGGCTATTCCTGTATCTTAGCAAATGGGACTATAATCTGAAAAAAAAAAAAGCTTCGGCTATGGCAATGAAAAACAGACGTTACATGGCCTGGAATGTCACAACAAAAGATATTGACTACACCGAGGTAAAATGTTTCTGCTCATCGAGGCAACCATAAAATCAATATGATACGAAAGCAAGTCAATCTAGAAGGTCTCTCAAGACTCTGCAGCTTGACCGCAGCTGAGGCTGTTGACAGTTCTCTGACCCAGCAGTTGGAGGCACTGGAACATTTTTCCTTTTGTTTCTTTCTCTGAATGGGATTGGAATTGAGAAAAGACCTACCATGAGCCCAGCCAAGCATGTCATGCCACCCCCTAGCTCACACACAGCAAGGTCCCTGAAAGAGAGAAAGGAAATGGTAGAACCCATACAAATTAGATGAAAATGGTCAGAGAGACATATATGTTACAAGAACAAATTGCCATCTGCAGTAAGAACTGAGCTACCAGGAAGTTGTAGAGACATGACTAGGCTACCTCATGTCGTTTTGCGTTTTAAAAATAATTATGAAATAGAAAAGTCACAAAGCAGGCAAATCAGTGGGGGTTCCCTCATTAGTGTTCAGTGCAACATTACCACCGCTGAGCTGAAAAATCTGAGAAGGTTCCCTTTTTTCCCTTGTCAATGGCTCTGTCTTTTAGAACTAAACTAGCTAGAGTAGCGAAAGATAATTGTTAGGAAAGGATAACAATGTTAATCCACATTCATTCTTGCAAAAACAGCTAGAGAAGTAAATGGGGAAATTAATATTATTTATATATCTCTCCATATAGTTATGCCTAAAAGCCTTTTTATATTAAAAAGAGAGAAGTTTTAAAGCAAGCTGTATACCACAAAACAATTACACATGAAGAAATCTGATCCTTCAATTAGCACTTAAAACTGCAAGTGACCTACAAACAATGCTGTTATGAACAACGACGGGAACAGCAAACGGTTAAGCCACAGAAAACCAAACGAAGTTAGTGTCAAGAGCCCAAACTGAGCCCGATCAAAGGGCTGAATACATGGTCTAAAAGGCTGCTTTTAACTTAGACCATACTGTGCTGTTATTAAGACGTGCATGTGAAATATAATTTGGCGCAAAGAGTGTGCCGGATGGGAGCTTGCAGGGGGAGCCATAAAGAATGTCCTCTAGAGCTGTGGCCTGCCCCAGGAGGGGAGGAGAGAGGGATGCGGATGCTGACCCCACATCGAAACTGTGTGAAGCAGCGTCTGGGGCAAAGCAGAGCCTCAATTTAGGAACACGCTGCTTTATAGCAAAATCTGTGGCAACTGTTACAGCTGGCAGAAACATTCCCATTGAGCCATTTCTGACAGGCAGAAAATTGAATTTCAGCTAAACAGTTTGGTTAGGTTTTGTTGTGTGCACCTTTTATTCTCCCCTAAAATATCAACAACTGAAAATCTGTTTTTATCTGGAAGTATCACCTCACTACTCACTTGACACTTATATTTAGGAAGAGCATCTAGGATGCCTATCAGTATACAGATGCTGATATTTTGTTCACGGGGTTGTATGTCTTTGTAGTAATGCTCACTGTCTGGATGGGATAGATTTAGTTTTCTTAGACGCCATGAATTTTATTCGAAAAAAAGTCTAGTCCTATTTAATCAAAATGAGACAGAAGACAGCCACAGGTTGGAGGAACAAGCTGTATATAAACCCAATGAGAATATAAAAACAGTTGTAGAAATTTACAGCTTGTGGTTTAAAAAGAATGATTATAAACTTAATGTGAGGTTTCTAGTGCATTTTGAACCAAACTTCTATGTACACAATATATAAGCAAATACATACACACATTTGCACATAAATATTTATGCATACAAATAATTTATGTCAGTGCAAAGTTTCCATATTATCAAGTTTTAAAAGTCGTATCAGTCTCTGAGGCAGTATTTAGTGACATTTACTAATGAGAATTAAAATAAGAAACTCTACTCTGAGAGTACTGTCAAGAGGGCATAATCCTGACAAATCAGGATGTGAAACTTCTGTTTATTCCATGGCAGTTTGATCGCTGTCTCTTAGTATCCCAAACTAGAAAAATACCCTGTGAATGAATGAGCAACACGGGGAGGTTTGCTGTGAGAAGCCTTGGAGGACAAACAGAACATACGAGCCACTGCATGGGGTTGGGCAGCAAAGAGCTACAGGGCACCACGGCAGCAGAAGTCACACAATGCAGTGCCCACCTAAACCGGGAGGAAGGAGCAGCAGCTGCCAGATGAGGTGTATGAACTGCCTCCTCTAATGAGCCAGGCTTCATTCAGGTGATGGAGTAGGAATGAGGCTCTATGAGCCAGGGCACACTTTGGTGCCAGGCCTTCAATTTCAGAGAGGAGTCTGAGCAAGCTGATATGCTTGTTGATTTGGTACAAGGGGCAGGGACTTACAGCTTGGTCTTCCTTATTTTACCAACACCATATGCACACAAACTGAGGGACTTTGTATGCTCCAAGCTGGTTTACTTGGTATTAGCCTTACACCCTCACTCAGAACACAATTTATGCCTCCAAATGCATTGTTATAGTGGCTTTCATTGCACCCTATTCATCCTCTGGACAATGAAACTTCAAGGATTTCCAAGTGCAAATCTCACTATACTTGAGGGGAAAGAAAGAGTATGCAGGACAGATTTTATTTTTAGATGTTCCTATTGGAGCCTTGATATCTGACTTCTACAAGTTTAGAAAATGTGAAAAACACCAAAACCGAATAGAAGTGCAGAATGTTTCAAAACTGTTTCACAACACTTAAATACAGGTGCAAATTCCTCCATTACTACATACAGTGGATTATTATGTATTTTATCAGGTAATATTTTGCTTGCTTTTGCAACCGATGTCAGTTTAAAAAATATCTTATTTTTTTTGACCTTCACAATCAGTACTGATCGATTGGAGCTTCACTTTTGTTTCCCAAAAATCAAAGTGAAATAAAACGCCTTGAGTGGAAATCAAAAGTCTTTGACATATAGCAGAAAGCTTGCTGTGCAATATTAGTACCCAAAGGCAGCTCAGAATTCTTTGTTAAGAGCAACATGCTTTCACCTTGAACATTTTAAATTTAATCTGAGGACTTAAATCATAGCAATCTTTACCATGCAGATACAATAAAACTAACAGACTGGAAAATATCTTTTTATGTGTAACTCTGTACCTGAATATTTCATTATGCTTTAGGCAGTAGTAAGCCAGTACTTCTTCAGATGGCCAGAGACCTACAACACAAAGATATTCACTTTCTTAGAACAGATTTTTTTTGGTCTAAAATAATATTTGAATGCATATAACCATTTACAGACTTCTACCCACTGTTTCATTTTCTAAATCTGTCATAACATGGAATAAAGAAAAAAAAGAGAAGACTTACGGTTTAACATTAGAATTGAATATTTCATAGATTTCATCCCAGCTAATTACCAGAAATGTATAGATACATGCACACATGCACAAACATACACATATATTTATACATACACTCAAGACTTTAAAAGTCATATAAAATTCAATTCATTTGGGCATTCACATGAATATCAACGTGTTTGTAGCAGGTCAGATGCAAGGCCAACCCTGCCTTGCAGCCTATTTCCAACAGGGGACAGGAGTCCTCTCCTTTTTCATTAGCTACAGATCTCATCATACAGTTACTCCATTTCTTCCCAGTTTGTTTTTTATTTAGCTCCTTTTCTCCTAGTTTTTGTTAGGTCAGGCATCAGTCTGCCTGTAAGGGACACTGATCAGCAGCACATGCGAAGGACAAGTGCAGGACTAGACCAATAAAACAGTGTGATTTCTAGTTGTGGCTCAAGAAGTTCTTGAGGAGAAGAGGAAATACAAGTTCTAAGTTCTGTTTAACAGGCACTGAAGGATTTTTCTAGTTGTTCTGTGGACTGTGGTAAACTTTCCATAGATGTAACCGGAAGCACCACAGTTTCACAGTGCTGTATAAAGAAACACCTCCCCTTTATTGCTTTGTACTTGCCTCCCTGTCATTTTCATTTGAATCCCCCTAGTTCTCCTATGGAAATACAGGAGCAATCTCACTTTTTTCACCTAATCTGTATTATTCATGATTTTATAAGCTTCCATCATAAAACTTAGACAGGTCATCATTACTGGCAAGTGCTTAGGCATCCATGCAAATTTACTCCTTCAAAACCCATCACTCATGAAACTTGCTGTTTCTTCAGACCAGCTTCCCACCTGACTTGAACACCCAGCTGGAGCGCCGTGGCCCACGGAGAGGGCAGCACAGATCCCGTGTGGCTTGCACACCCTCCTGCAGTCACCAAACTCCACTGCTGGAAGCAGTCTGGGAAAAACAGACTCATATTCAGGCACTGGAGTTAGGTCTGCAAAGCTTCCCAAAGTCAAAGGCATATGCAGCCAAATTACGGTTGTATGAGTTTTTCATCTGTTATTGCTTAGCAATGAAAAAACATGTTTACATTTCTGTCCACAGGTAAAATCCAGGGTCAGCTTCCCCCCCTGTCCCCAATGCACAGCATTATGAATTAATGAGACAGAAACTTAATATTATTAGCCATGGACATTTCAACAGTTTCAATAAACTTCAAACAGATATGTAGAGCATCCTTTAGGTATTTCCAGACAACTGAATTATTGTGCATCCTTTAGACCATTTTTACCACTTTTTTTGTTCTTAAGACTTCAAAAACATCTCAACATTTTTAACAGAAGCAGAGTTTGGGAGAAAAACTGTCTTCATTTAGATCACTTAGAGTCTGATTGTAATCATCATCAATGTCATTCTTTCTTTCCATCCAGTAAGTATTCTGAACTACCCTTTCTCAGAGTGATAAGTAATGAAAATTTATGAAGATCTTAAAGAAAAAAATAATAGAGTGATGATACATATACATGACAAGACCACTAATGCAATATTGATATCCTGTTTATGACAGTTCAGGCTGATCAGATGTTAATGAATGTACTATTTTGCTTTGGCTTGCTAAGGGTTAAAATAAAATACTCCCACAAGACTACCCATTCTTTAGTGAAACATACACTAAGAATTGTACAGGGTTTTCCATCTCCCTTTGAGCATTGAAATGCCTTTGAGCATTGAAATATGGTAAATGACAGATTTTGCAATAAATATAATAACTGTTTAAATATTTTAGTGTATAATATAATGTTTCAGTTTGCAGTGACTGGTGTATACTCAAGCAATAAAAGTGCTTTTCTAATATTTAGTGAAGATATGGCTAATTCAGTACCATTTATAATACTTATATCTCACATTACAAAAAAACCCCACACCCACAAACATAAAAAAATCAAAACCCTTTTATAGAAAACTTTTAGCCTGAGTGAATTTTAAAAATACTTGCCAGGTGTAGCAAAATCCTTCAACATCTGACTTTTCAGTACCCTCAGTCAAATGTCTCTCACTTTTCCACAGTTGTTATTGAAAGAGCACTTTGAATGGTGTCACTGAATCTTTTATGAGAGGTCACTGTTCTTTTCCCTGCTACCATTACAATGTTGATACCAGCTGAAACTTCAGGTGTATCAGATAACTGTGCTGAGAGAAGGGTAAAGCACCTTTGGAAAGACAATGCTCTTCTTTAGGCAGATGCCAGCAATGCACAGGGCTCTCCTCTCTGCTGCTTTTCCCCATAGGGAAGGAAGCATATCAGCAATGATATAAGCAGCTGGCAGCTAAAGAAGCAGGAGTGAGGAGGTCTTTCATGAACACGTCTCAAGTGTGGAAGCACACAGTGCTGCCAGCTAAGCCAAGAAGCCAGAAGCCACAATACTTGTGTTAATTTTAGTAAAAGGAAAAGCTTCTCGTGCTTGAACAGGTAGGTAAGCCTCTTTACCTTCAAAACAGGGATAAGCTTAAAGATCCATGTGGAGGAGTTTGTATTCTGTCTTCTTCCCCTTCACTCTGACCTACATTTGCCAACATAATGACCTACATTTTGAAGTTGCAAGTATAAAACAGTTCTGCTTCTGTTAGAAAACATACCACTGTAATGCAGAAATGCAGTAATTCCTATGAATTAACAACTACTACTGGGTTGCGAAAAACATAATTTATTGCCTGCAAACACATACATATGGATATGGATTAAATTTCCTGTGAACACACTTATAATAATTCTTTCATATTTAAGATAAAATTATTCTCATTTTGAGTTCTGAATTTGATTATAAATACACAACATGGGTACCTATTTGCATGTGCAACTACTTACATGATAGTAAATTATTTACATATGTATAGGCAAAAGAACATCAAAAGATCCCCAAATCGTGGTTGTGTTTACAAGACTATGAATATACTACAAGTCTTAGACAGGGAGACTGAAAAATCTCACTATATGAGGAAACAGAAAAAAGAGTATCTTTTTTTGCAAAAATAAATATTTTGAAACATTTACTGGAGGGTTTAAAATTCTTTATCGCCTTGATAACTGCAATGTGAAAACAGAGAATAATTGCCAGAAAACACTGGAATCTCTGTTGAAATGTACAAAAAGATTAAGCTGTACTGGTGCTCAAAGGAGACCCTCAAGAATGGGCATGTCTGAAGACATGGGAGAGAGACTGCTCATGGAGCAATGCCTGCCCACATTTCAACTTGGCAGGTATCCTTTAACCACTAGGATGGAGTAGGAGATCCACTACAAACATGTCATCAGAGAGATGATGTCTGCTTCCAGACATCTTTGTGATACTTATTACAGTAGAAGGGATAGAAAACCATTATCACTAAATCATATGGATGGAAAGGAAATGCTACGTGTGCATTGAAGAGATGTGCCAAATGGAGGCATTTCTATAGCACTTATCACCATATGATAAAATCTCACCACAGCAATGGAGTCTGTCTCACACAAACTTGATGACACCATGAATTTCTATTGTCTCAAGTTGGCACATTAAGAACCAAATGAAGAGACAGAGATCAAGTTACTTAGACACACTGAATATGGGATGGTCAAGAAAAACCTGAACCGTTCTTACACCCTGAGGGGTATGACGTAACCAAGAAAAGGCACCCAATATATGCTAAAAAAGCCTAAGAACACATAAGTTGGGTTTATTACTCTCACTGTGCTTGCTAGTGGAAAGTATCAGGTCCCTCTAAATCATGTATAGACACCGTTCTGAGGATGTATTGTTTTAACCATCAGATGGAGCACCACTAGTCCAAAGCAACATAAAACTGCTTCTTCTGCACCAAATCTAAAAATGTGAAACCTGTATGATAGTACAGGAAATTGTCCACAGAAATAAATTACCTAGTATTAAAAAAAAAATATTAAAATTATTGTTTCTCCTCTGTTGCTTTTCATCACGTATTTTAAAGAATGCTGTCATCCCTGGATAACAAATACTGAGATCTGAAGTTCTCGAAGAACATCATGTCAGTAAAAGAGAATTTTGAGACAAGTATTTTTAAAGAAGACATTTGATTATTGGAGCCATTATGACTCAGTGGTGCTCCACAGGTACAAAGAAGTCACAGCAGCTACTGATTACTTTAACTGGGATAATGCAAGATTAGTGGAATTCTGCTCTACTGTCTGCCAGCACTACACACAGGGAACACAGAGGCAACTGGAGGTGACAGGTGAGCTGTCCCTTGAAGCTCTGAGTAGGAGTTATAAGCTGTCCTACAACTACTTAATTCATGCTAGGAGATTAAAAAGTTCTTTTCCAAGCTAAGCCAAATTGAATGTATTTTCATATTTCCCTAGCACTTCACGCAGCCACATGTACAGACGTCTGATTTCAAAATTCAAATTTTGTCTTTTATTTGCATTATTAAACTATGAGATGTCTTCCTATTTATTTGAAGTCTCAAGTAAATTTTGCACAAATCATATCTTAACCCTCAAAAGGAAAGACAATTTAAATTTGAAAAGTCAGTAATTTTGCCCATGTGAATATACTCAAAAATATCCTTTTTTTCTACTATGTCCTGATTCTTGACTACATGAAATCACTTTATTTGCTTTAATATTCATGAAAGTGAGAGCAAATAAAGAAGTTTGGGGCAAAGAGATTAATAATGTCTCAAAAGTAGTACCAACATTGCACTGAGCAATGATGAATTGTTTGCTGACCATAAGTACTTTTTATCCCCACTGACAACAACTGTTGGTGGAGAGCAGAGAAACCTTTGGCACTACAACAGGCTGTGCAGAGGTGTTAAACTAAGTACCCATCCAGACAGGCAATTATTCCCCATCTCCTCTCCTAAAAGACTGCAGAGTACATGGAAAATCCACAAAAGTAAGGTATCTACTGGAAAAGGCTATTCTAGGAATATAACATAAGGAATGTAAAATAAAGTTTTTTCATTCTTTCTGTAGCATTGTCACAACCCCAATTTTACAGTATCAGACATTACTTTCTACTGACTAGAAACTATATTCAAGTCACACGGGAAGGTAAGTTTGATGGTTTTACTCTAGTTAGTTTTTCTGTGGATCACCAGTGCCATGCACAGCAAGAAAGCATGGTCCACCTGCTGGAGGTGCTGGAGAAGTAAGAGAGCAGGTAAAAACCGAGGTTCAACAGCACAGTACTTCGGAGTTAAATTTCTAAAGTAAGCTCTAGCAAATATTTTGAATCTTTCTGTGAGTGGCACACTGAACTTCCCTTGCAAGTCAGAGAGAAAACATGAAATTATGAACAGCACCATTAAGATTACGTAAAAAGTGGATGCACAGTGTACATCTGCCAAATACATCTTGCTAGTAACATATAACATGGGTGTCCCAATTTGAGTAATTGCTTGAGTAAAGACTACCTGCAAATAATTGCACTGCTGTAGTTAGTCAGCACGGATAGATCTCAAAAATACTCCTCGCTCTTCCCTCAAACTCCATAGCTCAAGCCCCTTTTCCATAATAATTTTATGATAAAAAGTGTTCCTCGGTATAGTCACAGAGTAAAGATTTTATTTTCATTCACTTGTTCACAGAGCATGCAAAATGTGACACAGATGAAAGGATAATCAGTAATCTCTGCTACCTAAGATCCCACCTAAAGTGTATTGAATCTAAAAAATGTAAACACATGTAATAAGGCACTAATACTACAAATACTCATTTTTTAGACAGCATAAAATACATGTCTAGAGGAGTGGAATCCTTTCACAGAAAATAATGTCCACAATAATCTAAAGATAAGTCTGGTCACTTCAGTAAAATGAAAAAATCCAGGGAATTGCTCAGCAAGAAAAAAAATGACTTGGAAAAAAATCTTGATATGTCATTCTGTTTGCAGTACACAAAAAAGTTTAAGCTTACACCCATTTACAGCAGAACCACCTAAAAGAGGAGTCATTGTCTCCAAGTTAATTGCAGATGGTGTGCCTGGAATTGTAAAATTACATACCACAAATTTGAATTTGAGAGCAGGTTTCCAAAAGGAGAACAGCTACAGATTAGTGTGCCCTTCCAGATATTTGGTAACCTCAAATGCCAACATTTTAAAGAGCTAACCTGTCTTGAAAGTCCAATTGTCTAATCTCTGGCTCTGTATTCTGAAATGTACCCCAAGAGTATTTGCAAGTGAGCAACTTCGGCAGTAAATGCACACAGTGTGAAAAAAGAAAAGTATTTAATAGCCTTTACAGTAGCACCTTAGATCTGTGCCTTACTGCACCTGGCTTTTGCAGATGGCAAACCACTTTTTAAGTCCAGGGAAGAGGAGTAATTTGAGGCAGGGAGAATGGCTAGCTTACTTTTCCACAGCAGGAATGCTATAAGTGAGTTTGAAAAGGTAGAAGAACACCAGAAAAAAATAGAACAGAATATAAAAGAGAAACAAGTCTCACCATTTTTTCCCTATGCACATACATATTGTAGAAAGTCTTGTCTCTCTTCCAATCTAAACCAAAATTCATGATATTCAGATCATTGAAAAATATGTATAAGCACCGGCTGAGATCTTCAGCCTAGGCAAAATGGCCTCAGTACTGTATCTCTCACTTTCATTCTCATTATTATTCATGTCTAGGAGGGAAACATGATGGTCTGCAATCTGCAAATTTCTTTTAGAGTGCAAACTTAAGAAGCTCAGTGGAACTGAAATACAGTAACAAGTCAAAGCTGTAAATATACGCATATCCCTTCCATAAGAAAAATGGGCCAACTGTATGAATCTACTTGTAAGATTGTCTTTAACATCTTTTTCAAATGAATGAATTTGTGTTGTGTGTGCATAGTTTTTTTACCTAGTTTTCAAATAGTTATTAAAAATTAAACAACACTGGAACAAACCTTTTGTGATTATAGCCTTCATTCTCCTGCAAAAAACTGGATCTATAAATTTATGTACCATTGTAGATGTAAATTACAAAATTTTATATTCAACTATATTAAAACATCTATTCCAAAAATGATTACCAGTTGTGAAAAGCAGACAGGCTTATCACTTGCTGTCAGTTGTTCATGTCTAGTTAAGCAATAATGTGCTAAAACTGCTCTTTTGTTTTGTGTAAGAATTTTGGCAATAGAAGAAATGAACACTCGTTTAATAAAAACTCAGGCTGCTTTTTGCTTTGATGGAGGAAGCAGCTGCCTGTTTTCATTTGCTGCAGAGCAGCAAAACCCATCAATATAATAAGCAGCTTAGATGCACCCATCCACAGCATCTGTAAGGATATAGGGCTATTCGCTCAAAACCAATCCTTGGTTTAATTTTAACAAAGATGTGTCTGACATATTTGAAAATGCATTATAATAGGGTTTTAAAATCCTAACATTTTCTCTTTTCTTTCTAAATACTTTTTGCAGATTTCAAAAGGCAAGTACACATATTGGAGTGATAGAAATGATAAACCAAATATTACTATAGCAAACAGCAGAACTGGCCTAAAAATGCAAAGATGTAACATTAAGAGATGCCTGCTGGTTCACAGACTCTCCTGTCCCTTGAAAACACAGGAAAATAGTGTTTCAGTCTTTTCTGTGAAAGGTTTTTCACCATAACCAACAGTGGAGAAAGATGCTAGAAATAAGTATCACCGACACAAACCCTGCAAAGATCATAGACACATTATACAAATATGTTTTCTGAGATACGCTTTTCCTTCCCCACCTTATGGTTTATAAAAAGTAAATAGATTAATGCTCATTTCCAAAGACACTTACCAAATTATTTTCTACTATTGCCTGAAAGTAATATAAATGTTAAGTTTCATCACTGTTTGTCCCAAGTGACAACTTCTAATTGCAATAAAAAAATTTTAATTAAAAGTACAGTTATAGGAATTTCATATATAATTACAAAAACAGGAAGAGAGATATAAAAGACCATCTGAGATAGAAACCACGAAACTCTATTTTCATTCTAAAAATGTGATACGGCACATTTATATTATTAAAAATTCTTAAGACATTATTATTATTTTAGTGCTGTTCGGCTTTCTAAGACCTTTCTAAGCTGAGCTTTTAGATGATTTGCACATTAACGGAGAAGTCAGATAATTCTTAATCCTCCTCTTTTTCAGATCCAATAATGGATAAGGGAGCATCTTAGCATGATCAACTAGCAATCTGCGTAGCCTGAGTGGTAGTACACCTGAATTTAGGATTAGTCATCCGGTTTTCATAATATCTGATTTAAATGAGCACTCATTCTGAGAAGAGTAGAAAAAGAATATTCCATTATATTTGAGCTGTACCATTTAAATATGTAAGAATAAATCTTGAGTGCATGCATATTTACTCCCTTCACAAACAAGAAACTATACAGAGAAAAAAGATTTTAAAGAACCATGTCCAGGCAAATAGTTAGCTCGATTAAATAGCTGCCTTTTTTCAGTATTCATAGCAGCTTATAGATACAATCAGATGTAGCCTTGTATTTCTATTTAGTCAATCCCAGTATCCTAATTTCACTCTGTGTTGTCTATAGACAAAGTGAGGAAACTAGTTGGCTTGGGGATTTTGTGTGGGTTTTTTTTCATGGGGTTTTGCAGTTGGTTTGGGTTTGTTCGTTTCGTTGGTTGGTTTTGATTTTTACAGCAAAAACATGGGTAGAGAAGGTAAAAACCTGTGGAGATTAACACTGGCCACTAATATTGCTTATCTTGCTCAAGTATTTGATACAAAACATAGAAGTTTCACTAACTGCCCTATGCACCCTTACATAATGCTTAAGATAAATAAGACAGACTTCATTTGGTGGATTTTGACTATTCAGAAGCGTTGGATTTCTTGTGTTTGGTTTGTGGTTTGTTGTTTGGGGGTTTTTTCCCCATCAAATTAACTGAACAAAGACAACATGTTTTTGGTGACAGTAGCTTCTGACTCAGTATTTTTCTACCTTATCAAGCTTCACCATTCTACACAGTTCACCAAATTATTAGACAAGCATCTGTTCTGTACTGCCAGGAGATATTAACTGGGTACAAACAAAAGTAATAATGGCAAGCACAGTTCAGTTTGAAGGCTTTGGACCATCCTTGTCTAACAAAACAATGTATTTAGCACTTGAAATTTCACGTACTTGCAAAGGGTAACCATGCACCTTTCATAAACTTAAATGAAATCATTAGGTCACTCTATTGAAGGACCCTTTATTCTTTCTCAGGGATATTTTCAACCAGTGCTAGATGGGCAGTTTTCAAAAGTCTGCACTACTGGCAACAATCCTGCAGCAGGTGCCCAAAATCTCCCTACATCACTAAAACTTGTTTTCATCTCACATGGGAAAAGATTTGTAACAAGTTATTTAAGTGAGAATGCTGCACAAAGATGAACCAATCTCAGACATCTCATCTATTTATGGATCTACATTCCATATGAATTTAGACTGTAAGAGTTAAGGCAAATGCTATCACTTCTAGGATAGGAAAATAAAGGGGTTTTGTGAAAGGCCAGGGATTAAATAAGCACAGAGATCCTTCAGGTCCTTCCAGGTCAGGTTTGACATACATTCTTCGGGCAATACAAGAGCACTTATAGTACCCTTGCTCATGGCTGGTTTTGACTGACCAGGTTTCAAGAACCATAGCTGTTGATCTTGCAGTTTTCATGAGCACTAAATACAGTGGGCCAGATATTCAACTGGTATTCTGCCAGTGTATCCCAGCTAATGAACCAGCCTTGAATCTGAAATATGCATGGTCTTTCTGAGAAACGAAGTAGTCTTTATTATATTAGTACATGCTAGTAATACTGCCTTGGATAATTTTGTACAGTCAATCCACAGGTATGCTTCTCAGGAAATCAATGTTTCAGTGGGTTATGTTAAGTGAGGATACAAAAGTGACAAGAGTAGAATTTAGTATACAAAGTAGCCTGAAATACTAACTATCAATTTTCCCTGATAAACTTTCATATTTCCATGTTACTGTAATAAACCGCAACCTAACTGACCACATTCTTTGTTACAAGGCATAAATAGTGCAGAAATGAAGCACAGGTGCTACAAGAAGTCTGCTGAAAAACACTGTAGAGCTCTATAAACACTTAGTTTTCTACACTCTGACACAGAAGTGCTCTTAGGTCAAGAATAACGTGCTTTGACTAAGATATATAGCTTAGGGACTTATGCCATTTTTCAGTGTTGAAAGAATGTACTTCAGAACATCCAATGGACTGAGTCTCAGAAACAAAGGAAGAAAAGCAAAGCAAATCATGACACTCAATTTAATTAAATGAAAGCATGCAAACACCTATAAGCTAACCTCGTAACAACATGTTTATGTTTATTGTTGGTAGGTCTGGAAAGACAGTTGATCAAATTTTAAATTAAGTGAGCACACATTATCTGACTTCAGGAATTCCTCGGTCATATGCCAGAAATTGGGCCCCATCTTTTGACACTGCAATTTGAGTGGGACACCTGTCCCCTGTGTACTACATTCCACAGTGACCACAGACCCCTGGGCAACCCTAGGATTCTCCCTGGGGAATAGTAAGGTTTTTACAAAATGGGACATAGACCACTTTATTCTTTGAGGCAGATTTTTACTAACAGCAAAGAAAAAACAGTAAGTCATCAGTTTCTACAGCATTTCTTGGACAGACAGACCTTGAAATACCATGGTAATTCTCATGCCAAACTTCCATATTAGCAGGTAAACTCTTGACTACCTAGATTATATTTTCACTTATTGAGTTTTGAGCTCAGACTTTACAAATGGAGAGGCAGGTGTATAATCTTCTGAAATTCAAACTTTTCCCTGAAGGTTTAAGTGTGTTGTGACATCATTTTCATATAGCTCTCAGTAGAGTAATAACACTGCAATAATGAGGAAAATAACCTTTTTTTTTTTTTTTTGTAAAGGAGTTGTATAACACCATTATAGTAATCAGGAGTTAACAACAAATTTTAGCACTTTCTTTGTTGTTCTCTTTTTCTGTTAAGAGCTTGAGTCACAATATAAGAGTAATTTCCTGTTACTTCTGGGGAAGGGAGGGGATGGAAGAAGACGGGATCATGAAATATATGCAATTTTCACATATAACACTCTGTTGAAAATGTAATTCTCTATTTGTTCTTTTCTAAAAATATGTTCTATATTCCTGAATTGTCTTTGCTATCAAGAGCAGGATTGAAATCTCCACTTTAGTATTTATCTGAGGCTGTGATAGCTCAGTTGTCTGCCTCCAAATGCCAAGATAGGGGGAATCTCATCAACCGGAGACCAGCTGCATGATGGGCAGTTAATAGATATATCAAACCTTAGGATATATGCTAAGCTGAGGAGATGATTGGTTGGTTGATATACTGATTGATTAGCATAGGGAGAATGGGTTTCTTCTTGACAACCTAAGATTATGCTTCAGCTAAGCTCAAATTGCTTACACCTCTTCTATTGGGTTTAAAATTACAGTCCTGTCATCTAAAATCTCTCTTCAATGAAATTTTTACCATATATAAAAATTAAAGGGAAAAAGAAAGTAGGTGCAATGGATAAGAGTAAATGGAGCAGATACATTTCACACTACTGCTGTTGGTACCACTAGAAAAAGTTGATAAGTAAATCCACTTGAAATATGTTACATATTCTGTACACTACTAGAGAGCACTTTACAATAATTTAGAATTGGGGGGGTGGGTGGGGAGGGAAGTTCAAAGCACTAAAAAGGAAGCAGCGCTGATATTATTGCTTTAAAGAAACTATAGTAGTTCTTAAGCAAGGTAATTATACAGTTGTGATACTACCAATATATTTTTGTCCTCTTTACAGGCATTTCCTAGGTTTCATAGGAACGAATTTAAATTATATTATACATGAGAGAAATATCAATATAATTGCAATAGAATGCCTCACTTCACAAGGGAAGGCTTATATTCTGTGTGTTGGAGTTCTGTATTTTTCCTTGAGAAGTCCAGAATTTGCTTTCCCAAGAAAGCAGATAGAATTGGATTTTGTTTACAAAATATTTTAGACTGCATCATCCTCAGGACACAGACTCTTAAAGAAAACAAAAGTAATTTTTAAAAATTACTATACTATGTAATTATATGTTGCCATAACAAATGCATTTGTTAGGCATATCATCCATTTAATTCCCAGCACTACATGTACCAGGCTTTGCCAGACGAGAAAGATACAAACGTTATTAAATACATCATTGAAAAAACAAACTTTTTATTATCTTTAATTTGATACTTCCAAACACTTCTCTACATGGACAAACAAGTATTTAGTAGTGGTGTGACAAAAAGAAAGCAGTTCATTGAGAATGTTGAAATCTGCATTAATAAACACAACTGGGTTCCTCAGATTTTTTCCTTCCCTTTCGTATCTGCTATGAGCGGTAGGGGATCAGCTGCAACTCAAATCCCCAGCTGAACAACCCAAATACAACTGAGTGAGCAGACTTAAAACAAGGCCATTTATTGGTGCCTGTTATGCAAACAAAGCATCCAAGTCTTAGAAACAGATGTCAACTGAAGCATATGCTTACTGTAAACTGGAATTTGATTCTCTTTATAAAAATAGACTTAAATGGGCCTTCAGAGACTAGGCTGCCTCTTGTTGTATACCATTGCCTAACTTGATTCAGCCTTAAGCTTTTTAAAAGATGAATAGACTGCTATCCAAGGGCAAAAAAATCAAAGTAAAAAAAATAAAAAATTAAATGGGAAATAAATGATAACATGTTGGAGCAGTTCCCAGAAGCAATTTTACAGATTTTCTCTAAAAACACAAGACAGGAAGTTCAAAGCACAGCACAGGTCACCTATGGCATGTTGAGTTATCATTTTTATACCACTTAGGGTGAAAAAGGGACTTTATGTTCAAGTGGCAAGTTTAGTACTCTGCTTTTCTTCTTCCCCCTTTTTTTTTTTTCACCTCTTCTCACATCTTGATGCCTTTTAAATGTCACTTATTTTACATGAGGCAGTTGGTGGAGACATGAGTCAACAGCAATCAGAACCATTATCCCCTGCAGCGAGCCCTGGTCCTAATGCATTATGACACCTTAGCTGGCCAGCCACCGATTTACCTTTCTGCTTCTTAGGGAATTAAGTGGCATCATGTGAAAATGGTTGTGATATGAACAGCATGGGCATAACTGGTATTAAATTTACCTCTCAGCCTAAGTGAATTTTCCTCACATGTGACTAATCAAAATGAAAGCTGTGGACATTGGCAGATCTGGCCAGCACTTCTCCACCCCTGGGATTGGGGCTATTTTGTTTTATCTCTTTGTACAAGCTGGCAGAAGTTTAAAGTGAACGGGATAATCCAGTGCTGGTGTCTTTATGAAATAACATCCTTACATGAAGAGGCTTTTAACTGTCTGTCGCTGTCCTCTCAAAAAAAAAAAAGAGCGTGACAATCTCATTTTGCTGAGCACCCTCCCATGAAAGGAGAAAATAATAGCCATAACAGCTATGGCTAGTACTGACCTTACATGATCCATTATCCACTAAACACTTTAAAAGTCAGTTTTACATACACTGTGGGGGAAATTAGAGAACTATCACAATCATTTTCACTTTAGTGAATTTGTCTTCTGTTTGAAGTCAGTGACTTGATATCCTCGTACATAACTCTCCATGTTGCTCCAAAAAAAAAGAAAGAGGAAATATTGCTGTAAAAATTGATCCTCTGCAAAAATGTGGGAAATACACCATACTTTTCCTATTCTGATTAATAAAGATACTGACAGCAGTGAAACTCAATTTGGCATGAACTTTCTTTGGAGTAAATGTGAAATAATACAAAAATCATTACATAATTTAGAAGTGTTCAACATCAGTACAAAAATATTTTTATCAATCATTTCAGCTGAGATAAGTAGGTGCCAAAGAAAGTGCAGGCAGAGCAATTATCATCCTGTGCAGTCAGAAAGATACTTATTCACAGACTAGAGTGGCTTGCATTTTACTACAAACCAGCTGTGAATGCTACTGATAATAACAGCAGTGCTAGATTTCCCCAAAGTACTATAGTCTCTTTCTAACAACTCAATTGCACAGGACAAAACCACCTGGAGCATGAAGTCCTCTCCTGCTTGCAAAACTGCTCAACCTTCTGTGACTGTGAGAATGAATTTTTAATGCGTGAATTTTAGGCATTTACTGTTTGCTCAAAGTTAAAGTCAGTAGTAACACATAGCTCAAATTAGAAGTATTTCACCATTTTTTTTCCCTCAATAAATGCATATTAAAAGCTATGACTCAGTGGCTAAAATTTTAAGACTTAATTTGCTCTTTATAAGTATGAACTTTGGCTATGCATTAAATTTGTCTTTTTTTTTTTCTGTGATGGTTTTATTCTGCTTCACACACCAGAGTTTGCGAAGTTCAGACATCATCAGAAGACTTTCAACTCGCAACAATCTATTCCTGTATGTAATACATATTTGACTGGAGAAAAAATAATTTTAAAAAATTCAAAAATTAGGCAGTAGAAACCTATTCAGATTAAATTATGGCAATTAATATCAAAGCGTACTTTTCTTATGGAAAGAGAGACATAGAAATACACAGATTTACATCAAAGTATTTATCTCACATATAATACTTATTTTTTAAGAACCTAAACAAGCACCAACTAACACCGTAAATACTTCTTATGCTCATTTTTTAGAAATGATTAAAGGTAAAGATTAGGAAGAGGGTTCAGATTTTTAATCTTTACAAACATGGGAAAAAATATTAATCATGCATGGAGCTTGCCTGGGTAACCTTCATTTTATCAATGAGGCCATATAATTAAGGTCAAGTTAATGTAGAGATTGAAATTTAGGGAACATGTCAATTAAGATAAACAGGAAAATTACCTCTTCCTAAAAGGATTAGCCTCAAGTGGAAAGGTTGGTTCAGAAAATTACAATCCATTTGGTAACGAAGACAGATTCACAGCAAAGTTAAATCTGAAGTGCATAGGCTAGCAGATTCTACCCAAAAGAGTAGCAGGAAAAAAGTCAGAATAGAATTATCCTTCTTTTACTTTTATTATTTTTGATAAAAAGAAAATAATTATTTGCACAGCAAAATATGGTTGCAATAGGTATGACATATGTCTTACCTTTTTTGCCTTCAGTTTCAGACTTAATTGAACAATGAAATCTCAACACTCACAGGAAAGCAGAAGGTCCCCTGTTTTCAATGGCAATTGACATTGGTGTCACCATGACAATATCTGGACCAAATGGATATTTGTAAATATCCAATTGAGATTACCTTGTTTTGTACCCTAAACAACAAGAATTATTATTTCAGTTTGACAAGACACATGAGAATGACAATACACAAGCAAAAGTGATATTCTCCATTGTCTAGCAGGTCTTTTAATTTCCCATTTAGCCATGCCCACTTCAACTTCAGAAACTATTAAAAAAAAAAAAATTCCATTAATTGTATTCATTTTTTGGTTTATTGCTTTTGTGACGCTACAATAAAGAAATTAAGAAAAGTTTGAATAGAATACAGGAGCCTTTACTAAGATGAGACAGCTGGTAACTGTTTGAGACATGGAGACTTCCAGTGACTCTCTTCTGATATCTTGTGCCAGAAACTCTGTACCTAATTGCATGCTACTTCCCTGCTTTCCAAACACAGAATAGCACAGTAAACAAAACAGAGGTGGCAGCTTTGGCAGAGTCAAGGCTCTCCTGATTTGAGTAAAACAGTTAGCAATGAAAATGTGGTGCTGGGATAATGGTTTTTCCAATGCATATCTTGAATGCTTCCCACTTATCACCAAGAAGAATATCTGGGAAGCTGGGTTTTTGAATATAAACCCATCATATATACATGTTATTTTTTTGCCCATCCCAGAGTCCTTAGAGGAAGCAATGGTTTGCAGAATTATTACTACCAGCTTCCCTTTCAACAACTATACCTCCAAAGTAACTTCCCAACCATCCAGGGGAATTTAAACCTCCTCAGGCGCAGTCATTTCTCTGACAGGTCTGCCAGGACCAAAATGCCCAGGACCAGCCTGACACGACCGATGCAATCACTGCTCACCTTCTGTCCTCTCCGGCTTCTCTTTCCACAAGAGTGGCTCCAAAGTGTTACACCACCCTGACCGCTGCAGTGCTGGCTACGCTCACTTCATCTCAGAGGCACAGCACTCGCAGGAACCTAGCATGTCTAGTTATACAGATTTGCCAGCTGACAAGTTTCAGCTAATGACAGAATGTTTTCATGCCATTCTTTTTCTAACCACATTTTGGGAACCAATGTCAGTTTGTCTGTACAAAAGCATTCTTCTCATTTAATAACAAATATGCATTCTTCTGATTTAATAACAATTCTAAAAGTTCAGCTTGGTTTTTCTCTTTCTTTTTCTTCTTTAATAAATAAATACTGTAGAATAAACTATTCTTTCTACTGAATTGGTATTTAAACTATAGGAATTTTAAACTATTCTACCCTATAGAGGGACAACACATTATGAGAGCCTCTACATAATGTTGAGATATTTTAATTCAAAACAAAGACTAGTGCAAGTATTTAGTCACAGCAAAGCAGCAATATCACATTTCAATATCAGATTTTTTTAAATCCAGCTGTTAACTGTTGAAACAAACCATTCCAATAAAATGCTAGTAATGACCACAAATTTTGGGTACATATGTGCCACAGAACACATTAATATTGCTGCAGTATTGCTTACTAGGGCAACTAAACTTTTCTTTCTTTTAGGAAAGAAAGATTAAATATGAAACTTATCTAGCATCTATTGTCAAAATGGCTGAATGGGTGCAGCTTAAAGGCACCATTCCAATTATCCCCTGGGTATTGTTGTACACGCTAGTTTTGTTAGGCATGATAAATAGGAGCAATATTAGAGCAGCCAAGCAGATGGTCTGTGGGACTAGATTACACTCCAGAAACGGGAGAGAAGCAACACATTCAACCCTTCTGTTTGGACAGAAGAGCCGTCTTAGCCTGCCTGACCCATTAGCTAGTAAACTGGAGAGTACCGCCAAGTGCTATCATGCTGTTCCTTTAAAAAGCAAACAACCTCACTTTTTATGATAGGCACTGGATCATTTTAAGAGAATTGTAGGTAATGTCTGCTGCATTAGACAGATGGTCATATCATGAAACCATATACAAGTCACCACGACTCAAACTCACGTTCGCTATCTTGTTAATCCGCATAAACTGCAAAACAAAGCAAACCCATGCTGAATGCTTTCCGAGTTCCTAACGGTTCATGGATATGCACGCACATATAATCATTACGTACAACTGAAACATGTAATAAGGTTCAATGTTCTATTTGACATGCTTTTTCATAACCTAGCATTAATTTTGTATATATCATTTTTGCAGTGTGAAATTTCTGATTCTAATCTCACCTTGATTTAACCTTTGTGTAACTTCACTGACTTCCATGGAGTCAATGATAGAGAACAGACAATTTAGATCTGAGAACAGTATGTGTCTTCTCTAGCCATAAACAAGCTAAATAACAATAGAGACTATAGACTAGCACTCTAGCAAGGTCAGGCTTTACTGTACTATTTCCAAAACACCTGGATTTTCTTCTGTCCATGCTTCAGCACAGTCAGCATTATGACTGCAGAATGTTGTGACTGCCTTTGCAATAGTATGTTTGCGCCTCCCATTCACACTTACAGAAGGAAACAAGGGGAGATGTAGTGAGTTGCCTTGACAATGTTCAATAAAAGCATATCACACCACAAAATTGTGTATCAAAAGATCCATGTGCTAAATAGTCCCCCCACCAGGGTTCCCATGACATTGAAAGAAATATTAAAAGAAGTGAACTTTTGTATCTTGCTTATTTCTGATACACATCAGAGATTATTTGGTAATAAATTATAAATACTTGGTAATCAAATCTAGATTTTTTTTTTTTTAGGTAATTAAAACTTAGTTAATCTTTAAAGCATTAAAAATCGAAATGTTTCCAGCAATCAGGCCTTTTCAAAATGAGTTGTCTCTACATACATTCGCATGATGAGCCACTCAAGGCTGGAGGCAGTTTCCCCTTCCACAACTACAGACAGCACACACGAACCCCACCTCACCTCCTGCTCGGTTGAAGGATATGTAAGATAGCACATTTCCTATCCGCTAGGCTGCTCTCAGCCACAGAAGTGCAACCAAACCAGGCAGACCAGGAGCAATTTCAAATTGTACCTGGAGAGTTGCCGGTGAGCAACCACCGCCTCTTCCCCGCGCGGCAGTGCATAGGTGCACATTCCCCGTCAAGCTGACCCCAGGCAGTACTGTAAACATGGTGACAGATGCCAGGAGACAGGTCTGAAAAACTTCCAAATGAACAATTCTAGGTCTGCTGCACTAAACGCAGTGCAGTTTCTGGATACTTTCCCGGATGGTTTAACATTTGGAAAAAATACAGATGGGAAACTGCATGTGTCCAGGGTGCAGACATCCATAAGTGAAGGCAGAGATACAGGCTCTGCTGCTGCACACACTGACTAGCAGCGATCTGCTTTGGCTTTTGATCCCTTGCCTCCTAACAGAAAACATTGGGCCCTGCGCAGGTAATGAAGGGCACACCAAGCAAAGTCCCATTGTATGTCTAAACGGTTCCGCGTTACTCTGACCCACAACATTACTTGAACTAAAGTGGGAGAGATAAGAGGAAAGGGAGAGCAGAGTGAAAGGTTTTAGAGGAGAAAGGAAGTGGAATAGATAAGGGTGCTTATGGGTCATGCCTTGAATATCAACTGCTCAGTCATGAAGGTGATCCTGGTTGGGTTCAAATACAGAAAAGAAGAGAAAGGAAGAATAGAATGACATAAGAAAGAGAATATATTGCAATTTTTGATTATATCTTCCAACCTGATGGATTAGGAGCACTAGAGTTGAAACCTACAGAACTGCTAGTGTTGCTCCCTGGATACCTGACAAGAGCCTGTTTCTAAAGTCCTTGCAATCCGTAAGTCAGAGCATATGGCTAGTCCTAGAGCCTGTTCCTTGGTGCCAAAGAGAAAATCCCCTCAGTGTTTTGCATAGTTCTCAAGTCTTTCAGAGAGCTGGGTTTGAAAGGACTCATTCAAATGAAGATCATCAGCCACAGGAAAATATTAGCACTGTCACTTTCTTCAGCACACTAAATAACATACAGACCTTGTACTTCTGGCACATCTGTGAACTGGGAGGTTGAATCTGCTGTGCAGAGAAGGCCAGTTTGTCTACAAGCTGATCCCTTGGATATCTAACAACTTCTCTAAGTTCAGTTTTTCCATAACAATTACCAGAGAACTCAAAAGAAACTTTTATTTAATGTTGAATTTGAATATCCAGTTCTCAACAGTTATTATGCACAAATGTAAAATGAAAGAGTTCTGCAAACATTTCTAGAATTACAAGCCAAATGTTTCAAAGTGTGAAACGTAATTTGGACTCTGGCACAAAAACACTGGCATAGAAACATAATTGATTAAAGTGGGTGGATGCCATAAAAGGTCTGACTAGTTCACTGTGTATGAACGTAGTCATCAAAAGAAAACATTTTGCTAAGATCTCAAAGGCCACTATCATTTCAGCAGTCACTCAGGGACTACAAAAGAACAATTTTAAAGATTACAGGAAGTATTTGATATTAACTTTATATAGATTTGCCTAAGAATAAAGGCTGGACTTTAATTTAGACAACACTGTTGCATTGCTTGCAAATCACATTTTACTACACGATGGCTGATTTCCTCATCTATGTACCAAATTTTATAGCAGAAACTGTAAGTCTTACTTTTAAGTGACTACAACACTTCATTTTATTAAAACAAAACCTCATAGTTCACACAAAAATAAAGGCAATTTGTCAAACATAAGCATTCTTGGGATCCCTTTTGGCCCTTTGCATTCCATCACACTAAAATCATGAAGTATCATTACTCAACCTGAATATAATGCATTATAACATTGTTATTTCCTATCCTTCATACAGGTAGTACCCAAGATAAAGCATACTTTTAACTTCTTAATATATAACTTTTGCCTCACTTTTACTGGCACTGTTTGTAAAGATAGGAGTGAGAGCAATAACAGATTACACTGAACTTCAGAAAAATGCGCATGAAACTGGATTACCTGATATAAAACAGAAATTAAAAATGTGACTTTGTTCATTGCAATCAGCCAAGAGGAACAAATTCACAAGTTTTCCCTAGCATATTTTCTTCATATTTTCCTAGAATTACTAATAGGTGTGTGGACTTCACAAAATAAAAATTCAACAAATTGGTGTAATCTGGTAATAGTATGACAGCTCTAACTATGCAAAATTTACATATTATAATTTATCACATCACTGGGAAAATTCTTATAGTGTAAAAGCATCTGCTTGTATGTAGTGCGGGAGAAGAAGTGTAAAACAAACCTGAGAGGTTCTGGCATCCAAGAGCTGCTCTTGACAAGGTACATTAATTAAGGATTATGGATTTCTGCACTTTGTATTAGCAGCAGTTTAAAGTATAAATTCATGTAGTGGCATTCTCAAAACACAGCATCTTGAGTGTGATTTTTTGCAGAACAGTCCCCTCTTGAGGAGAATATTTTCAAATTACAAACTCTGGGTAACTCAAATAATCAAAAAATATTTTCAGAGGTCTTACTATCACTCGTGGGAACATACATAGATACATCCTGGGAAGCAGAAAAAAGAGCATCATGACACGACAAAGTTGGTTACTGAAAGACATACAAAGAAGTGGTTCCTTCTGAAGTCCTCAAGGAAGCAGACTTTAAAAAGTTATTTTGGGGGGAAAAAAATAAAAAAATCTACATATTCCTAAATATCAATGACATAGTAGACAGCATACTATTAATGAGAAAAATATGAAATAGTGATAGAACAATGGATTACTTAGACACATAACTTTTTCTAGGTTTATGCAATAAGAAATTCTAATACAACATCCAGGAAACTATATGCTTTGAAATGTGACTGAATTAAGCACTAATGGAATGTACACTGTTGAAGAGTTTCCCTAATATTTTAACAAATTGTCATTGATCTGGTCAGGCACCTTCATTTTTTCCTATTATGTATATCTCTGGTTAAATAAGTAATGTAAGAAAGTTTTTAAAAAAGTAAAAAGAAAGAAGTCAATATTAAATTTAGGGACATATTATGACAATATAATATAATCTAAAGTATATTAGTCGGCTTAAATTCATTCTGTTTCTGAGCTATGTATTTCCTAAATAGAAAAGCAGAAGCATTAATAATAGTTACATGAAAATAGAAATCAGTATGATTCAGAGTTTCATACTATGTGCACACACACACACACACACACACCCCACACACCCCTAAGACTTAGAGAAATTTGCACTGAAGTCAATGTAGGACAGCAAATATGACCTGGGAATGAAAAAGTGTAATTCTTGAACCTGCTACACACTGGCCATGTGACCATAAGCAAGTCACTTTGACCTTACCTGCGTCATTTTCACCTCTGTGTAAGGTATTATTCATACCCAATTGTTTTCATGCAATTCAAGGTGCAAATCCACATTCTTTTCCCAGAAAAGATATGGACAGTGCCTTCAAATAGTCATTTCATTGCTATGTGATGGATTCTGCCTTGCCTCCTCTGTATCTTTTTTACTTACTGTTCTTCATGGCAATATCTGTTACTGTACGATTGGGTATTGGAGTAGTCTTGCACCCTAAGTTTAGCCACATGACTTAAGCAGCAATAATTAGGCAATGTTTTCAGCCGTGGCATCCTAGATAATCCAAGGAGAAAGAAGGGGCTTATCAGATCAGAAATCTAAGAAAGTTTTTCTGAACTATTCTCTGGAAATGGCTACCTCATAATGGAAACCCAAAGGTTACTAGATCTCTAACCTCATTACCTAAGTATTAACAGTCCACAACTATTACAATTAAAACAAAAAACTACAAACTGTTTGGTTTCAGCTTATCCTTTTAACTACTTAGAATCTGGACCCTGTGAATGGAATGCTATTTTGGGACAAGATCATCCTAATATACTATCCTTTCTTTAGGTGTGCATGACAAACACCTGTGTGTGCTCTTAGTCTGAAGTTACTTTCTTAGTGGCTCTGTAGTTCACCTGTGCATGGCAGCTGCCCTATGTCAAAAACTGCCCTTTTAGTCAAGGATTCCAGTTTTGTGTTGCATGCTCCACTTCCAATCCAGAAATCCAATCCTTTCTCTAGGAAGGTCTTGCATAAATGTATCATGCTATCAATACAGTGATGGCCGGGCATTCAGAGCCTATAAATCAACACACCTGATAATCACATCTGCAAAGTTTGGAAACATAATTCCTTCTTAACATTATGCTGACAAATTAACAGTAACACACACTTCCTCTAGGTGAAACCCACATCCAGCCCTTATAAATAGTGTATAGTTTTTCAAAACAGTCTATTTTAAAGAAGTTTTTTCACAAAGAGTACTCAAACACTATTTCCTCTAATCCTGTACTGTCACATTCAAATACAGCTAAGAGACTAGTCGAATAAACTTTTCCTTGCAAGAGTCCATGCAAGTTTTGGCACTATCATAATATGGTCTTACAGGTGTTAAGTGTTCTGTTTTGCTTGCTGTTTTGCCCTGCTGAGCAAGCCAAAAGGTAAAACCCTCTATCTGAAATCCTCCTAATTTTCATGAAGTCTGAGAAAACGATTAAAGTACAATATTTTCTATCCACCACTCCACTATGACTGCTTTGAAAACAAGATTTCTTTTTGTTAGGAGCTTGATTCTTTCATAGATAATCTGCCTAAACATTCCTGAAGATGTACCACCTAGGCTTAATGACTTAGTGCTTCCTTAATACCTCCACCTTTGTTCAGTATCCCAGCAACATTATTTTCTGTCTTAATTCATCCCCATTATTACTGGTAATTCATCAGATCCATTTACTCTTTTAAAGATGTCCTATATCCATGCACTGAATGTATCAAAGTTTCAGCTTAGAAATTTACTCTGATTCTTCAGTTCCCCTCTTACTGTCAGGCTGCTGTAATTTATGTTTCCAGCTATTTGTCTTAGCAAGGCCAGCTTCACAAGTTTAAAAGTTCATTATGGTTAAAATAGTTTCCTTGCAATTTAAAAACATTTGCTTATTCTTGCTTCCTAGTTCCCTTGTGCCAAATAGTATGAATGTTTTATGAAAATCAACGATTTTTCTTAAAGTGTATAAAAACGTTCTTACTCCTTGAATCTTACATTTTTTTACCTAAGCAGTTCTATTCTTTGTTGAAGTTTAGTAACCAATGAGTTTCCCCCCTTTTTTTTTCTTTGTTTCACAAACAAATGCTAAATTTAATGATGCTATGGTCAGTAAATATTATAAGATTTTTTTGAAAGAGCTTGTATTATAAAACAAACCAGTGTTTTATCTTTTGGTCCTCCATTCGTTCCTTGGGCTGATTGTTAGATTGTCCCAGCACAGGAAAGACAACACACTTCTTGGACTGGGACATCCGTTTCCCTTCCAATCTATAAACCAAGGATTTAAATATCCTTGGTGAATTAATTTTGACATTTTATGGCTATTGTTTTACTGCAATTATACAAAAATAGGTCACAAAATACAGACAGTAAGCTATTTAATGGCTATGAGATCTTAATGCTTCTATGTTATTAGAATCATTAAAACCACCACTGTGAACAAAGAAATTTAACAGACAGCAGATAAATCTGATCTTTCATCACTAAAAACTAGGAAAGAGTTCACTGAAGTCCATTAAGTTGCAGTCATGAAAACGATAGGGAATTCAAGCATTCCTTCTTTATTCCTTGTTTTTACACTCTTACATTTATTCTTTTGTGATCATATGTTATAGTCCTTTACTGAGATTACTGTTTATGTTTTGAAGCTATCAATACAAGTTTTACTAACAAAATACTTTAGTAAAAGAAAACATATCTTCTGTCTTGCTCTTTAGAAATAATATATGGCCTCAGTTTTGTAACTGTCATTAAAAAATATGTGTATTCCCTGTTTATGTTAACAAATGGCATGAAAAAGGACAAAATAGAAGAAAACAAGGTCGAAATGCTCTACTGGCACTGTTGCCTCCAGCAAGAAGCAGTTTGACGTCAAGAGATCAAACAGCAGCAAACAGTCTATTTTCAGATATCTGAAAGCAGTAATACACACGAAGAAGTGTGTTCTATTTTCCTCCTTTATAAGCATTGATATTAACTACTTCTTAATGATTTTAGAGAATGATTATTCTGCTTTTTGTTCTTAAAATCTGTCAGATACACAGTAAATCTTGAAACAAGTTGTAAAAGAAAAAGCCACTAAAACAGGGAAGATCACTTTAAGTCCCCAACCACTCCTAAGTGTCATAGCTGTAACTGAAACATCCTTGGACTACTAATATTACTGACTCAAAACACAATAAAATACACTAAATATCTACTAATAAACAAAATGCAGGTTATGCTCACTGTATGTATAAGAAAATTTTTGTAATAGCCTATTTTATATACAATAATTAAATTTTGGTTTTATTTGGTGATAATTTTAATTAGTATACCATATATTAGTAGATTATAATAATTTGCTCCTTAAATTTCTGAATAATTAAGAGTGGTATCAAATTTGCTGTTCTGAACATTTGCTCTCTGTATTATTTTTTGGTAGCGACTTCCTCAAGAAGTATTATATTAAATGAAAGACAATGAAAAAGGTAAGTTAAAATGGTGATTAAAGGTAAAAGCAGTACACACCTGTGTATTGAGAACGAATTTTAAAAACCAAACTTATAAAAACCCAAGAAATTGATAGAAATAAATATATCACTCCATTCAGCTGTATCTCCCACAACATTTTAGTTTTACTAATCTTACAACTTCATACACTTCTCACCTAACAGTGAGAGTTGTATTTGCAATTTTAGATTAAATAAAACTAATTTTAAAAGACAAATTAACATCTTAATCCTGTGTCTCTGATATAGTCACTGTTGCTGGCTAAGGTTTTTTGTTGTTTCTTGTGCTTCAGGAACAATTATTCTATCTAAGAGCAGTTCCACTCATATTGAAAACAATGGGAAGCATTAGTCATTTTGCAGAAGTGTATCTGCTGAGGGCAACTGTGGCTTCAATCCCATTGAGAGCAATAGGAGGCAGTAGCAATTTTGGAAGAAGGACATGGCCTATGGAATACTCCATAGGAGAACATTATTCATCAGCTCTTGCTGAATGAGAAAAATTCAGTTCTGGAGAACAACAGCAAAAGAAAATCTGCAAGCCTTTAAAAATCTTTTATACACGGGATTTTAGTATGGAGTGTAGGGCATAGGTATTCTCTTAAGATCTTCAGCAAATACTCAGGGTAAAGAAAGAATTTATTTTTGTAATTCACTGAAATTCCAGAGACAAATCTTTTTACTTACTTTGTAAGTCAAACTGACCAACATTTATGCACTGGAAAATTGGAACTACTATTTCTGTGCCCCAAACTATATGTAGAAATTTTAGAGTGGTTTGTTTCATTTGTTCTCTAGGTAGCATTTTCTAAAGCAAATATTGACTGTTAAATCGAAAGAACTACAGGTGAAAGTGATCTTAAAATGGTGTTATTATTTGCTTTAAAATATACTTAATATATCTGCAGTTAATATCCTAAGTGAGGTCAATATAAAATGTCTTAAATAAATTATATTAGACTGAATTACCACCAGTATTTCCACCTTCTCCTGCTGCTTTTTAACATCTCTCATTCCTGTTGCTGCAGACAAACTATCAGAAGAAAAGGCAGAGAAAAACCTACAGCTGCCGCTAATTGTTGAAGAACCTGAAAACATTCATACTGATTTGGCTGATCTAAAGCAGAGGAACAGCCTTCGTCCTTTTAAAACTGCTTATGTACGTGATTTTTCAACAACATTGCTAAGATAATTTTTCAACATTCCTGATTCAGAGTATGAAAATTCAGAGTTCACGGGAAAAAAAGGACGTCAAAATCGCTAAAATTTCAGATTTGCAATTGTTTTAATGGAACCCAATGAATCCCCATTTAACCCTGCCCAAAACTGTCACCAAGCTACAGACTGAAAGCACCTATCAAGTGTTACTGTTTCCCTGTATTACACACAGTGGGTTGTTATTTCCAATAGCTCACATAACACAGCATCACCAGCAGCACTGTATACCCACCTTACTCCTAGGAAGAAGTACCTACAGAAGCTTCTCTACTAATATGCTATAGTGGGATATTGACTACGTGTTTCAGTATCTCCCTTCCTCTTTGTGCAAGAAAATGGTCTTACTAACTCTAGGCAAATGGGGTTTGTGGGTTTTTTTTTCCTTTCTCTGACTTGGCACAACCATTAAATACACAGATCCTGGAGGACGTTGTATTTGAATGGTATCTGTGCACTGAAAAGACAGTAAAAAGGCAACAGTGATGCAGAATTTCACCCACATATCATTTTAATGATGTAAAAATGTACCCTCACTCCGAATACAGGGTGTGTTTTGGAAAAACATGTAGATGTCATATGAAACAACTGTAATAAAAACTGCAAACCTGAAGCTGGAGATAATAGAACAAATACAAAACTTCCAAAGTAATATTTTTAAAAAGAGGGGTTTAAGGTTAATACCGTTGAAAAAGTTTTTTTTACCTACTGACTTTCTGGTTTATCAAATATTTCACAAAGTAATAAAAAAAGTCACAAATAGTAAGTGGAATATAAATGGTTGGCATAAATTTTGTTGAAAAATTAAAGAATTAATTGTACATCATCTCAAATAAAAGAAAACTCTGTGAGGAACATGCTGAGGAACAGCTTATATTAAATATAAAAATTTCCGTAATGGGTATGAAAGGAGATTATGGTGCCAAAAAGAACACATGTGGAAGAGATGAGAAGAAAAAAAAATTACATTTATTTGGAAAAAAATACAGTCCCAAAAGGATATTATAATGTTTTACCTTAGTATTTACTATAAAATCACGAAAAAAAAAAAAAAAAAAAGAAGGAAGACAGCCCTACTCTACAACTGTGACCGAAGTCGATAAAGGCTGACTTCTCTTCATCTGCTGAGGATCTAGTGGGATCATTGTAAACACGTCTCTTTCCCCTACTCAGGAACTAGATACTGTTTACAAGCCCTGTATGTACCTCAATTATTAGAGAAATATCAAAAGTGTTGGTGTCTTGGGTTTTTTTTTCCCCCTAACCTTAGGATACACCTTTTTAAAGTTAAGCTACTTCATGATTACAATAACTCCATGCATTTATTGAAAATATGTGCAAAATTTTGATTGTTACCTTTTCAGATATGTGAATGCTAAATAAACTCATATTCTTTTTAATATGAAGTAGATAAAAGAATACCACTCCAGAAAAGAATGCTTTTTACCATATTAGGAGATATAGCTGAGTTTAGCAACAGTCAACCTCTTCTGTGACAGAAGGAATCAAGCACTCACTTTTAAAGACTGTAATATACAATTAAAATCAACTATATAAATGGAAAATGTGATAGAACATGAAGTTCAACATAAAGTTGCTCAATGCATATAATTACACCAATTACATTTAGAAATTGTATTTACTTGCCAAGAAATAAATAAGAAATTAAAAGGCAATTGTATAAAGTGACACCATGCAACCTTCTCATTCAGTCTTACTGAATACATTTTAAATATTTCAAAAGAAGAGCCATCAAGTTCTAATTCAAAACACCAGCAAAATAAAACATGCAATTTTCATACTCCATGACTTTCAGTGTGCAACAAGAACATTTAGCTATTATAAGAAGTCTTTTGAGTTGTGATAAACTGGTTTCAAATTGATCTAAAAAGGAAGGTCAATGACACCATCCTGATACAATTACTAAAATTAATGTCTTTTGCCAATTTTCATACAAAAGCACATTATGGATTGTGGATCAAATTAATTTTTCAGGAATATCTGAAGAATTACAATATCCTCACTTGAGATTCACTAAGGGGTGGTATTTCCATAGATCAGAGAGGGAGATGAGAGAGTGATACACCCAGGCTCTATAGGATCAGATTTTCAAAGCTGTGTGGATGTTTATCTCTTCTTGTCAATGATCTTCACAATCTTTTCTAGTATGAAACTATGAAGGTAAAGACAGAAGAAAAGAACAACCAAATTTATATCTGAGAATCAAAAATTCACTTCTGCACACCAAAGCATGTTTTGCCTCTTTGTTTTAAGAACTACATTTTCAGAAGTACCTCAATTCTTATCTGCCTATATTTTGATACACATAAATGTAAGTACTTCTTTATGAATGGCTACCCAATAAAACTCAAAATCAAATCTAAGGTATATCAAGTTGCCACTCATCTGATATAAGACATCTCAATCAAAGCATATAGAAATCTGGACCTGTATTATAGAAGACATGACAAGTGATTTTGTCAGATTATTATCTGGACAGAACCATCCAGAAACAACATTTTATTCAAGTATACCAATGATCTTTACAATTTAAAATCTCTGTCAGCCTTTGGATATTTTTAAAATCATGGCATTATGGAACATTCCAGTCTAGATCCTGGTCTAAAACTGTCACACACTGAAAATTTAAAGAAGGAAAACCAACAATAACTGAAGGGATTCACCTGAGGAAAATACTTTATTTAAGTATTCTAAAAGATGTAATTGTGATTCTAGTCTTTATTTCTGTTTATAAAGTTAAATTTCTAAGTAAAGGTTGGTTTTGAAGACCAAATTTTGAAATTTCAAAAATTTTCAAAGGAGACTTTTTGACGTAAAATCAAACAGAAATCTTTGTCTTTCTTCCAAACCAGAAAATGCACCAAAAGTAACACTTTATTCAAAGAGAATTCCATCTGTGTCATCCTTTCAATGTCCAGTGCAGAATACTTTGATGAAAAAATCCTGAGTTCTACATTTAGGGCTGTTTAGATTGCTCTCCTTCAGACACAGTATTGAGAATAGACTAGACTGGTCCTATCAGCACATGATCCAGAAATCCTTCTTTGTGCCACAGAGAGAGAACAAGAAATGTTTTTGATTCTTCCTTCCACAAAAAGAGAGAAGCTGTTCCAGCAATGATAATACCCGTATTTTTCAAAAAATGCTATTTCTGTCAGCAGTAAGTCATGAAGCAGGGAAGAATTCCAGTATAAAAAGGGAGAAGATGCCATTGCTATGTTCCCTGGAGGTGATATTGAGGTAATGGGGATAGATTAGATGACCTTTGGAGCTCACTTCTAACCTTATTTCCTACAGACTATGATATCTTCACCAAGTTCCAGAGAGAAGGCAGATAAGAGCTGATTTCTTTGGGGAAGTATTAGTTAGACTACAAGCACAACAGAATCTCTGCAAGGGTAAATGGATGTATCATTCCACATAACAAAAGTACTGACATTTTGAGGGAGACACACAAAGTCTAAGCAATGCATTTCAGAGAATAATAGAAAGAATCAGGTGATGTGAGGTGAGTTACAAATACCTGAAATTTTGTCTTGCGTTCAAGTTGTTTAATGTTGGTTATTAACTTTTGGCTGAGAGAAAGATGTGGTTTGGGAATTTAAACTTTTCAGTGGCTTAGTTTTCAGACACAACAAAACTACTGAAAGAGTTTGGAAAAGTGCCTGTTTTACCCAACAGAATAATTACTCATTTCAGCACAACAGACATGGGGTGTGTGACCAATATATCCCCAGTGCTGATGTGGACTTTGTGCAAGCTCCCTCCCATGGTTGCTGTGGAAGCATTTTGTCTCCTGAGCAAAAGAATTATTACTTCTGTCATTAGAAGTTTAACAGAGTTTAGTGATCTGACTTTGGCTAGCCATCCTCTGGACATTCCTTACAACCCTTGTCTTCAAAACTCCTTATCCTGGAAACTTCCTTGAATGTAACCTTCTGGGAAGACATATTTTCTGTCTCTAGACTGATACATCAGTCTTACCCAAACTGAAATGACTTTCTCCTCCTGATATTAGAGAGTCCTTGTGAAGGTATGGCCAAGCATGGAAAATAGCTCCAGAGGCTCTCACTTTTAAGAAGAGGCAATGCTATTGAATTTATATACCTCTGAAATTGTTCCTAAAATGGGAAGCCTGTGGCAATTAAATTGTTCCTTACTTAAACCACAGCTTAAAACATAGAAGTTATATTGCCCCAAAAGATTTAAGCTGGTTGTGCTGCAGTTTGTTCACTGGAAAATGTATTATATTTTCTGTTTAACAATTTTGCATTAGCCATTCATAAGATTGATATGGTCCAGAAATATTTTGGTTTTTAACAGCTTCATGATACATCAGTGGTAACACTTTTTTAGAGAAGTATGTAGATAAGCTAACACTTCTGTACTGTTCTGATACAACTGATATTCATGCAATGTAATAAGGTAAAAAAACCTGCAAATAGTAGTAAGGCTTTTGTATGGCAATAAAGAGAAATGCCCTTTCTGCCCATTCCAGCACAGCTCCACCAGATCCTGCCAGAAATACAGTTTGCTTGCTTCTGTGGCTAATAATGTGCTGGCTGCTTAGGCCATCAGTGACCATGCAACATATTTCACTGTTATACAGACGTTTTATTAGTGCATCAAACTTGCTAAAAGGTGACTTGATTGCTTAAAAAAATAACTACTACCCATGCACACCAAAGAAAACATAGCCCTATTCAGGAATTTATCATTCCACTTCAGTGAATCATGATCACATAATACCTTCACTTAAGACATTAAAAAGGGCAAAATAAATACATGAAACAAAGGTTGGTGTTTTATTCTCTGTGAAACATTTCCAAGGTACAGTTGTCTACACTTAAGTATGAACTGCTGCAATTAAAGATGAACCTTCTCCAGCAATACTGAAGGAAACAGCTTTTGTTACAGCCACCTTGGTATAATAGTAGGGGGAAGGAGGAAAATTACTCAGGGCAGAAAGCTCTCAGACCACTGTGGTTTAGAACAAAACACTGGCCAGCCTGATGCAAAGGCAGACTGATGAGGAGGAATGTTACAAACTGAAGTGAGGAGTTGCTGTGCCATGGTTTTAGCTTGCAGTGCATCACCCTCCCTATACAACGTAATGTGGGCTCCATGCATTTGAACTTGACTCTTCAGAACTAGATCGATTCCTAGTTTTCAGGTCTTGCTGCTGCTGCCTGTTGTGCAGTCCGTTTCCCTGTTTTTCTTTTGCGTTTTGCCTCTCCCACTACAGACCTTGGATGCGCACTGATGTTCCCTACCTGCAGGCAGCAGGACTCTATTCATTGCAAGTATCACCACATGCAGATATATTTAAGTTATGATCTTCAAACCCTGAAACTGCCTTGTTATCTTACCTATTCTTAGCCAGACAAATAACCTTCTAGTATTTTTCTTTCACTATTGCTTTCAGGGAAAACACCACCTGCCCACTTTTTCTATTATAACTCTTCCAAGTTCATGCCAAGCCCCCAGCAGAAAAACTCTTCCCATATATTTGACAACTTCAGGTAAACAAAGCACACCTTAGACCACTCCCAGTTATTTTCAACGACTTACTTGCAGCCCTCTAAAGACAAAATGGCAGTTCCCATGATTGCAAATCACCTGTTGATAATTATCACAGAATCATAGCATGGTCTGATTTGGGAGGGACCTTAAAGACCATATAGTTCCTATCCCCCTGTCATGGGAAGGGACACCTCCCACTGGATCAGGTTGCTCAGACCCCCATCCAGTCTGGCCTTGGACACTTCCAGGGATGGGGCATCCACGACTTCTCTGGTCAATCTGTTCCAGTGCCTCACCACCCTCACAGGAAAGACTTAGTAATACCTAATCTAGACCTACTCTCATTCAGTTTGAAGCTGTGTATTGCCATACTTGCTTCCCTAAAAATACATAGTTCCTCCAATATCCTTTTATAGCATCATTTTTAATCTTCTTTTAAACAATGTCAACAGGTTGCAAATTGTTGTCTCATAAAAATGTCATCTTTGCAATTTAACAGTTTTAAGTAGGCATTAGAGTCTAATTCCTTGCCTTTTTTTTCCAATAGCCACTTTATCATTTTGCTGCTGTATTCCACAACCCTTTGGACTAAGCAGGAATGAGAGACGTAAATTCAGTCTGCAAGTTACTTAAACTCATGCCTGCCAAGCTGAAGTCTTTGTGTGACATTAATGACCCCACAGACAAAAATCTTTAGTATGCACAAAACTATGTTATCTTCTGGTAAACTGTTTCAGGGAAGCCTATCCTAAGTCAAACAAGTAGTCTGCTCTTCTAGCAAACAAGTGCAAGAGTGTGCATACCTCTTTTGGGGGGAAAAGTGATGACAACAGTAATTTCTTGTGTTAAAAATCTGTCCTTTGGGGGCAATATGGATGGTATTTTTAGCATTTTTGACAAGTATTGACAACTGCTTTACAGTTAGTGTTAATGTAAAAACAGAATAAAGTGTTTCTAGATAATTTCTTAGATTTATCCACTTGTGGATAGTTTTCAGGTATTAATTGAACACTTCAGAGAAAGCTAGTTGTCAAGAAAAAAAAATCTATTTAACTGCAGAACTTTTCAACACAACAAATGAAAAGCCACACCACTATAAGCTTCTAGTCTGAATCCTCCCTCACTGGGTCTTACCTTAACTTGTTGTTCTGGCATATGGCTCATATTTCATCAGTGAACATAAAACAGCATCTTAATGAAAATTATATGCAATATAATATTGCATGTAATAAAATATCTGCATGTATGATATATGTTACTTTGCAAACATACACTAAATATGTACATAAAAACCTGTCAATTTATCTTAGTAATTTTTCAGAACTGCTACGCAAACACGACTGAAACCAAGAAATCTTCTATAAATGCATATTAAAAATGCATATGAAATAGCACTTTAAAAGTTATTTCTCTGTGGTCACAGATTTAAGAGTGTATTGCCAGGCTTAGATAACACTGACGTAAGCTCAATAGTTAGTACATGCTAATGCCAACTCACACAGACAGGAATTCAGGGCAATCATCCAGCCCCAAAGGAGGATAGATGTGGAAGAGTTTTGCCTGCCAAATTAGTAATGTCTCTGATACAAGCACACGAGGTGACAGCAAGGGCACTCCAATGACATGTATCACCTTTACTGGGGTAAAAACTTCCCTGTCAACAAAATTGTCTCTGCCAATTACTTACGCTGCATTTTATACAGCTATGCAGCACAAATTAAAAAGAAGTAGATAAGAAAAAAACACAAGCCCTTGGCTTTAACTTTCAAAATAAACCAAAATTTCTATATAATGAGGAACATAGCCTTCTGTATTACGTAACTCCTGAAGCTGAATGTTCCTGGAGCTAAGAACAAGGTGTTTTTTTGTTTTTTTTTTCCTATTGGAAAAGTGATGCCAAATTCATTGTTTTGTTCATTATCTGTTTTTAACTAACACATATTTTAATAATGCACAGAGAATTTTACTTACAGGTCATTTACCGAGGCCACTGTGATTAAATTGTGCAAACAGTGAAGGAAAATGGGAAGATTTATGACATATCCTCCCCATATCAAAAAACTGCACATGAATGGCTTTTCACAATGTTTTCCTGGATGTCAAAAATAATCCAGCCAAGCTCATGATTAATTTTTACACAAGATGTTCCTAAAAGATTAAAACTGTTGTGATACCCAGGGTGTGAAAGTTAACTTAGTTCACTCACAATAAATCTGCTTTAAGATGATGTAATCCAGTACTGATTCTCCTAATTGCTTAGCCACAGGCCATAAATGTGTCAGTTCTCTCTCTTCTTGATTGCTACTGTAGTACAGTGATAAAACAAGTAGAACACAGTGGCTGTCTAATGCATTGGTTACTAGTCACATGCATTAAAGCAGATTAAAAGTCGTTGAAAGGTCATATTTGAAATCACTTTCCTACTCCTAACGTCCTTCCTCCAATATGTATAAACTGATACGATTAATTAAAATTTAAAATAGACAGGAATGTCTGGGAAGAGGGTACACAACCTTAGGATTCATCACAAATGAATGATTAATCTTAATGTCCAGCTGATGAGGACTACAATCTGAAAATTCTAATGTTTTCTTGATAATATGAGTCTTTCTTTTCCTTGCAGTTCTCTTTTTAATTATAGCCTTCCCAGAACTGACCAAACACGTGGCAGAACAGAGGGTTTATAGTCTCGAGGCAAAATCTGGGTCCATTGTTATCAGTGTTCCAGTCTGATAGTGCTAGCCCAGTATCTTGAAGGTGCTTGAGCATGTTCCTCCTCCTTCTACCTACTTACAAATAAATCCACAGTGATAAAACTGTAATTTCCAATATACTACTACACTGTTATTCTATGTGGGTTTTTAGATTGGTAACGTTCCTTAGATAAGGGGTATAGGTTTTTCTTTGAAATAAACCCCAACATTATCTAAATTGCTGCCAAGCTGGAAGTGAATGATTGTGATGAAGCAGTCATGGATAATAAGCAGTATGGATCAAAGTCCTCGTAGGTTCCTCACTGTTGTGTGAAACAGACAAACAAGTCATGCTGGAGAACAGGATGACTAATCCCCATTAGCTCCTATCACTAGGGTGAAAGGAAGAAAAAATTCCGTCTTCTCAGTTGGGATTGACATCATGTGACATAGTCAACAACACGGAACTACTAGTTCTAAAAGTTCATGGAGTTTCTAAAACTACATTAAAATGTCTAAATCGAAAAAAATCATTAAGAGAGTCAACACAGGGAAGTGACACATTAAACCTCATCTCGAAGACAGAGAGAAAGACTGCTTGTGGAACTAAAAGAGAATTTAAGAGTCAAGCTATCATGAGTTGACACATTTGCCACAAAAATGATGGCATACAACCCAAACTCAAATACAGATTTTATATTTTTAAAAGACCAATTTCAGAATGTGACAATAATTCTAAGATAAATCAGACTGAGAAAAGAATTTGAACATAGAAATACTCACCAGAAAAGAAATCTGTTTAGAAGCCTTAATTCTAATGCCCACAAAACCACTTTTTCAAATCTGAGAGAAATCTACACTAATTTTAAAAATACTTTTAAAAAATCTAATATTTAAAGAAGATACTGAAACTAGGAAATGTATCAAGTTTATGTGAGGAGCAAATAGATGAAAAAAGAGATCAATTGTTGGGAGATTTAAGGATAATTTAAATGAGTTTCAAGACATACTAGGAACAACAGAGGATCTATAAATCGTATCCATCAGAAATCATGCAGAAGAGGTTGAAAAGTTCAATAAATAATTACTTTCTGCATTTAGGAAATAAAACAGGATAACCTTCTCTGATCAAGATCAGGATATAGTACTTTTCGAACAGTATCCCAGGAAGATATTCAACAACAGCTACTACAGTCAGATATTTTTCAATCAGTATACATAAGGCTAATTCTAAAGGGTTTATGATAGCCTAGCAGTTCCTTGAACAATTAATGCTGATTTTTAACATATCTCAGAACTCCAGAGAAGTTCCAGAAGACTGGATGAAAACAGTACTATATCAGTATTCAACAAATGGTAAATGAAATAACCCAGGTAGCTCAGGACTCTGACTGGTCCTAGGTAGAGTAATGGGATGGCCATTACAGGATTTTTACTAACAAGAAGTTGAAGGCAGACAATATAATTAATGCCAGTCAATATAGGTTTATATCTGATAAAGACTGTGCTGATGAAGCTTCTGTAAAACAACAAATCATCAATTCTAAAATAATATTGAGAGAAATTCAGCACGGGACAAACAAACAAAGTCTCAAAATGGAAGCTACTATTGAGAACACACATTTTTCCTGAGATCCCAGGGTGGTTTATTTTTGACCTTATGTCATTTAAAATCTTCATCTGGACACATAAAATCATTACAGATATAATTTGCAGATAGTATAAAAGGTGATGTAGGGGATAATCATGAAGAAGACAGCTCAATGGTACAGTGTGGTCTGGATTTCTTGATAATCTGGATGCATGCAAGTAATTTGTGGTTCATACCACCAAATGTAAACTTGTACAACCAGGAAAAAATGAATTCTGTAAACACTTCTGTGATGGGAGACTCAGTTCTTCAAAAAGTTAATGTATTGCTATTTGTGGTCAGAGAATATGCCTGCAAAAAGGCATTCTATTTCCTTTCTAGCGAATGTGGCTGCTAGTAAATACTGATGTCAGTGCTGATGTCTGCACTTCAAGAGGTTTCAGACAACAATTATGAAAGTTAATGAACACTTTTTAAAAGGGAAACGTAAAAGGGGATCTAATAATTTTGCTTATAAAACAGAAGGTGAGGAGTGAGCCCACCGAGAATGTACAAGGCCCTATATGGGGAAAAAAAACCCAATAAGAGAGGTCCCTAGCTGAAAAGGCAAAGTTTTAACCAGATTTATTGGCTGGCAGCTGAAACCAACAAAAAACCAAAAAATCCAGTATGAATTTGTCAATAATGAGACAGTAATTGCCAATTATTTTTGTGGCTTGTATTTCACTGAAAATTTCATTAGCATTTTGGGAGATGCTTTGATTTTCTTCAAATGAAACTCAGGAAATTCTCAGACTTAGAGTTGAACTTAGGGAGCTGAACTGATCAGCCACAAAAGTCCTATGAAAATGTTAACACATTGGAAGGCAGCACAGTCCAGAAAGCTGAGCTCCAGATGAACAGGGAGACCAACCTACTGCTCTTAGCACTGTCAATAACAGGTAGCACTGACTCAGCCAATTAGGTCCTCTGGTCCCACATTTCCCTTCATCATTTGAGGGCAACGGTGCTTGTAAAATTTTATATATGTACAATTTTCTTATTTATAATTAATATTCTAGCCTCATATAAAGACTTGACTTCATCCAAAATGCAGCATCTCCTCTCCTGAAATTCAATACTTCTATTAAAAATAACAGGCTTCTATTAAAATGACCTGAGAGGGAATCCACATTATAGCCAGCCTCCAGAAATAAACCTCTTCTTTAGTGACCAAAATCTTCACTAAATAATGGTATTTTTTGCAGTAATATCCATTATTTATCCATGAAACTGGAAAGCATCTTGCACAAATGGAAGTCTTACCACATGTTAGACAAATTATCTTCATATCATCTTTTGTTTTAAAGATTTGCAACTCGTTTACACCCATAAAACAGGAAAACCAAGGCACATACCATGACCATTCTGCAAGTTACTGATCTTCAAAACTGTACTCATGATAGGGTGCCTGCCTCTGACTATGGTCACATCAAATTTGGGATTCTTACAGAGCATGGCATAAAATGTTCCACACACTTTGTTGTCCTTTTTCCTGATTTGGGCATGATCACCTTTTGTGGCTATGGCAGAAAGAAGCATTTCCTATGCAAAAATAACACTGTTGCTTGGAGTATTAGTTGATATACCTTAAATGGCAGTCAGTCTCCTGTGTGTTATACTGTTTGTGGTTCTTAGAATAATGTCTAGAAGCTCCAGGGGATTGCTCATTTCTTTTTTTTATTAATCACCGTTCTTTAAAAAAATGAAGAATTCTTACTGAGAGAAAATAGTAGTTGAGAATATAAAAGTGGAAGAAATAGCACCAACAGTTTCAAAATGAATGCTTGACATCAAGATCTAAATACAGGTTAAGTACCTAATCTGGTGAATAAATATGGATTTAGGAGTTTAACCCTAGGCTTTCAGGAGGAAACATTCTAGCTATTAACTTTAAATGGTGAGTATTTAATATTAACATATATTAAAAGTTACAGGCATGCTAATTTTAACACCTACATGTTGATAGCTACAATTTATTTCTAGTAACAGTTGGGATTTTGTTTACATTAAGGTACAGAGTTAAAGTCAGCTAGCTTACTTCACTTTTATTTCTTTAGCTCATTTTATAACAGAGTAACAGTCAATCCACTACAGGAAAATGTCTTTAGAGTATCACATAGTTTTAAAAGAACAGCCTCATCATGATATCCTGATCACTTGCTTCAATAGCCTAGGGCAATTTAATTATGTCAGACTTCATCTTAATTCCTATCCCTTTCTTTTCTTACCTTTTCCCACATCTATCACAATCCACTTGGATTAGAATCAAAGATTACAAAATGTTTACAAGACTGTACATGCTGAATACACCTTCCCTAATCTGAAATAGTCTCAAAACCACTGTAGTGTTTGTACAGGTGGGATTGAAACTTGCCATCCAGGGCTTTGGAAATCAAATGCTGAATAAGTTCTTAAACTTCCTGAGTGCTTTATGTTATCAATAGCCACAAGAAACACAGTCACTTCATACAGATCAAACATAGTTAAAGACAATTTTTTAGCAACAACTGCTTAGAGCAGCAAAAAGAGACAGAGAAGAAAGGTAGGCAGAATCACTGAAAGCTGTACTGCTGAACTCTGCAGAAGGCTCCTTGAAATAAATATTTCAAACCTTTATATGAATATTTTAAGCATGACAACTACACATAAACACACAGGCAAAGTGCTCAAATCCACTCAAGAAAGACTATTAAGTCATCAACCTGCTCCTGACAGGATCCACTGAATATGGCAACAGTGAGAAGTCAGGAGACAGTTGGAATCATTTCAAGACTGCTAATTTAACTTGTCTTAAAACCAACCAATGCTCAACGTGTCATCATCAATGTCATCTCGCTGCAGTCTGAAAAGCCTTTGACCTAAAGCAAAAAGGTCCCCAAGTGCCACCCTTCTTGTCTACTGGTTGAAAATCTAATTGGTTCTGCTGACAGGCTCGGGAATTGGTAGGAAGGCTGTTCAGTTAATCTCCAAGGGCCAGCAAAGAGCTCAGTATCCATCTCTGAGCTTTGCTCCCTGGCTGTCGTAAAATGACTCTGATGGTAGTGCAAGCTCTTATGCTTCAGCTGTCTTCTGACTTCTGTTAAGTCAAATCCAATAAAGTTTGTCACTCAATAATCTGAGAGCTACCCAACAAAACCTCTTTGATCAATAACAGCTTGCCTGCTTGCACTGAGGAAGGTGACCTATTAAAGATTAAAAACACACCTGCTGCTTGCAGCACAGAACATCTTTTTTTACTTTTACATAAAAATTCATCCATTAAAATGAGTTTAACTGCTACAACTATATATAAATATTACATGCCACAAATCTAAAATAAGATTAAAAGAAATATTTTATAGTACAGTGCTTTTCTTTTATTAAATTTGAGTCATTGCTTTTCTTAGAATCAGAAGGACCTCATCCAAAAGGCCTTTCACCTCCCACTTGTAACTTCTCCTTTAGATTTCTGTGTATGCTCTACCTTCTTCTGAATTTTCTGCCTCCTAATAGCAAACAGCTCTTCTTTAGTGACAGTCCAGCAATCTAATTCGTTTCTGCCTATTTCCTTAAGACAGAATGAAAATATTCATGTTGCAAAGAAAAGCAATTTAAAAGTTTAATTATAAGCATCTTTCCCTCTGAGAAATTTTCTTGAACTGTAGATACACTTTATCAGAGGCTATGATCAACAAGTGCTTTGCAAAGCCCCAAAAATTAAAACTAGGCTGTTGGTGGGGTTTTTTTGTTAAATTTCTTCGAAACAATCAAGTATTAGCTGAAATACTTTACCTGATGTTTTACAGAAAGCAGGAGAAGGATACAGGTAAACAAAGCACATAATTAAAGGTGTAGTACTTATTAATAAATTTCTGAAAGAGAAATCACATACAAGTAAATTCGACTGACTGAACCACCAGTGCCTGTTTGGAATGGGTTATCAATCTCCCAGAAAATCATAGAGCCCCTTAGAGTAGCAAATTCAAGATACATGAGGTAAGCAGTATATCTCTTGATCATCATGGTTTGTTTAACCTGGTGTCCTTCAGGCACCTATTTACGTAAAATAGCAGCTAGAGAGTGACATGACATTTCAAAGAGCTAGGAGATACAGATCTACACCTTCAATCAAAATTAAATAAATATATGCCCCTAAATTCTCTGAATTGCTTAAAAAAAACCCAGCAAAACAAAACGAAAAGCCAAGACAACAGTAGATTTGTTAGGGTGTTAAGGTTTACACTGTCATTAGTTACTACATCCCAATAAACTGAAATACTGGTCTATGGATGCTGAGGCTGGACAAACGTGAAACAAGAATTACATGTTAGGTAAAGCTACTTCAGTATCTGAAAAGCAGACTGAATTTATTGAGACAATCAGACACCAAACTATTACCACAAATAAATCCCCTACTTCGAACATCTGAGAGACTCAGTAATGAACATGTGTGCAAAGTGCTCCTGCAGGGGCCCAACAGGTGGGTGTCACCCCGTGCTGGGCTTTGCTGCCAGCCAGGACGCTTTTTGGCAACAAGGCTACAGGCTCTGAGCTGTCAGAAACACTTGTCTGTGTAGAAACACTGCATGCACTCTTAACAAGGACAAAGCCTGAGCTGCAGGTAGTGGATGGTCATCCAATGGTGCCTCCAAAAAACGTCAACTACACAGGCTAAATTTTGAGTAGTAAAATCCCAGCTAACACAACCTAAAACACCAAAACCTAATGCACAGATAAAGGCAAGTGACAACCAAAAGAATGTCTTGATCACTACAGTCACAAAGTTTCTTACAGAAAAGGAATCTGTTTGAGTCACATCTGTTTGAGAGTATTAAAAGTTTTACAGGAGATAATGAAGACAAATGCTGTTATCATACATTATAAAATGTATGCATTGACTACAGAATATCCTAAAAAATACATACATTAGACTAACAAGAACTGCACAGAAAGCCCAGTTCCATAACCCCTGACTCATCAATTCAGTGGGTGCAGTCAACTGCACTTGTTCTGCTGGGCTTTCAGCAGGAGGCATCAGAGAATACCTTCACCTTTTCCCACTGTCCAAAACTCTCAGCAGGCTACACCAAAATCACTCTTCTTCTGAATAACCCTATAAACACCTGTGAGAAGAGGAGTAAGAGGCATCAGAAGAATGGTATGGGAGAGAAAGAAAAGATCCCTATAAATATTCCTGTTGCACTGAGGCTTTCCATTTCATGTATTTCTAGCAGCCAGAAGTGGCCAGCCCGGCTTCTGTCTTTGAGAAACTGTTGGTATTTATCAGGTAAACACAACCCTTTTTCAAGCTGTTAATTAATCAGTGGTTTCTTTTCCATGTTGGAAAAACATTGTGTTAGGCTTCTAATGCATCACAACACTGGGGAACTTATTTATGCCCCAGGGACTCATCAAGGGTCTGTGTCCACAGGATCTCTTTCTGAAGTAGTTCAATGGTGTGTAGTTATTGATGGAATCTTAATGTAGCTCGATGCCTTTTTTGAACACTGGATGGTATCAACATCTGCATGATTTGATAGTAGGTAATATTACTTCATTTTCTCCTTCATAATGAATAACTGTTATTCATAAATACCTATCTGTGGCCTGATTTGTGAAGTTGCTTGGCACTTGTAGCTAAGTAAGAGGAAGCTAGACAAAGAGCAAATAAAGTGTTGTGGAACGCTAAGTAGCTTAAAAAAACACACCTTACACATGTCAACTTGGGCATTCAAAATATAGGCTGGCACTTTTCTCTGTAGCTCATTCCTCTTTTAATAATGTCATCTCACCTCACAGGGGCTTTGTGAAAATTAATTAATTACGGTTTGTGAGGCATTCAGATGCTAATGATAGCTACAATGGAAAGAAAGCCTATGGAGAAATTAATAGTTTTGAATTCAATGTAATGATTGAATGTGAACACCACATGTGGGTCACATATTGGCCAATAAGAATAACAGAAAACATGAATAGCTGCTCATTCACTGATCTCTGTTACCATGTACACTTGAATGAGAAAGGAGTCCTGTGGTAAAAGCATAATATATGTGTAGATAAATAAAAATGATACTTCAATACATAAACATGAAATGCTGAGATGATCAGCAACAAGCAAACAGAATTGTCTGATTTTTCAGCTTTTAAACATTAAATTTTGCAAACACTTAAACTCTGAATAAAAGAGCAAATAAAAAACCAAAAACCAACAACAACCCAAAAAACCAACCAACCAATCAAAAAAACTAAAATACTTTTTTTTGTTTCACAACCTGGACAACTGTCTCTGTAACATCAAAACGCACACCCATAATAAGTGCTGGGCTAGTCAGTGGATTTGAGATGCTTGCTGAGAGCAGAGGAATGCCACATGCAGGCACCCAAAGTTCTGTGCAGACAGCAGCCCAGCAGTGCCTTCATGGGAAAGCACCTGCCTCCATCTCAGCCTCCTACCCTCTTGTCTTACAAGTATATAAAGAGGTAGATTTTGCTACTTAGTACAATCTCTTCCAACGTCTCACTCAAACAATTAACTCAGCTTTCCTTCCAGGAACTCAAGCCCCTCCCTCTTTTCCTATAAGGCCCTTGATCCTGAATTTTGGTTGATTTGCAGCATGGAAATGTTCAAACACCCAGGTCCTTATTTGAGCATCTGGCCTTTCAACAAACAGCAAGAGAAGTCTCCCTGCACCGCACAGAAGTAGTACAACTCTCTAATGAAATGACTAGGGAATATTAAACCAAAACCATCTAGTAGGCAAAAAGAAAAAAATCTCAAAACAAACAAGCTTTCCTTTAACTCATACCAAAACAACTCAGCCAATATAAAACTTCCCAAACTTCCCTTTGGTAGTAACTTACTACGGAAAATGTCAGAGGAAAAAAATCCCTGTATAGCGAAGCATACCATTTTAAGTTGTTTTGAAATTAAATGCACACCGTTTCTATCTTCTTACTATTTTACATTTAAAGGGCTTCTCAAAATCCAAATTCCAGCAGTGGAAAATTTCTCTCAGCAGAACACAGACAGTACTGCAATTATTCCTTAAATGGTCCTGCCACATGTTATTCAAGCTGGCATCAGGACTGGGGAGAAAAATTGAGGAAAAAGGCCCTAAACTGCATCACGCAAAGCCTGATCCTGTGGAGCGACATAAGGTGTCCACAGGTGTCTGACTCTACCTCAGCGTAGGACAGAGTCAAAGACAGACACCAGAGCTCCCCCATTTCACTGGAAAGACAGTTCTACACAGCAGCACATTCAGATCCATTTCAGTAAAGCTTCACGTAGCTTACATGAGCAAATGTCAGAAATTATTTCGTAGATTTCTAGATGCTTTGTATTCCAAACAAACTACAGTTTATGAGGTCAACTTGTGCAATCAATTATGTCAATGCAGAGGTGGAGTATCTGCACAGGAGGTGATTCTTTCCACCCTTTTAGCAGCAACTGGAAGCAGAATTCTGCCTTAATTTTTAATAATGTTTTCCAGTGATCAAATAACACCATATTTTCAAAATGGATATGTTTGGTTGCAGTCAAGACATAGACGTGCTGAAGCAAACACTTCAGGGTCTGGACTCTTGACATGATCTAATATGGTTATTGTCCTGATGTTACCTCTGTTTAGATTGCAGCAAAACTATTAAAATTAAACCAAGCGATTCCTCATGTCCTGCTTTAAGAAAATGCCCCGTCACAAAACTGTTCTAATTTTTTAACACTCTCCATATATCCAGTTTGGTATGTGCAGGTCAGGGTTTCTTATTTGCACAAGCTCTCTGCAGATGCCTTCCTTCCCGAGAATACTTCAGTCTAGAAATGAGGTTTTATTTTCTTGCATATAATATGGACACAATAATTCACACTGGCTGGGATTTTTGTGATCTACTTTGATATCAGTAGCATGAATAATTCCCTCTAAGCCACGTGTACTTAAGGCAGTATAATTTCAAAGGTCCTTCACAGTATTGATTTTTAATATTGCATATTTGTTCTCCTAGTTTCTTTTGTCTTTGATCAAGGTTAACTATCATAGTAATATTTTCAAGGTTTCCTTTTCCAATGATTGTATTTGTAAACATTTAATTAAAATAATTAGAAGAGGTTAAGACATGACAGTAAGAACTATCAGAATCACAAAAATCTCTCATGAAGAGAGAGCAAAAAGACTGAGTGTGCATTTGAGAGATGAGAGAAACAATGAATCATATAGATAATGCTTATCATAAGTTTCTATTCATCATTTCTAGTAATACAAGAACAAAAGGATACGAAATGAAATTGAGAGATGATAAAATTTAAATCTGATATCAAAGGAACATATTTCCAGAAAGGAAAAAAACCCACACCAAACAAATCACGAAATTGTTAAATGAAATAGAGGTTTTACAGACAGAATGAAGCCTTCCAAGTTGTTTCAGACCCCTGTTATAATATGTAATGTATAAAACATACCAAAGAACATCTGGACTCAGTCAAGACCAAAGACTCACCTGGACTATCTGGTCTGTGATATCAGTCAGTATTAGATATCAGCGGAATTGCATAAAATCAGAACAAGTACATGCTGATATTCATTCATGTATCAGGTCAAAATTGCAATAAACTGGGTCTTCCTGATCCACAGCTTGCATTCACATCTGTAAATAGCAATTCCTGATGGGTTTGGATTTGCCCACCACGTTTTGAATCAATACACCCTTTCAGGCTTCAAAAATATCTTCTGTCAATAAATTCCAAGGCTTCATTCCGTGTTGCCTGCTGGTTTTATTAGGGATATCTCCCTATTCTTGATTTACAAAAACCATAAATGTTTCCTCTTCTCCCACTGTATAAATGACTTACATTCCTACATCACACCCTACCATTCAGCTCTTTTGGAACTGTGGAGTCCTTATTCCAACTGCTCCACACCAAACTGGAAACTGTTCTGTTACCCTGGTCACCCACATTTTTCCTCTCATTTTCCTCATTTTCTTATGTCCTTTTTGAGATGAGAGAACACGATGGAGACTGTATGAAATAGTTAAGAGACAGGTTTACTGTTCAACACAGCAATCTGATTCCTAGCATCGTTTGGTCTTTCCCAAATCACCAAGCATTCTGCTGAAGTTTTTTCATGCTAGTTCTAACTATTCCAGAGCCTAACAATACGTATGAACACTCTGGGTTGGATTTACCATGAGTACTCCTTTGTATTTATTGATACTTAGTTTAATCCATATTTTCACCAACTAGTCATTCAGCACCATGAGTTTGCACTCACGTATTCCCCCTCATTATGAGAACTGATCACTTTACTCTAGGCCGTTATCTATTTCATCAGGTATGATCGTGTACCTGTATCATCAGGTACAAATTCAGAAAAGTTGCATTTTACATCCCGGCAAACTGGCTAAGGTGTCTCTAATTCTTCGGTTCCTTCTCAAATATAAATATCATATTTGCTGTCTCCCATCATATAGAACTACCTAGTAACTTTATGGATTCATTCAAAATACTGATCAAACTCCAAACTCCATGAGTCACTTCTTTTAAGAGTTCACTGATGGAGCACATCTGGTCTTGAATAACAGAAATCTTTGAATTTCACTATGGCAAAGATTTGGACCTGAAATTTATCATTAGTTACCTTCACTGGGTTTTTTGCCCTCGTATTCAGTAGCACTGTATCACTGAAAAATGCACAAAATTCCTCCTCTTTCATCTTGATTTGTGCTACAAATTCCAAATAGGTTTTGCCAGTTCATCCTAAAAAAATCCCACAGCTCTCTCCCTTAGTCTCAAGTCACAACTGACTTCACTGAATAGCTCTGTTTACCCAAGTTTGCATTTTTAAATCAATTACTTAGGAAACAAATTACTTTTATCTCCCCATTTAATCTGAACTGAATGAATGAGATTATTTGCTATAATCAGCTCTTCTATGATAGACTTACAGTAAATAGGTCTCAAATGGCATCAGATCTTGCTGACCCAGTGACAGCATGATGAAGTCTGTTAGCTATCACATTCAAACACAGAGTGAAAAATTGCTAAGAATTCTGAGCCAAGGGAAGGCAAGGTCTACAGTAACAGCAAAATCCCCAGGAGTAGTGTGCTCTCCAATCATATTCATATTTACAAGTGACATGGGAAGTCATTACACAGTAGATTTCAGTGCCACCTGAATAGAACTTCTTTTACCATTTTCCCCCAAATTTATTTGGCCATATTAGATTTCTGCAAGGAAACACTCTATTTCTCTAAAATGAGGGGTTTTCAGCAGGTGAATTTGCATAATCACACATGAAAAAAAGCAGGAATATTTATTAAACGCTCTTGTAAAACATTATTCCACATTAGTTCATTTTCATCACTGCAATTCACCTTTTAGATTAGTCTTTTAACCACATCAATTGTCCACCTTATTACTGTTATAACATTCTCCTGTCTACTTTCCTAAGAAACTATGCATTGCCAAAAACCATTTAGAAGAACTTGTGTGCTCTTTCAGTTTAAAATCAATCATGGAGACTGTACAAGCCTCCACCAGTCACTTTCCTTATTTCCCTCTCTGAAGCTATTCCTTATTTGTAACCTCAAACCTAAAAGCAGATTACTCCATACAATGCAGTGAGTCCTGCACATTGAAAAAAATTCCTCATTTTGCCAAATATTGAGTTTTACAGACTTGCAGAACATTGCAAGCTCTTCTCATGCCTCTGACCTCTCCTTACCTCATTGTACTTCAATCTCCTTTTCTGTGCACTGAAATAAATTCACTGAAAATCAAACAAACCCAGCACCTTGTTTCCCCAGCTTCATTTAAGCAGCTTTTATCTACTCTGTGAATAGATGTGCTGTCCAGGACTCTCTCCATTCCTACCAAGACCTTATGTAAAACAGGCTGTAGATCCAAACAAGTATATCAATCCAGCCTAACATGGAGCCGTGACCAGGTCCTGTCAGCCACTGCTAGAGCCTTGACCCTTTCTGGTGTGCAGCTCATTGCCACAATGTACAATAAACAGCTTTCACAATGGTGCTCTCTGGAATTATAGGAAGGATTAAGCAGTTATGGGCAATGGGGAAAACGATCCTTCAACTTTCAGTTGGTGTGATGTACTGATAGGTGAAAAGACGAGTAAAGCTGAAATGTTTGAACTTGACAGTGACACTCTTAGAACACCTTTAGGTTGGAATTCATAAAAATAATCAACTCACATTAATAGTAAAAACCTTGGTTATCATAAAGAATCAGCTACATTTAAAAGGCTTTAGCATAGTGTCACTGTTACAAAACTACTTATATTCCTCTGTTACTTAAGTTTCAGTGTCTGAGTCCTTCTTAGGTAAAAAAATGAAAAAGAGCAAGTGATAGCAAGACTTTGCAGCTCACATTTCAGCTACAATTTAGAAATGCTTTATGAAGCTTTTATATTTCACAACTGCCAACTATCTTCCCCAATACTAATGCACTTTCTCAAATCACATAAAACTGCAATCTGTCTCATGGTAGAAGTAAATGCAGTGATGAATATGGGACTGTTAAAGTACATCAAAACCAAGCTGGTCCATCCAGCAAAAATATCCAAATGATCCCAGGGAAAGTGAAGAATGGATGTTCACGGGGAAAAAAAAAAAACCAAGTCAAACAAAAATCAAAACAAAACACCAAAATAACAAAAAAACTCCCATACAAACAAACAAAAACCCAAAATAAAAACAAACAACCAAAACAAACAACCAAAAAAGACAACCGAACACACCCCACCCCCACCCCCACCAACAAACTTCCCAAATCTATTAAAAAATCCCAAGAAAAGTATGTGACTCATTATAGTCAGGTATTTAAGTAGACAGTTTATATCCCAACGTAAATACATTATTGCCGTCTTACTTCTCTCTCCCTGAATGCTTATGCTCATAAACCAAGCCTGTGTATAAATAACACCCATTATATACTTGTATGTTTGGTTACACATGTATAGCAAGTATCTATCTGTTTCTTCTTCTAACTACAGAAAACTTATATATGTAAGCTTCTGTAAGTCATGCTAAATTCTTACAGCATTATTAGACTGAAACAGAAGGAAGCTCTTAAGATGCACATGGTTTGTGTTTCACCTTTACATTTTATCAAGAGAAATTAAACTGATTTGAAAGAAGACACTGGGATAAAATAGTGAAGTAGGCAACACAACACACTTAATGATTAACTATTTTGCAACCTTTCATCATGTCAGTTTTTGGTTCTCTCTGACCTAGTGGTCACTCTGAGTCGGAGTCCATCCAGACCAGCAGCTGGTTTTCAATATTGGCAAAAGAAAATAAAACACACAAGAAGAATACAAGACAAAACCAGGCATTTTCCTAAGACATGCCCCTCATCTCCAACAGCATGCAGCTCAGCAAGCTCCTGAGGCAACCATGTTGCCTTATCATGACAGTTATTAGATGTTCTTTTTATTTATTAAATGCTCTTTCTTGGAATAAGGTGACCATAATGCAGTAAGAGTGGAATAACTACTAAGTGGGAGAAAAAAAAATCCATACCAACAAAACTTAAAAAAGCCAACCAACCAACCAATAACACAACCTCCTCCCCCTCCACCAAAATAAAAACTAACCAACCAAACCCCTCCATTGTGTCTGATTTTATTAGTTAATCAAATAATGGTTGTCTAATTCAATCTGTTCAACCGACTATCCAGAGCAGATTTAAATTTTTTGTCACATCATAGAGCTACAAAAGTCTTGATTTAGTACTGCAACAAGCTGCAATAGCCACAGCTAAAGACATCCTTGCAAGACATATGTCTGAGTTAAAAATACAGCAGAAGTTGGGAATATGTCAAAAGGCATACAATTAATGGTTACAAGAATTCCACAAGTACTTAGAGGATTTGAGAGCTTTTTTCCCCCGTTTCAGTACTATCAGGAGATTAGTTATGTGACTTACATCTTGTCAAACCTAAAACCTTTAAATAGACTTTTGAAATCAAAATATTTGACTATGTACTCCATCAAAATATGAGAGAACGTTCTACTTACTTTACATCCCTCAAAAAGTAATCTAACAGACCAATATGAGCAACTCACTTCAATAATTTTTTAATTGACACATCTCTCTGTTGCCAACAAAATGCAAAACTCAGACTGAAGACTTTTTTGATAGCACTTTCACCACCACTTTTTTTTTTTCCTCTCTAGTTTTCTCCATATCCATCATGTTAATGTCATGGTGACATAATAAATAAAATGATTTTGAATAAATGACTGAGCAAGACCTAGTAGAAACTAGAACTAGTAGAAACTAGTAGAAAAAGAGTTAGTAAAAGAAAATCTGTGCCTTATTATAATTAGTCTAGATTAAATGTTTACAGTATAAGAAAAATATGAAAACTTTAATAATATAAACATAGCACATTATCCCATGGATTTTTTTTTTAAATTATCTCTATCCCAGATATTCTGGATTTACACATAGAACTATGAGATCATGGCTTCATGCTAAACTTTATTCAGAGCTACTGTGAGCTACTGTAAAAGTTGCATCCTGTTCTGCCCTTTTCTACCTGCACTGCCTTCTTGCATTAAATGAAGCAACCAGGCAGCCACAAGATGAAATCATGAAGGCTGTAAATGCAATATGAAAGTAAATTTCAGAGGTGTAAGAAAAAGAAATGAGACTGATTCACTCAATTGTTACCGTACTTTTCCACAAAGAGCTGCAATGGCAACTGTTACTTTGAAGAAGAATCAAAAAGTCAAATTAAGAAATTCCGAACTAAAGAGAACTTGATCATGTTTTATGTCACCATCAATTTTTTGTTAAGTATATCGATGTTATAGAAATTAGATTACATAATTGAGAAAACGAGATTAGAGTGTCTTCCAAGTTGCAACTTTTACTAGTCAGAGATACCTGAACTCTAGAACTGATCTCTTTCTAACGTACATCTTTAGAAAATATTGAGTTTCCTAATACTTTCCTAGCAATGAAGAGGTGGTCATCTTTGCTCTTATTCTCTTTGCTAAAAGAATTTTCCTAGGAGATGATTCAGTATATCAACTAACTTGTGAAAATATTTTGTTGCCATTGCATTGTCAAAGAAATTTGACATTTATTCCCACATAGAGAAGAAAAATAATACAGTAAATCAGGCCAATGTTCTAACTTGCTTGATGTCATATTTGTGATATTGAGTCGCTTCTACATGTTTTATGGTCTGCCACAAGCAAACATTTTAGTTAGATCTTTCTATATTATTTTCTTTTTTTTTTTCCAAAGTGGAAACATCAAATCAGCCTTTCCAAAGTTTTTATCTTCACAAAAATGCAAGACAGATTAAAAATACCTTTGAAATAAGAATCACCATGTTAAGATATATTTTTTTCCCATATAGAATTATATCTAAGAGGCTCACTCAGAGTCTTCATATAGTTTTACTGCCAGGTTTGCAAACAAGACCTTTCCACACAGATTTCAGTTTGTAAGTCTAGAAATAGCTGAGATATCAACATATCAAAATCAATGTAATTCAGATGAGTTAATCAGTATGAGACTATAGAGGACTCTAAAATATATGCAAATACTGCAACTTTTGCATGTTCCAAATTATTGGAAAATACCTAGTGATAGGATTTCTACCACCTGACAAAAATGAGACAAAAGCTGTTACGCCTTTGTACTGAACACAGTTAACCCATGTTACTTCAGACTCTGAAGATTCCTGGGAAGTTTTGCCATGTTCAAAAGCAGTCTTCACAAAACCAAGGAGACCAGATCTCAGTTTGAAGACCAAACACAGTTAAAAATCCAAAAATCAGGGGTTTGGCTACCTGCCTTCCAGGGCTGCAAATGGTGGTTAAGTCCAGCAGACTATCTTGGAAAGGACTGGACACTGTTGAATGCACAGTGCCACTACCACTGCCTCTACACATGGAATGCCTGGAAATCTCCCTTTCTGGATCACTTTGTTAAGGCAATTTTTACTGCAGCAAAGACTGCAAGCAGTATATAAACAAAAATAAAAATATAAATCAATTATTTACTGGCTAATACATATAATAGATAGCTAGGCCTTACAAGCTACCGCTATGTGAGTTAATTTGCCACCACCCTCTGCTGAAATTTTGCTTAGCCAAGCAATCACCAAGGCTGGCAGGAAACCCCCAGCACTCCATGAATACTTGATGCTACCAAGTCATCATGTGTTCCTCATGAATCCTTTAACCACTTTATTCATTTATCCACCTCATGTTTTACCTTTAGTATCTCATGATTACTCAAAGCTCCTTCTCACAACCTGGTTTTCACATAAGTCTGAGCCAATGTGACAGAGCTGTACTGCATTAAAATACGCCTTCAATCACACAGAAAGATGAATCTCTGGCAGAAGAGTTACAAGAATATGCTGCAGCAGTCAACAACATTGCTAAAGAAGAAAATTAACAGGCTCCTAAGACTGCTATCCTCCCCTCTAATTAGTCCACTAAGTTACTAATGGTTTATAATAGCCAGATCTTGAAAAATAAATTTCATTTTTTCTAATAAGCCACCGATTACTATTATTGCTCTTGCAAATAATGCATGTTTTTATTTTCTTGAAAGAACTATATGTTCATTGATGCCACTCAAAATATATAAATCTCTATGTGTGGATGACAACCATATTTGCTTTCTTCACTCTATACCATAGTTTATAACTATTTTAATACATATTTTCTCTTTGCTAAACAAACCATCCTTTCACAGAGGTGCTTACTATTCTCCCTTCTACATTTTGCTTTATTTCTCATTTGGCATATGATTTAACTTGTCTTTACATGATATGCTTGTACTTGACATATGCCTACAGAGCAAGAAACATAAGTTTCACGTTGGTTTTCTTTTCCTTGATTTTAATTTCAAAATCATTATTTCATCTGGGTTAAATGTAATGGTGCTTTGAAAAGGCTCCCTTTCATGGGTAATTATTCTGGAGGTTACAGCAGTACCATCATTGTGCACTTCCACCAAGCCATTTGCATTCTTTGGGGCTTTTTTTAAAGGCAGATCCATTGTTTCTGGCAATTAAATTAAGGTCATAAAATTTATATTCAAAGCTATATAGAACCATCTATAGATTTTCCAGCATAGCAATAATTAGCTAATGTTTTTACAGTGTTTTGAAGTTGTAAATTGCTGTGTAAGTGCTCAGTATTCTTATCATGGCTTCAGCAGGACTCAGGGCAATTAATATAAAACTGCTGGTCATCCAAATACAATTACTTGCTGTGAGCAGGTGGTTTAAATACAACGCACAGGTAATGACTGACCTTTACAGTACAATGGTACAATCACCACCAAAGAACACAGTACATTAGCCAAACACAGCTGGCTTTACTGAGGAATGTAAAAGTATTCATGGTTTCTACATCACCTCTTGGCATTTGAGTCAGGAGGGCTTTCCCTCTGCTAATAACCATAATGCAAATCTCCTTCTTAAATGCCCCCTACACTAATAACCTTTTATAACAATAAAGTTCTAATATGAACACTACATAGGAGATTTACTAATCTGATACAAAGTTCTACTGACTCGTGTCTCTCTCACACACATTTACTCACATTATTATTTTGCTTCTCCATAGTGATGCTATAGATAAAGAAAACAAATGAGAGAGGAGCTTGCAAAATTACTGATGCCTTAAATACACATTATATAGATTTTAGCACAGCTTTTAACACTTTTTGGTATAGCTTGCTAATGCCTTTGGCCTGTTAATACCTCTGTACAAGGTTCTTGAAATATTGTTTAATATTTCTCATCAAGGACACACAAACCTTGAAATTGTTCCAAGGAGGGCAGAAGACACTGAGAGGAAGATGAAGATAAGGGGTCTTTGGGATCACTGACTCACTTCTGGGAGGCGTGCCTGAGAAAGGTACAAGGGATTGGACAATTTCTGGGCTGGGTGTAACCATGATGCAATGGTTAGATATTATAATTAGACAGTGTTATAAAATTGTAAGCCCTAAGTTGTTTGTATGTGCAATATGCATTATGTATATTGTGCACCTAAGGCCTTAATCAAAGAACCGCTCTTACTTTTCTATACTAAAACTGTCCAGAGAATTTTTTCTTCGTTTTTCAGGCAACATTACTCAATGCAGGTTTAAAAGTATGTATTTAGATGTAGTGTTTAGTTTGGTCCTCCTTGTTATCAGATGGCAATAACCAAAAGTTGTGTTTGAATTTTATCAATATCTTACAGCCTGGCAAGTAGAATCCTTGAATGGCAAACATAAAACACCACCCCTACGCATCATATATCTATAAATGTATGTCATGTAAGGCATAAAAAGCATTGTAACTCTACAATATCTTTACCTATATTTAAAAAGGAAAATAACCTGAAGGAAAGTCAAAGAACACTGCTGCACAAGATTTTCGGTTTCACTACACACTGATACCTGCATTCAACCATATCCACAGTAAAGAAGGATGCCATTTATCTTTTATAATAATATGGAGTTCTCTGTCAGAGTAGGGTCACTGAAATGAGTAATAATCCCACCACTGTCTAAGGTACAACCAGCAGGGTCCAGGTCAACAGGCAAGCAGACAATAATTTGCCCAACAACACTGAATTTCATCTGCCCGCAGCCTCTATCTACTGATTATACAATCAATACACCTCAGATGAGAAGAGCTAACAACTGACCGGGGCAGATCAATGCTAGTAAATAAGCGCTTCATGACAAAAAGTTTGATAATTACCATTCTGAAGCCGTGTAAATGTTGTTTCTATTGTAACAACATTCATGATGATACTGCTATGATTGCACTGTTATTATAGGTTTAATGTTAGGCAATCAAGCTGCAGTGGTCTAGGTATCAACAAACAGCATCAAAAGAAAACATCAAATTGTCCCTATTCTTCTGACATTGTAGCTGCAACATTTTTCTATGTTAGTGGCCACAAATGAACAATAATAAGTGACAATTTAGTGAAAAATACTATTTTCACAGCTTACAAAAGTCACACACTATAGATTGATATAAGTATGATTATTTCTAGACCCAGAAGTGAAGGGACACCCACTTAAACCAGAGGATTAAAATGAATTCTGTATTGTGCTCTTTGTTTCACATGCATCAGTTCAGAGCTTTTAATCTGCACTTCAACTAGTCATAATCCAGAAGTATACACAGCTTTGCTCTATTTATTTATTATCACTTTTCATCCTGTATATTTCATTTTCCTTTCATTCCTGAGGTGCTGGCTCATTCTCAGTACATTAACTTTTAAGAGAACTAGTCCTGACTGTCTGTCAATGATTATATTGACTCCAGTTAGCCTCTCACACTCTCAGCACAGAAAAACGCTACTGGGACACACTATTGAAAAGTGAGGAAAATCGGGACTTCATAAAACAACAGCATGCAAAGCTGTGGCAGCCTTAACTTTGAAGCTACATAAGATAAATACTACATTTAATATTTCATGTTCTGGATGACAGCAAGACATCTCAGTAGCAAAACATGTAGAAGCACACTCAGCTCCATAGCACTACATTTCAGTCACAGCAAATCATAACCCTGATGTCTGCAAAGATATCTCTGATGTTGGCATTTCATGAATTAAAGTTTTAATCAGGTCTTTCACAGACAAAATGCAGATGCCTCCAACAGTCTGCAAGTTACCTGTCTAAAACTTTTAAATCAGTGATTGGCCAGATTTGCCGTAGCCTAAGGGAAATCACCTGTCTATCCAAGGAGCTCGAGGTATCAAACAATAACGATAAACCCAGACCTTTCACAGTCAGCAATACATGTGTGATTTGAACTAGCTTGAACTAAGATTTCCCTTTCAGCATTTCCTCCTCAGAACAACTTCTACCTCACAAGAGATTCAAAGAATTTGATGTATATTAAAATCCTTTCCCTCTCAGATGGGCTCATTTTTATTCAGGGACAATTTTGCTGACTGACAGGTAAGCATTTGGTGCTGAAATTGGACCTGTACAAGAGCTTTGCATTTCATTTGCTCCATTACACCAGTGCATGGATTACTGGGCTTTTACTTTGGCATCTTTCCATTATTTTCAGATATCTGACATGAACAAAATGACTCATCTGACAATCTGTGTAACAAATTTGTTCCAAAAAGAAGAGAACATTATTATACTATTTTGTGCATGTGGGTACCACAACCTTCCACAGTAATCTGGCCAGAAATTCTAAGTGTATAAATAGTAGCTGATATTGTTAAAAAAAAAAAAAAAAAAAGGCAGGAGTGACAGCACAGAAATATCATACCAAAGAAATGAGATTTAGTTTTAACACTACAGCCTTCAGTGTCATTTCAATTTCTGAATCACTTCAGGCACGATACCAAATTTAATTTTATTTCTGTTAGGAAAAAAAATGCATAAAAATTGCCTTAAGACATCTAAATTATCTGATTTAACACAGCTGTTGCCAAACAAGTGTTGGCAAATTCTGGCACCGAAGCATTAACAGTCCTCATACTCGATTCTTTTTGTTAGTTGATTAATTTCTTACCTCAACCTCAGATCTGCTTTTATCTATCACTCTCCCAATTTGATTTGCAGAATGGAAAAGGAAATTTGTTTAGCCTATGACACATGTAAACATGGACAAGTTCATTTCTCCATATCCCTTGATCTTCCACCATAGAAGCATACCCAAATACCATGCTTAGGTGACTTTCTGGAGAAGCTTTTCAATCTTTTGTTGCCATCACAGCACCTTACTTGCATCACGATATCCAGGTAAAGATTTTTCTGGGTACATTAATTTGCCCAATGCCTGTACAGCAGCACCATGGCAGAAATGAAAACCCAGCTGTTTAATGGGATGTGCAGCAGTCCCTCACCTTGATTTTAGGATGCAAGTTCTGCACTCTAATCATGCCAATAATTAACACTACAACAATTCTTGAAGTAGAACCACTGGTGGTCTATCTTATAAATCCATTCAGGGATGAGAAAACAAGGGAGTAAAGGGTGAAAATTGACAAAAGAGGGCTCTTCTACATTTTTTCCCTTTAAAAAGACAATTGTTTGAATGAATGATATATTCCTTTTTATAATTATTCTCACAATTTAGATGAAAAATCATTTTTAGAGATAGATGGATTCTTCAATTTTCTTTCCTTACACCAGTCCTCACATTTGAAACAAATTCCATGATAGGTGCAGAATACTTTAAAATTCAGGTGCAATTTCCCAGAATTTCCATTGTTTACTTGTGAAGCAATTAAAAATTCTCAAATTCTTTAAACTTCCATACAAGCACATTAAATTTGTTTAAGATTAAGCCTCCATTTTTATGTGGAAATGTCTTTATTCAGATTTTCTGAAAATTAAAATTACAGCAATTCTGAAGTACCATGAACTACCCAAATCATTCTGTTTCAAAACAATTTAATTTTAAAAACTTCACTTCAAAAAACATAATTTATATAGTCAGATTGATCAGTTACGTAGAATATAGGAAGAGAAAACAGTGGAAGCAGTAAGGGAGGAGTGAGTGCTTAATCCATGGAGCGAATGCAATTGCATAGTTCATTCAGTTGCAATTTCAGGCCTGCAATGTGATTGGTTTTAGAGGTTACACTGACTTAACAGCACACAAGTGCTACAAACTGTATTAGATGATCCTTAGTGAGAAGTCTCATTCCTGCAGGAAGTGTTTGAACATCAGCTGGTTGGTTAGGCCACCAGAAACAAACCAAAGGGAATTCTTTGGGACAGCTAAAGAGTCTATAAAACAGTCAAAGTGAGTTCTCAGCCATGGATGTTTCCCCCTAAATGCTGACCTAGATTTCCAAGGGCTGAGGCTTTCACATGGTCCATGGGGAATGACTGACTGATTTGGTAATGCCTTTTTCACAGAAGTCAGGTCAGGGTGTAGAGTATGATATACAAATACATTAAAAAAAATCACAGCAAAGTCTAACAGATCTGTGCACATTTGTTCACTAGGAACAGGACACCAAGTGGTCTCAAATAGGCGCAAGGGAGAGTTCAGCAGAAATCAGGGAAGCATTTATAGCAATGAAGACGGGGAAAGACTGGAGTATCTTGGCTGGAGAATCTCCAATGTAGAACTTTAAGAACAGTCCAGAAAAATACCTGCCAGGAATAGTTTACACAGACTTAAATCTTCTTTGGTTCATCCTAACATGATCGCTTCACATCCTTTTCAGCAATGTTTTCTATGATCTGTGATTTTTGGCCACTGCTCAGAACGTGAATCAAGTTAGTAAATTTCTCCATTGCTTAAAGAAAAAATACAGACCTTGCAGAATAAACTTATAAAACCAAAAGGCATCACTCTCAATGACTGAGTGTACAAAATGAGTGAGTAGACAAAGTCAGAAACAGTTGTGCATGTAAAGATTAAAACAAAATAGTTTCAGCAGGCCTAGTCAATGTATTAATAGATGCTGGGTTTCTTGCTAAATGACTACGACCATTAGAACACTTTCATATGAACTTTCTAATTGTAGTAACAATCTGAGTTTATACCCAATGGGACAAGTTTTTGACAATGCCACTTTCCATTAACAAGATAAATTAATATTAACTTCTAACTATTCCCTTGTCAATAGTGAATGAAAAGAGAATTCCAACACATTTACTGAAGATTACTAAGTTAAATTACTTGTGCCAAGTTTTTCAGAAGTCCAAGGTGATAAATATCAATATTTCTTCAGGCTCTCTTAAAAACTCTAGTTGTAGTTACTAGGCTTGTGAATACATTCATTCCCATAAATACTCACAGTGTAACAAATACCTGGCATACCACACTGATCTGGTATCAGATTTAAACAGCAAGTATCGAAGTGGACAGTGGAAAATCCATTATAACCATATATCTATTTCAAATACTTATGGAAATTCGTTTAAAAAAGTTTTCTATGCATAACCAAAATTAATTTCCTTGCTTGTATTTTTTCTTTCCATGAAAGTACAAGAGTTACAATAAACCAAGGCATCCTGGTTTACTGTCCTGCATCAACTGGACAACATCAAATAGTCCAAACAGCAGAAAAGCTGAGCTGAAAACCATAAGAACCAAGGGAATTTCGGGAAGTCCGTAAATCAACCAACAGTGAAAGAACTTTTCCTCCAGTCAATGAGACACACAGTTTTAGCCAGAGTTATAGAAATGTCCTTTTCCACCCTCATGTACAGATGGCAGAAATTCTGCCTTTTGCAAAATATCTATTTAGTTACGATGACTTTCAGACTTAAAATCTATACTACTTTGTTTCCAAGAATCAAATTATCACCTTTAAAAAGCTAGCTTTCCTTAGAAGCAGTTCATCCTTAGTTTTTTGGATTAACACATTCATAAAGAAAGGGCTGAAAATAATGCTCTATGTATTCCTGCAAGAGATTTTTGGTTTGTTTAGAAAAAAGCATATGAGTAAAGTAGAAATGTCTTTAAGTAAACAAAAGAAAGGAAAATCACTATGGGAGAAGAAAAAATTAATTACATGTTAAAACTCTTATTTTAATAAGCCTAACTATAAACTGCATTTTCATCTGAACACAGGGCATATTTTGATCACTTCTTTGCAGATAAAACCACCTTTTTTGCACTTTCTTCTATTTTCAAAAGCCTTGTTAACGAACACACCTTTAAAAGTAAATCGGGTGGCAGGTAGTTCTACATCATTATGCAAATCCACCTTTCTACTGATTCAGATTTTATCTCTTAAGACCTTTACATATGTAAAAGAGACTAATGATTTTAAATCTTAAAACTGGTCCTCAGGAAGGGACAATATGGTCATTCCAATGCAGTCAAGTAACAAAAGGTAGATGCAACTAAAGCTTTAACCTTTTTTTCTGTTCTTAAATCTGGAGACACATGGACCCTTGCCAGCTCTAGATTTCTAGCGGCTGATAGTCTAATTGCTTCCCTAAACAAGGAATTCAAAGATAGTCTGAAGGCATCCAAAACCTTCTCATCCCTTCTCACCTCTCAAACCAAACACAACATGACCATTGCAGTATGTTTTATTCGTTTTGGCTGAATACATTTGGTGCCTTTTTGTGCACAACTGTGAGGAATATGTCAGCCAGACACCAGTAGCAGTATTGCAGCAAAAGCTATTTACAGTCATATGTTCCTACTGGCACAGGCTCTTTGTTTATTAGTTTATTTTGATTTGATCTGTTTTAATGAGCTTTTACAACTAATGATTTGTTAGCTTTTTGATGGACTCATCCATACGAAACAGACTTTCGAAAAAATAAATATTTTGCTTTTGATAGGAAAAACTCCCAGACTAAATCCCAAAAGGATAGAAGACACTATAATATGCCCTCGAATGAACAAACAAGATTTCTAATGCTCATTAAAATACCCATGTCTGTTTAAAGAATTTCAATCTAAATGATCTAACTTCATGTGACCCATATTGGGTTAAAGGTTAACTGCTAGGATAATATTTTTTAGGATGACATAAAACCAAAAAGGTATTTAATTTTTTCAAAGCCAGATGCAATGAAATGGAAATAAGAAAACATTCAATTTTAACATATTAGTGCTTTACTACCATACAAGTATGTCCACTTTTTTCTCATAAATATTTCCATTATTACATGACATGGATATAAATCCTTTTAAAGTATTTTAAAAAAATTTGAAACTATACTTATAAAAGTGCTATTGTTATCAAAGAAAAGAGAATGTCATCATGCTTTGTCATAAATTATCAGCCCAGATTTATTCATCTCTAACTTTCCTATAACAAGTCTTACCATGGTTGTAATTTACTTCTCTATTTGGCACACAAATTTTATTCATTTAACAAGATTATTCATTAATCAAGTATTTATCAGTCAGGATCTTCTAGAACTCTGAGAGACTGCTGTAGAGTTAATTTGTTCAGTTTTAACAGGATTATTTTTATATCAGGTATTTATTTAAGTGGGCTTCATTATACTGGGGAAGCAAACATTATTTATAAGGCTGATACTTGTTTCTAAATACAAATACCAAATACTTGATCTGGGAGTAATCCAGTTAAAAAAAATAACCATGAAGCATCTCCATGGTCTTGATTTTACAGCACAATCCATCAGAATTAATACTTTATAAAGAAATAATCCTGAACAAAGTAAAATCCCCAGATAAATAGTGACCTATAACAAAAAAAAAACCAAAACCCCATTCCATTACACAAAGAAACTCAGTGAGCAAAGACAAAAATTATCACTTATTGCTAGCCTAGTATAGCTATATTTCCTTAATTTATCTTTTTGTTTAAATTTAACCGGTTTTTTAAGGATTTTTGCTTCCTTTCTCTTAATAGTACTTCCCAGCTAGCAAGGTATGTGAGTTTGCAGAATGAAAGCTAACTTGTACTTGCATACTGCATAGACAACAACTCAAACAGTAAACAGTCCCTCTTTATAGTGGCCCATGAAAACAGAGTGGCCAAATTTCTAACACAAATTTTGGGGAAAAAAACAACTATGGCAATTCTAAATTTTAGATTTATTCTTACCAGTCAAGCCAACTAAGCAAGTAAACAAGATGAAACACACCTACCAACAAGGGGAGACATCTTATTTTTCATTGACCTCCACTGCTGGGAAGGGAGGTGGGAAGACCTTGTGATTTGCCTGTAAGCTTGAGCCAGTATGTCAGATGAAGCTTCCACTGACTTTTATAATGTAACATTTCACATTCAGCTTCTCCACAAAATGAGTTTTACTTCAAATGTATAGTTGGAAAAGATTCCTCAGTAACTGATAATATAGAACATGAGCCAGCAATGTGCCCTTGCAGCAGAGGTGGCCCCTGGCACCCTGGGCTGCATTAGGAGGGGAGTGTTGGCAGTAGGTCAAAGAAAGTGATTATTTTCTTCTCAGCACTCACGAGGCCGCACGTGGTGTACTGTGTCCACCTGGAATACTGTTCTGGACTTCTCCATATGAGAAAGATTAAGGACCATAGTGGAGAAAGTCCAGCAAAAGGCCACTAAGAACATTAAGGGACTGGAGCATCTCTCTTATGAAGAAAAGCTGAGAGAGGTGAGACTGTTTAGCCCGGAGAAGAAAAGGCTTGAGGGGGTGGAATCTCTTCAATGCACACAAATATCTGAAAGGAGGGAGCAAAGCAGATGGAACCAGGCTCTGTTCAGTGGTGCCCAGTAAAAGAAGCAGAGGCAATGGGTGAAAAACTGAACATCAGAAAACCCTTTTTCCACTGTGAGAGAGGCCAAGCACTGGAACAGATTATCAGAGAGGCCATGGAGTCTTCATCCTTGGAGATTTTCAGAAGTCATCTGAACATGCTCCTTTAGCAATTGGCTCTAGGTGGCCCTGGTGGGTGAACAACTGGCTGAGAGGTCTGGCTCAGAGAGTTAGAACAAATGGGGTTACATCAGGCTGGCTGACAGTCATCAGTGGGAATTCCCAGGCCCAATTCTAGGACCAGTGCTCATTAATGTTTTTATAAATCAACTGGACACAGGAATCAAATGTAAATTAAGTTTGCCAATGATACTGAATTAGGAAGAGTTGTGGACTCCTTTGAGGGTCAAGAGACCTTACAGAGAGATCTGGATAGACCAGAGAGCTGGCAAGTCACTGACCGTATGAAATTTAACAAAAGCAAGTGCCAGATTCTCCACCTGGGACAGGGTATTCATGGTTGTACATACAAACTGGGGGGACAAGAGGCCAGAGAGCAGTCCTGCAGAAAGAGATCTGGAGGTTTGCATTGATGGCCCATTCTTATGGGTCCCCTTCCATTCAATGATGAGCAGGGAGGCTGGATCAGATGACATCCAGAGGTGCCTTCCAACCTCAACCATGCTCTGGTTCTGTGATTCTACCACAATACCAAATTAATCTAAATCATACTACTTAAGAATTCCATTGTGTAACAAAGGGAATATTTTAACCTAATCCACATATTTACTTTCCCTCAAGAAGGACCGTATCTGTTCCAACACAAACATCATTATGTGGCACTTTGATATCCTGCTTTGTAGGTAAAAGTCACATTTCCTTTAATTTTAAAATGTTTTAATATACATATATAAATTCATATTAAAAATATATACATAGCCTTCAATATAGAAAAATACATGGTTTCATGGCAAATGATACAGTGAGAAACACAGAATGCTTTTCAGACAGAGAAGCAGGATAGAGTGAGACAGTCATCTTTTTTGAACATTACCATCTCCATACAGCTTTCTTGGGATACAGATAGCTACAGCTAATTACAACCACCATGTGATGTCTACAGAGATGGTGTAAAGCTCACCAGAATACAGATTACTTTATCTCTGTTGGTCCTTGGAAAAGCCTCAGTTCCAGGAGCAGGACAAAGGAAAAGGGCAAAATTAAGGCTGGCTACAATGATAGAATTAAGAAAGCAGGAAGATAAAGCAGGCAAAAATTTGGAACAGCGGAACACAAAAATGCTTTTAGCGACATCTATAAGGTCTGAAGAGCCCATTCCACTTCATCTGTTGTACAGCCTAAGCCTAAATGAAAAACAACCAACCCAACAAAACTCCATAACAAAACCCAAAGCACTTTCCTAATCCACCTCTGTAGAGCAACAAGTATTGCAGAGTCTGAATACTTGAAAACTAGGAAAGGACTTTAGCAAACAATATGGAAGCAGGGAAAAAACAATATAAATAATGGACTTTTTCAAACTGAAAACAGAGATCAGAATTCATTTGAGTGGAACAGAACAAAATATTAAAATATGCTCAACTTGTATTTAATCTGATTTTATCATTGTTTGGCTCTTTTTATGTAATTTAATATAGTTAAAAAACTAATTTGTTCTAGCAATTTTATATACAAATATTTTAATATTTCCAAAAACAGCTCTGAGAAAGGTACATTGAATTATAACATTCATTAAACTCAACAAGAATAATGTAACAGGTCCCTCAGAAAACGACTTTTCCAACTGGATTCATAGTTATTAAAAAAATCACTGAACTTCATCCAAAATTATGTTAGAACAAGTATCTTTCTGCCCTTTCTGAAATGAAGATGATCAATGTCTCTCACACCCAAGAAAGTTGTTCTTTGACACAATGCTCTTTAGAAGAAATATGCATTTGTCAGAGCAACTATTTTCAGTTTGGGATCAATCACATTCAATGTGTTTTAATATGGACAGCTGTCACCATTCACAAAAGTCAGTATTTTCTAGAAAATGCCATGTTGCTGCGTTCATGTTCATCTTTATACATATATACACAATGACACTTGCTTGTTGGGAAATGTAATTTTTCAGATATCATCAAATGGAATCATGGCATAATAAAAAAGAATGGTCATGAGTATGACCAAATAAACAGAAGTGGTTGGAGACTTTAAGAGAGGAGTGAGAAATACCAATTTCAAATCAATTGGTTAATTGATTAGGAAGATTTCTAATCAGTAGCTTGCACTGGAATTGAACCTTAGTCACCCGACATTTATGATTAATGCAATCCATAGTAAGAAATCCAGAGAGAACAGATTTCATTTCCTTGAGCTGACATGTCACTGAAAGAATCATTATAGAAGTTTTCCACATAATGGTGTCTGTAGATCTGCCCATGAGAAGGGATAATGACAATAGTAAATACTTATCTTTGAAGGCTGATTAATATATTACACAGGCAGGATCATCCATGAGGTGTTTCATAATTCTATATTCATTAATGCATTTTTATGTGCCCTGTTTTTAAAAATGGCTTCCACACATACAATGGAAAGCTTCCACAATTCCTGATAAAACTGGAGGTATCATGGATGCTCAGACATTTCAGCTGTTCAGGTATTCAAATTTCATTATTGTGTATCAAAAATGTCATTAACACATGAAAGTTCAGCGTGGTGATCCTGTCACAGAATAAGGGAAATTTTACAGAACAGATGGTATTTCCAGCATTATGCTAGTTCCTTATTTAAATATTGTTTGGCATCTATATCCTATTGAAACTGGCATAGTACATAGTGAAGGAGGCATGCTGCCATCTCAACATATGGGTACAAATGTTGGTTGGTAAGAGAGGGTAAACAAATCCTATGGGCTTATTGAGGGCAGGATTCCTAAAAGAAATGCTACAATTACGCTTCTTTGATCATTCATATTATGGTGACAGCAATGAGACTTTTTCCCCCAGAAACTGAATAAACAGCCTTTAATAATGATAATGAAATTTGGAGGTTTGAATTTACATGAAAATGAAGCTTGAACTTAACTAACTGAAAAACATCACCAGAAAAAAAGATTAAAGTAGCTAGAGCTGTGCCAGTCTTTCTTTCTGTCTTTCTCTTAAAAAGTAAGCATTAAAATTAGTCCTATTCTGATTTCAATTCTACTGTAAATTAAAAGTAAGATCAAAAGAAATGTAGATTACTACTGACTCCCAAAATTATAATGAAATTTCATCAATTTAATAAAATCAACCAAAATGAGCCAACTTTAATTTTTCATGAAGTATGGGTCATACCTTACAGCAGATCCCCATACAGATGCTGTTGTCCTGTGTGGACTAGAGTAAAATCTGAAGCATAAAATAACTAGCGAACAGTTGCAGATTATGAAGATAGATAAATACTAATTCTACCATGGTGAATTCACAGGCCTGGGGAGAAAACTAATTTTAAGTACTCTCCACAAGATTCATTCCATAATGACTGCAAGAAGACACAGGTTCAAAGGAGCAAATCTTAAGCAAAATTCTTGGTTGAATTGCAAAGTTCAAAAGGATTCAAATGTTTGAGGTTATTTAAGATTTTGTTATACACTATGCAATTCTAGAAGTTTACAGTCAGTGGCCTGAATGTCAGCTTAGAAATATTTCCTAGTAAAAGAGAAGAAATGTAGTTTAGTAATGCTAGAGTTCTCAAAAACTCAAATATGGTCAATATAATGTATGTAAGAAATACATAGTAATGAAATACTAGGGTTCTTCATAAAGCTGGTGCAAGCTATCTTTGCCTGTATCAGTACTGAAGCTAGATGCAGGCTTCCTACAATTTTAACATATAAAAGTTGTGTTCACTCATTTTTATGTAAGTCATTACATCACATCTAATCCTTTCAGAATAACTTTCTCCCTGAACAATTTAGAACCCTGATGTACTCTCAGGTGCATGAAGATGATGAACAACATGTTTTTTTCTACCTCTGATTTCTCATACTTCTATTAGCAGTTCTATTTCATGTTATAACTGCAGGGTGGCAGTCAGGGAGGCATTCTGTATAGCAATGCATCATCTCAATCCAGAAGGAAAAATGAGGGGGGGAAAAAAAATAATAATAAAAAATAAATAAATAATAATAAAAAAAAGACAAAGGTTCAACCCATCTTGTCATTCACCCATGTAGCAAGATGTAGCTGTGAAATACAATTCCAATCATGTATTTGTAACTTGAAAAAAAAAAAAATCTAATCACACAATACTCTGAACAAAAGCAAGGCACATCTTGAAGTTAATGGGTAATAGTGTATACAATACAGACCTTTCTAGAGGGTTAGATTTCTGGATGTATTTTTAAAGAATTCGGTTATCTGTGATTTAGCCTCATGTCACAGTCATTTCAGTTACTAGGGAAAGCTTTAAATAAGGATTTCATGTACTACCAACCCATCTAACCTTCCAGGTCATTCAGTCAACTGTGTGTCAGATGTCAACTGCTGCACTGGTCAATTACAGGCACTTGAATATCGTGTCTGCCACTTGCTGGAGATGTCAGAATTCTCAGAGACTTCAGGATGTCACAAAGTTCACAATTACAGCTTATATCTAATGTTTTCTTTTCATGAAAATTATCACACACAAAGGCACAGTTTCTTTACAATGATTTCATAAATGGCACATGGGTTTTAGCTGCTCTGGGAATAGGTGTTACATTACCCTAAATTAACAAGAAGAGAATTCTTCTGGTTATTTTTTTGAAGAAAGGTGCTCCAAACAATAATGCAATGAAATTGTATGAATGCAGTAAAGTTGAAGGAGGAGCAGTACATTGTTGAAGATGTATGTTTAATTTAAGTTTTATCCTTTCCCCCACTTTGTGTTAGAGCATTTTAACACTTGACCCCACTTGCCTTTTCCACAACTGTTCCATCTTGTCTCTCTATTTCATACCTAAGATCAGCGAACATGTAAGGGAAAACTATTGCCCAGGATTTCCCCCGTGACACTTTCCAAACTATGGTGTTACATCTTGACCACACTGAAACGATGCACGCTAGTTTCCAGAAAACTTCCTACAGAAGCCTAAAGCCAACGCTCTTTTCTCAGATGTTTTAACTTGCCAGTCACAACCAACACCAAACACCACAATTCCTTACAAATCTTTTTCTCTGTCAGTGCTTGTGACCTAGCTCTGTACCACTCCTTTTCTTACCATGATAATTACAGTTTCATTGTTACAAACATCTTCCTCAGTGTCCTCCTAACTTTTGGAGGAACTTAACGGATGTCCATCTCAGTCCCTCCTTTCATTACAGTGTGCTTAGAATGTGGACGACATTCACTGACACAAATTTAATTATCATCCTTATGCAGGTATACTAAACAGCTATTTGTCTTCTTTCCCCTTTTTTTCCTAGTAGATTTTATGGATTTGTCTTTCTTGAGCAGCCAGTTATGGGTTGAACAAACTCATGCCAGTCCTTTCAGTATCTTGCTGTGGGGTTGCAATCCCATATGCAAAGACCTGGGTCTTCCTCTCCAGTCCAAATCAATCTCCCTTTCCCAGCCAGGATGGACAATGCTGCCATTCTCCTGGTCTCTTGCTATTAGTAACGTGGTATCATCTCTGTTTTGACTTCTCAAGACTCTCAGGAAAAAGCATAATCTATTTGTACAGATAAGCCTTTATAACTTCACTCTCATTGGAGCTTTTCCCATCTGTCTAACACATTCTGAATTCCTTTCATATAGTGTAAGGTTTGACAATATTCTCCTCCCATGAAAATTGCCACAAAAAAGACATGCCCTACCAACATTTCTTGATAAGCTTGATTTTTGTTTTAGCTGCATGAGTAGCAAATGCTGTATAACCTTAAATTAACACAGAGTCATAGTATACTTCAATTATTTTCCAAGTGAAAAAGTTCAAGTGAATAATTAAGACAAAACACAAGAAACTCGTAGTGCACGTTGTTCCTCTAGTATTATATTCACAACTGTGGGAAGGGTTCACAAAGACATTTTCCAGGGTTCACAATTTACTTACGATTTCTGTATATCCTCCATGCAAATCTCATGTGACTAACTGATTTTCTTAAAACATTTTAAAAACTTGCATTCTCACTGAAATTGTGCAAATATATGAAAAGAAGGTGAAACTATAGAATAAACTCATAAAGCTACAGGAGTTTCAAAAATAACTGTAGGATACATCATGTTATGAAGAATGAACCAATGGAGAGGAATCGGGAAGGTCTATGAAGAGGTAGATATCACTTCACAAAAATAGTGTGGAAAATATTAAAAATGCAAGAGCTAAGGTGGCTACCAACAGCAAACAGCAGATACTATAATGAAATCTAAGAATTTCTTACTTTGTTTTCATTTGGCTCTTATTCAGTCAGAGCTCCCCTGAAATCAATGGGAAAATATTATCGTGAATGCCAGATGAATTTTCCATGCTCAATACTTTTGTTTGCAATTCTGCCCATCCTCACTCAAGTATAACTCATTCTCTAACATAAGTAGTTTAAAAAAAAAATACATAAATATTTGGGGGTTGACATGATATCTTCCTCCCATCTGCTCAAAATAAACTTGGAACTAAAAAATATCTATGACAACATTGTGATAATAACTAATGACACTCTTAAGGGAAAAGCTTCCTGTTTTCACTGTTAACCAGACAAGTAAAATCCTACTACTAAAAATGTACTATTAAAAAATTGAAACTATTTTGTTTTAAAGGAGAGCAATAAATAATATTATAATTGACAGGCAATGCAACCTTTTATTGAATTATTGAAAGGATTGAAATCAGAAGGCAACTTTTAGGGCTCATTATTTTACCATGAATCCCCTGCAGTATTTGCTGGGCAAAATGATTTTGTATGTCTGTATGAAGCTAAATTTTAAATGCCTCATGAAACCATGCCCTGATGTCCACTTACGTTGTCTTTGGCAGCACATTTTAAAATCACAGACATCTTACTTTGGTATGATATTCTTAAAAAAAAAGTTGAAGGTTGGATGGTATTAGCAAGAACTCTTAACGGAAACAGGAAGCAATTTTTTATCTTGATATTTTGACAACACAGTGCAAGATTTCTGCCTCTCCCTGCAAGCAGGCAAAGACATTAGAACATCCCTATGAAGAATGCTGCACTATCATGGGTGCAGCACATGAAGAAAATGTTTTAAATTCCTAAAGATGTTCGATCACCTAGTGACTACTAGGGTCATCCTGGAAGTAAGCAAGTCCCTAGCCCAAATTCATGGGCTACTGGACTCCTACTTTTAGCAGGAAATGCTTAATGAAAAAAGTTATGACAAGCCACAAAAAGATATTACATGCTCATGATACTAATACAGTAATATAAAACTAAAAATGTTTTTTGTGAAACAGAATTAGCACTAAATCTTGCATGAGTAGCACGAAAATTCAAAATACAATCAAATAGACGCTGTGTATGTACAAGGGCGTGTATAAAAGTGCACTTCTTAACTACATCTTTTTAAATCCATTTATAAGCAAAAGAACTCAAAACTAAAAGGAAAAAAAGTATAATAGACCAAAAGAAAAGCCAAGGCATAGCAACTCTAAACTGAAGAAGGAAAACTAGTTTTGTGTGCTTGAAAATCAGGCATTTTGCCCAGAGCAGCAGAAGTAAACATCCTAAAATTCTCAAAGTACCACTAACCTTCATCTCAATCAACCACTCATATATAGAAATATTTGCCATGCATAAGTGCTCTTGATTCACAGCATTAGAAAATTAACTGCAACTGAGACTCCTACTGATGTCAAAAACCATTAGAACAGTTTATACCTTATCAAAGAAGGACTACTAAAATTTAGTTTGTATCTTACAGCTTATGAACAGCCATTATCTCCTGAAGTCTGCTCCTAATTTACAAAACAGAAAGTAGGATTCCAGTACTAACACTGACACAGTTTTTGCTCCTATGAAATGAGTAAATATCAAATTTTAAAAGTTGTCTAAATAGGGAACATCTCAGGACTTGATATAAAGGGACTGCCTCTAGCTTTCCTGTTGCTTAAGGGTTCAAAGAAATAACTCCAGAATTGAAAGTCTGAGCTGCAACAGTTTTAGCTTAAGAGAGATATCTCTGTGCAGCAACTACAGAATTTGCATCTCCAGAAGACGAGACAGGAGTGTGATATGTAATAGTAACTGGCAGCAGAATTACCCTGTAAATAACATCCAGCAAATTTACAGTGTTCTGTAAAGAACACTCTAGTAAATGTAGTGTATTCACCTGAGAGGGGCCGTTTCCAGTGATCAGCTCTTGAAAAGGTAACAGGCAGAGAGTACTTTACTCAACTAGGGTAAATAAAGAATAAATTGCTACTGTTGGCTCAAAAATATTAATAGAAGCAACTTCATGCTGATAGACATGTAAAAACCCCTTCTTTGTTATGATTAATGCCACGGTGACTAGCTAGTTAATTGGACAGGGCTTTTCTCCATCATAACATGCCTTGGTCATAGCTGATTGCATTCACTGACACTCAAATTTTCCTGAAATTTACTGATTTTGAAAGTGTTTTTTAACGAAACTGCAATCTTCTATCCCTCCACCAGGCCCCTGAGCCTGACGCTTATTACTGCCATTAGCAAATCTGCATGCAATGCTGAATGTAACACTTGGAAACACACCATGGAAAGCCAATATTCTACCACAGAGAAGCAGATATTCTCCACAAAGGTAATGCAGAGAATCTATCTGAATACATGAGAAAGAAGCTTGTAAATGTGATTTAACCTATCCCTGAAAAACGCTGCTCATAAAAACTTAAGTTACTGACAGAAATCAGTGCACATCTTGGAGCCGTATTATAAATTAACTTTATGCAACCATTCTGAAAGTCGAAGACTCAGCCTCAATACTACATATAAGGAAATAACTGCTATAGAAGAAAACAAAAATCAGCTTTGCTGTTAAAGAACTGCAAAGATTGACTGAGAAGCACCACTGGAGAAGCAGTCTTCAGAAATGGCCTGGATGGCAACACAAAATCTTACACCTTGAAATGCCTCATGATATTGCAAGATA
>JAWWEU010000111.1:26060293-26072880 GCA_035583155.1 Acropternis orthonyx | reverse complement strand
AGAAGCAGTCTTCAGAAATGGCCTGGATGGCAACACAAAATCTTACACCTTGAAATGCCTCATGATATTGCAAGATAGACATGAGGAAACTCCGAGATAAACACAGTGAAATTTCTACCAATTCACAACACTCGCAGATAACAGTGAAAGAGAAAAGGGAAATCCATAGTGAAGCAAGCTTGTTTGCACTTCACACACTGCAGACAGTTTTCCAGACCAGATCATCTACTGACATGGAAACACAAGTGTTAAAATGCTGTCACATTCAGCAAGACCTGTGGCAAACTCCTCTGGTAAAGCAGTCACAGAAAACTAAGTTGCTCAAAGATAGATTCTATTTGCCGCATGCATATTTTCAGTGTTCCTAAAAGATTAGAAAAGAAAGTCTGGGACAGTTCCTCCCCTTATTCACACATGTGGAAACTCCTCATTCCCACACAATGTTCTCATAGCAATACAGTCACCATGGTCAAATGGAAGGGGTCCTGAGACAACAAAACTTTGGAATACCATTTTCTTATTTAATATTACCCCACTTACCTCCCATAAAAAACACTGCACTCAGACACATGGAGAGTAAGACAGAAGAGCAAAAAGGACTTTAAAAACCGATCTTTTATTTGGTCAGCCTTCTAGTGTACCACATCAACTTCAGAGAAAATTAAGTGAGGAAAACAGTACAACAGCCCAGGGATACTTTTACTTAAATTTTGTGATTATATTTTAAGTGTTCTTTGTCACAGATATCATAAACTGATTAAATCATTTCATGGCTGACCCCTACTGACTATGCTAAGCGAAAAGAGAGGGCTATTAATAACTACCCATTTCTGACAGCTGCCCAGGGGCAATGTAGCCTTTTGCAGCAATAAAATGACTCCCCAGCTCACTTACTGAATGCTAAATATTGATTCATATTATGAGTGTTGTCAAACACAGACTGCAGTTCTGAAGATCCGTACTGGCAGGTCATCAGGAATAGCATTAGCAAATGTCAGGTCAGAAATCAAAGGGCTGCTGGACTCTTTAGGGATGAGATTTATCGATTCCATAAAACATGAAACAGATCAAGTACTTGTGATGATGGAAACAGTCATGGCAGAATGAGGCTGAGCCCAGTCTGATGTGTATCTCAGAAGAGAAGCATCACACAAAAAAAAAAAAAAGTTGACCATTGAAAATAAGTTTGAAAGGTTGGGATGCCCTGACAAGGACAATCGAAGATGCAGGCCCACAAAAGACCTTTTTAGGCCTAAAAGTCAGACTTGAACATGCACGTGGCCAAAGCCATAAATCTAGCTGCTCACACAGGAGGCCATACTGCTGGATCTAAGGATCTGTTCAAATTAGCGTGGGTGCTGTTCAGACCAAGCTAATGAATTCTATAATCAACAGATAAAAACCAATAAAACTAAGAGGTCTATGGCAATTAGATGATCTGAATAAGATAAGGGAATATTCTCTATGATTGTTAGAAACACATCTTGAATGCCAAAAAATGCCAAAATTATTTAAAATACATTGTTTCAAACTTTGTCACCAAGAGCAGCATTTTATTGAATGAAAATATATTTCAGGATTTCATTTTCATAAGACTGTGAATTCATACAGGCTGACATTTCCAAATTTTTCCTCAGTGAGGGAAAAATCTGGCATCAAGGCATGGAAAGTGACTGTGGAATGTTACACATGGGTTTGAGGAGAGAAAAGCCTTGAAGCTTCTTCCTTCTTCCTTAAATTGGACTCTGACACTTATTTCTCATTTCACAGCACTTTCTCTTAAGTTAAACACTATTTGTTAATTATTAGATCAGTTTAAAATGTGATAGAATTAATTTTAACAGAAAATCTAAGTAAAAGGACAAACAACTATATAATTCATGTAGCCAGGCATCTCACTGAGGAAACAGCTGTACCCAGGGAATCCCAGACACTGCTCGTAACAGGAAGGTTGGAACACAATGACCTTTAAGATCTCTTATAATCCAATATAAACCATTCTGTGATTCCATATAATATTCAAGGCAATAAAAACTATTCCAAAATTGAACAGTTATTTGGAAGGAGGAAATACTATACCAAATTCTAATCAAGTAATATCAAATGTTTCTTAATGTTGCTTTGAACACCTTGAGCAAAAGGAGTGTTTTTAAAATTAATGACTAAATAATCATATGCATTTTCAATAATTTGAAACTACTTCAAATCAACTATGCATGATTTTTTCCAATATGTTACAATTTTTGTTGTTATTGTAAGGCTAAAATAGATGATTTTTCAATACCCGGGACACTATTAGGAGAATCCCTATAAAGAAAAACCTCCATTTAACTTTTACTTTGGATATTTGAATAGTGATTAGGATGTCTGTAAAGAGAAAAGTGTTCCTAGCTACCTAGGGAAGATAATATCCCTGAATACTGTATTCCCTGCATTGTGTGTTCTCTTTCAGAAGATCAGAAATCAAATCACAAACCTAAAAACACCATTTGATGCTTACATAGGACTCAAGAACTCAATAAAAGATGATAACTACAAATAATAGACTTGAAAATGAATAGTTTCAACAAAGCACAATTTAATAAAAAATGTATATATATAAACACTGATGGTTTAAAATTATAAAGAAACTGCTTGGGAACCTAAGATACAGTTATTAATGGGCAAATAATTCCAAAAGAAGGCACAGAAATGCAGAAACCATACAAGACAAACAATATAGTTTATTTTGAATTGCTTAAAATCTAAATAGGATGCCGATATAAATCTGTTTTAAAATTAATTACTTCACTAGATCCACATTTAATGTCAGAAACAAATCTTCATAAATTCATCACAAACTGTTGAGCACAGCTGTAGCTATCAGAGGGAAGTTTTTACCTGCTGTCCTGCAACTCTGACTATTGCATAAAAAAAATTAGGAAGCATCTAGAATAGGTATCTGACAGAAAAAGAATTTCACTATTTTCAGAAGAAGACTCTAAAGAAAATGTTTTCCCTAAGAGATACGTATCCCGTAATTAGAATGTACTCTCATCAAGAAAGCTCTTGTTGAATTCATTTTAGACTGTAACTATTATAGAAAATATCCAGTGTTTTATTTCCTCATTGGCTTCAACTAATCTAAGGTGATATCACTCCACAAACAGCAGGGCTGGTTCTCTCTCCTTTCCCCCAGACACTTCTGCCCATACAGACACTTGATCGGCCAGGGCAGTCTGAAAGCTGTTTGTGGTGGTGGTGGGACAAATTCTTTTGCACATCAGGTTCCCTGAACTTACTCACTTTGGGTTGGCATCAGAGAGGGGTGGAGGGAGGAAGGGAGAGAGGGCACGTGCTGAGAGTATGAGGAGCAGGAACAGCAACGTTTTAGGAGAAACGCACAGAGCAGTTTAGTTGTAATGTGAAATAGCTCTCTCTGGGGGCAGTTCTGTAATACAGACTGAGCAGTAGTAACAGGTCACTGCTACTTACAAAGGAAGGTCCTTTCCCCCTCCGAACCCATCCTTCAGCTTTTCTCCTTCCCTGCTCCCAGCTGCCATTATCTCATGCTCTGGAGCTCATCACGTTCATCCTGCTGTAAACCGATCACTAAAAGAGAGCAAATTTATACCCTTCCCCACAAACAAAACAAAACAAAAAAAGGCCATTTAAATTAATTTGGAAGGATCCAGCCAACATAGATGGCACAGAGGAAGGACTACTGGTGAGGAGGAGCTGAGTGTGGAAATCCAGGAAGTGGCAAACCTTTGATGAGACCAGTTCTCAAGGAACTACAGTCTCAGATTGTTGCAGTATGAGACACGCAGGACAGGACAGAAGACCTACTGAAGACATGGACATATTTGGGGGATTAATTAGCAACCATATCCTTATGCTGTGCTGACACAGTCCAAGTAAGCACAAGCAGCTCTTCAGTAACTCTCAGGAGCAAGGAGCCTGCCTCTGCTGTGCACTGAAGTAGACCAAGCATAAACACCAAGAGGCAAAAGTCCCTGGTCTACATTTCAGCACATTAGCCACTTAACTCCATAGCAATATCTATGTTCCTCTCTTCTAGCTCAGAAGTCTTATCTAAATTTCCAAGTTGCTTCCAGGAACGTTCAGGAAACCTTGTTTTCAGCTGAGTAAGCAAGGTTTTGGCAAGCACTACCTTGAAGACTATCATTTGAAAGACAAAAAACTGTACATAGATTGCAGCCACACAAAATCAGTAAGCTTAACAAAGTATGTATACTTATTAGAATATGTAACTGGTAACATATCCTTAACCATAAAGGCTTGCAAAAATTGATGTCTACTAAAACACCACATCTTTAGATTTATTTCATGTATTTGCAATATTCATTCAAATGTGTGCTTCCCATGAAATAATTTATTCAAAATTCTTTAAATTTTATTTTCATAAGCAGATTCTTTTTTAATGACTCATAGTAATAAAAGACTTCTGCACTTCCTTGTTTTGGGGGGGTTATTGTTATATTCTGTGAATATGAAAGAAGACATACATTCTGCTCTGCAGTATCCCAGAGAAGAAACGTATCCAAACCATTTTTTTTCCCTTTAGCTGGCTCAAAGAAAAAGTAAGTTAAATCACACAGGCTCAACTTTAAGAGGAAGATATAGCTGCTAAGTTTAATTCATACAGAACACCTACATTGACATTTTTAAGAATCAAATAAGGCCAAGGTTCAAAAAGGAAGGAATTTTTGTTCAATTGACTATTTGTAAAATCAATAACAAGAAATTCTGTAATACAATGAAAGCCCTTTAACTGCTGTATAGAGTCAGATGTGTCTATTGTTCACTGTACCTAGACAGTGGGGAAAACATGAGTAAGCTTGCCTACAGTTTGCTTTATTTTTTTTTAATTTAGAAGCTGAAAAATAAGGTCATACATATTTACTCTTCAGTCTATAAAGGCATAATACACCATTTCTTCAAGGTTATAAGAATTACTTTTTAGGAAAATAAAACAACTAACCAACTTTAGTATTCTTTGATCTCTGGCAGTCATGGAGCAGTATGTGCAAGCACACTGGGAAAAACTGTGTAATAAGTAGGCAGTAGCAAATCATTCAGGTTTAAGTTGTTAAGTAGCATTTAATATAGCAATTTTACATAATCAATTTTCAGATAATGGAAAACTAGGCAATAATGAATATGTCCTCTATACTCTCTGGTGTTCAATTACTTTATACCAACTGAATAAATATTTTTATTTCAAAACACAGGCTACATTCAGTTGGTTTTGTATTTGCATGAAAGAAGCAAACAAGAAATAAAGAGGCTACAACTGCGTTTGCATTGTCAGACAGCATTCAAAAATATAAAGGCTAAACCTACCATTTTAATAATTCTTTCCAAAACCAAAAATCCATTAATAAGCAAAACATGTCAACAAATTAATTAAATATTTCGTAGTCAATGTAAAGTTATGCAGTGTTAAATTTTATTTTTTATAGTATCACATTCACTACTGATATGCTCTGCAACAGATAATACATTCTGAATTTTTCTTTGTTTATTAACAAGCCCTTGTAATTAACTTCCTTTTAAATCATAAGTATGATACTATTTTAATTTCCCTCACATTCTCTACCCTATCATTTGGAATCACATTAAGCTGACTCTTAGCAGGCCACCTGGTGTAATTCTATGACATTGAAGTGAGCTGTTCTGGTATGCAGGAAACACTGACAGTCTCCTGTACTGAAATCCATTTCTCTAACTGATGACAGAACTGGGGGAAATTAATTTTTGCTATTCATAAATACCTGACAGGTTTAATGTAAATGTTTTGAAAAAGACCTCAGCATATGCTGCACATACATTATATATGCAGCACTGCACTGGAATACTGTATTTCAAACCCATTCAATTTCTAGATCACTACTGCTGAAACTTGAAATTTCTCAGATTATTTCCATATTGTAATTTTCTCCACATACATACAGACAACAACAGAGGCCCCCATAAAGCCTTTCTTTTGCTAAACACAGTTAGACATTAGGACAAAGTGTTTGATAGAAATACTACCAAGAAATACATACCAAATTGTTTGACAGCAATACCACAGAGATCTATACCGTATCTTGCCCAATAAATTAAAAAGAAATGCTTATGCATATGTGATTAGAGACCAGAGGGAATTATATTACAAACCTTCATGACTAAGAACACTTTCTCATGAAATACAGAATATTTCATATTCCTAACACCATCCCCACCCCTCTCTACAAAAAGAACAAAAATTACTCTAATTGTACCAGCAAAAGCAGATTTGCAAAGGTCTTCTCAACATACACATTTATTTGAATGCCTGGTATCTAAACAAAGAACAGCTACACAGAACAGCTGGGAAAACGAGACTTCTTGTTTTTCATACATATGCAAACAACACGGACAACATAAAAATAGAGGATCTACAAGTCAGGAAAGAACAAAATGGGGCATTATAGGAGAGGGACTCAACTACCTAACTGTTTTTATGTGCAAAAATACACTGTTTCACTATACATTGTGTGACCTACTGGATTTCTTTTCAAGTCATGTATGTCGAAATACTGTTATTTAGAAGTATGAAATACAAGAAAATTATTTTTTTTCCTAAAACTAAAGGTGGGGTTTTGGGGTATTTTTTTAAAGATACAAATTTTGATTCTAACTTGGTACAGACAAAGAAATTTACCAACTCTGACTATTCATTACCTGTGTATCTTTGTGGGTATGCCTGTATGTTAGTGCCTGTTTTGAATTTGGACACATCTGCTACTTGGCACCAAATAAAACAGCAGCAGAGCTCCAAAAAATTGTTACATGACCATGATCAACAAATCATAGTCCCACAAAAATGAGAAATACATTAATTGGTCATCAAATAGAATTCATTACTAATCATTAGTCATATATTTAATAATTAAATTTAAATTTAGTCACAATTTAAGATATAACAATCTAATGCAATCCTGACTTTTAGGTGAAGGCCCCACACATATTGTGTTAAAATTCTCACCCTGCTTCTGTATTTCACCTAAACTATAAATAATTGTTGGCTATATCCCAAACCTTGAAACAGCACACAGTGGTACAACTAAAGATAAGCTGGAAGATAAGAATGCATAGATAAAACCCACATACTGTAATCAAACAGAAGGAAAAGGCCTATAAACAATATCAAGTATTACGTTACAGAATAATTTCTCAATATAATATCTGGTACATAGGATGTTTAAAAATCTGCTTTAGCAGTCTATTTTAATAGATTATAACCTAAAAGTCTCACAAAATTAAAATATGGCAAGAATATGAGACTTCATTTTTAGTCATATTACTGTTGTGAACACTCTTCTTTTACTAGGGAAATTAGAAAATGCTTCAACAAGAAAAGTTATAACATACTTCAGATTTAAAGAAAATTCTGGATTATGTCTCAGATGCTCTATCTAGAGGAATAAATACCTCTGGAGATGAAGATGCTGCTTTCCTAACCATGAAAATTATACTAAACCAGTAAACCAATCTATATTTATGTTAAGTGAGTACAACAGAAGTAACTGAAGTACAATTTCAAACCAAGAGGTTTTGAAGAAAAAGAACACAGCTTCCCTTTGGTGTGATTTGTAGCCACATTTGCAGTGAGAGATAAAATAATGTTGTTTTGGTCCCTCCTTAGCAGTTTTGTGATACTTGCAATTGGTTGTCAGTCAAAGACAGCCTAAAGACAGGACAATTTCTGGAGATAACAACCTGTGTAATTGGCCTAATAAAAGTTTGTGTCACAGAGAGTGGACTTTGAGTTATCCAAAGCCAAGTGCTATTTTATAACACATTTTGTAGCAACTTTTTAATTACTTAAATATAAGTACACATATTTTTAATAATATTTTTCCTCTGCCTCACTTGTAAAAACATGAAAAAATAACATTTAAACTCTACATATTCAAATGTTTAGAATAATGATAGCTAAACCAACTTTCTTGTATCATACTTGTACCACAAAGCCTGAAGAATTTAGCCTCAAAGCAATTAAATCAGGTCAAATGAGCCCACACTTCTTCAACAGCAGAACTGCAACCAAGGCTGAAGAAGAGTCAGCAACTTGTTCTTATCACTGGAAAATATGAAGTCACTGGCCAGGCAAAAGGAAGCACAACCTGTGTTCCTTTGAAGGGATTTGTTCTGTGCTATTTGTGTACAATTGCTCTATTGCCTCTGGTGCCCTGGGAGGTCCAGTGCATCTCAGAAAATTAGGAGTCCTCATGCCTGAACACTGACTGGGTCCAGTCCGAGTGGGCAGAAGGAACATGCCAAGCAATTTCAGGAAAAGCTCAATATTCTCAGGTTTTACCAAAATCTCTCTCCTAGACAGAAAAAGAGGACCTGCTCAAAAGGAAAGCTAGAATATCCCAGCAGTCCACACTCTCAGGAATAAGTATACCTCTGGCAAACAGTCCCCTCTGGCTGCTGTAGGAAAATGGTGACAAGAATGGCATTCTTGTATGCTGGAGCATAGTGTGACAGCGTGGAACCAGCCGTCAAACTGGCACACACTTCTCTGATTTTCACTAAGGAGAGTTCATCCTCAGCATGGGAACATATATTCACAACCATGTCAATAATACAGTGAATTTTTTTACTGCACCATTTCATGTTGTTTTAGTAAGTATTTAAAAATTTTATTAATTACTCACAAAGAAGAAAATTACCAAGGAACTCCACAATTGTCCTCAAGGCAAGTAAGTAAGCATTATCAGATCTATGTTATAGGACACTTAATCGAACTATAAAAATTATGGCAAAAAAAGGACAAGTTACCTTTCAGGAAACAGATTTCTTTTTAAGTCAGCTTTTTGATTTTTTTACTGTGTTTAAACATCTTATCTCAGCATTTTATGGGCCAGTAAATCAATACAACTCACTAAACCTGAAGAAGGGTAAGTATTTCGTCGTTTAACAATCAGATCTACTGGATTATTTTATTCAGATTAATAATGTGGCATGCATGTCTACAAGCTTTCAGTCAGTTAATTTAAACCCTACATGACTTAATGATCCTAACTATTTAATACTTTTATAAGTTTTTCATACTCATTCATGTTATAGTGTCAATAAAATTACGACACATAGGAAAAAAATAGCACCGTTATATACAAAAATATTCAAACTAATAATGAAAGATTAATCTTAAATGAGCAAAAATGCTAATGACAGTGCGTTTCCCCAAGTATAATGTATTACTCCTTGCATTCCAACACAGTGTTCTACACCAAAAAAATCTCTGGATTAGTTCTGTTAACTACCACGTGTTGTAAGATTGCATTCACTTTTGCATGGTCTCTGTATAAACTTACTTGGTCATTTCATCTGAGCATATTTGAGATAACCAAGAATTAGAGATGAGAAATAAAACATCCCTAATTGGACATCTGAGGATTATATATGTCCTTACATTTAATTATATTATATGCTACTGTTAAAAGAAAAAAAACCCTCAAACAAATCCACACCCTACTGAGGTCTATCAAGTTTTGAAAAGGATCTCATTGTATTTTTTTAAGATTGTTTCATAAACATTACTAACGCTGATGATCTTGTATTTGAACGATCATCAGCGTTAGTAATGTTTATAATTAAAGTCAGATTCTGGTATCCTAACAGTCATTCTGGAAATAACCTTTAATAACATGTCTTTTTCAAGAATTTCTGAAAATAGCAAGATAATTTTTTCAAAGTACATCATATAGTGACTATAAGGAAAACTTACATACAACAGATTTTAAAAGAGTGATGCAAATAAATGCATGCCCTGACCAAGTTTGAGAGAAAAAACACCAAAAAAAAAGAAACAAAAAAGTAAAATCAACTGGCAGCAAGTAGAAAAATTATTAAAATAAAAATCGCTTCCATTTGAAAACAAATTAGCATAATTTTATGTTCATGTTTTAAGACAAACATAATCTTTCCATTATCAAAGTAATCTCATTAATTCCATTAACTCCAAGGCAAGTAATGAGATACACTTTTTAAAAAATATTTGACTAAGGTATTCTAACAGAATAGTGCTCTTCAGAAAATGTGTGCCGAAATGAAGACTTCATTCTGCTTTTCCTACTAGTTCAACAATATATAGAATCATGGCCCTCAGACAAGAGATAAGAAAGCAAAACCACTGAACTCTCCAGAAATCATCCAACAATGCACCAAATAACCATCATATCTTTCTCATTACCTTTCACCTGTCTGTAGAAAGAAGCCAGAAAAGTCTACTCAAAACTAATTTCAGCTCTTTTTCACACAGCTAAAAGACTGGAGTAAAGTGACTTGTGCCTGTTTGTATGCCCATGCATCCATCATAGCTGGTGAAGCAGGAAAGAAATGATCCTTATAAATTTTGCCAATAGAAAGTTAGTATTGGTACCCAAGAATGACCTGAGTTAGGGCTAGGCACTCCAAGACTCTCGTGATAGGAAGTTTCAATATAGCAACAGACCACATACTATGAAATACTCACCATTCACTCAGCTGAGCCTCCCCTTTCTCTGTTTCAAGTTCTCAGAACTATCAAGAGCGACTTTGCTGGATGATCTGACAATTCACAGTGGACCAACTGCTCAACATTTTGCCTGCACATAAACACCCTTAACGTCTGTGGTTCATTCACCTGATTCTAAAGTACAGACGAAATAAATTCAGACCAGAGATGGGCTCCCTACTCTAGAACAGATATGCAAAGACCATATTTAGCTGCTATGGATGGTCACTGAACATAACATAAAGAGATGGAATGCCCTCCTAACACCAGGCCTCAACATTGTAGGCTCTTTGAATCTTTTCTACAATTAAGCAAAAAACCATACATTTTCTACTTAGTCAAACAAAATTTAATATATTGGAAATGTTATGGAACCAAAACAGTATAAATTCCATAACAAGCCTACACAGTAACTCTTTCTTTTGTAATAACACACTCAGCACATTTTTCATTTCCATCTATTACAAAAAATTGTAATGTAACTTCACAAAACCACTGAAAAAGTTTTTGCCATAAATAACAGGGGAGGGGGAAGAAGACCAACCATGAAAAAACCCAACAAGAAATCAAAAGGAAGGGAAAAGATAATATTCTTCTCATAACAGACTCTTGCACCATACATTTTTTTAATTACTTTGTTAGATAAGCACAAACCTCTCACCTGGAAAGAACATGGGATTCTTCCTTTCTTTCTTACACATACGCATGCATTGACATAGAGAAATAGGTGAAACCCTAACTCTGTATGTAGCTAATACAAGTACAGAATTTTATTCAAATGTAACTATTATCTACATCTCCATAATAGCAAAAATTCAGAAGCAAAACCTCCTTAAATTCATACAATGAATGAAAAATTAATGAATTAACATTTCTATAATGTTTTATTGCTCTGTCTGGTTTAGAATACTGAAGCTATAATACCTCACTCTTAAAATATCAGGATCCCAAAAAAAGTTTCATGGTAAGATAACAGCATTGTACATGTAACAAAATAGATGACATCCAGTTGTATTTGCTTGCATTACTATCTCTTAAATGACTGATTACTTTATAATAAAAGGTACACCTGCTTCTCAGTAGCTTTTTATGTTTAACCTCACCCAAAAAAAAATTGTTTTAGAATCAACAGTGCTGTGTGTTGGTGCCCTAAATAAAACCAGAAGGGATGTTCTGCATTGCTGTAGAACAGGGGAGGGAGGATCAGGCTGTTCACACAACTGAATTGCTCTCACAAAAGAGAAACTGTGCTCTCTTTTTGCGAAGAAAAGCTGTTCTAAGAGGTTTTACTAAAAAACTCGCAAAATATGACTTCTAAAACTGTTTGACATAAAAGGCATGCAGGAAACATGATGGTAGATAAATGGGACAATTGGTTTCACTAACACCAGAGTACAAGCTATACAGGAATAAGAAAGTAATTGTTGCCGTAAACATCTTAAACTGTTACAAAGAGTCTTAGGAGAATGTGTTCAGAATATGAAATACCATGATCTATTAGATATGAAGATGAGAAACAATACTGGCAAAGCATGGAAGTCTCAGGTCACATCCTTTTTTAATGGATATAGTATTCTATCTATTTTGCTGCCTAACAAGGACCCAAGAGCAGGAATGACATTGGCAGTGGCAGTCTGCAAGGACTGCATTTGTTGTAAAGTGAGACATAAGGGTAAAACAAAACAAAACTGCAGATCTGAACAGCTTATACACTGTGGCTAAGATCAAAATGATACCCACAAATTATTTGCTGGCTAACTAATTGGCACCTTTCCTAGCCAAAGCAGTGATGTTTATACATCAACAGTAACAAAATGTTCATGTTGCACTTTCAGTTATATATATCTAGCTGCAACTGGGAGGTTTTGATAACATGCAATGCAAATAAACATCCATTTGCCCAATAAACCTCTGGTCACAGCTAGGTAGCATAGTGTGTGGTGAACTGGGACAATCAAACAATGGCCAGACTTCGGGAACGAAGATCTGGGGAAGGGCTCTCCCCATGTGGGTGTGCCCTTCCAGCCTGCGCAGTGGATTTTTTAGGTGAGGC
>JAWWEU010000111.1:26039107-26059570 GCA_035583155.1 Acropternis orthonyx | reverse complement strand
CAGTGAAATCCTCGGGACTGTCTACAGCACCCAGTACTAACCAGGGCTGACCCTGCTGAGCATCCGAGATCTGACAGGATCATCCGGATGGCAGGGAGGCATTTAACTGCCCAGGGGGAATTGGGACACAGTAAAAGAAAAACACAACACAAACCAAAAAATTCCAAATCTACAAGTAAAAGGAAAATTATGTCCATACCTGTGTCCTAAGGCTAATATCAAAAAACCTCATCTAATTACACATCCAGGATTTCAAAGAAACAGAGAACAACACGTGTAAGTGATTGAACGTTTACGTTTTGATGACCTGTTCTTGTTGTGCACAACACCTCTTGCTCACACTACTGACATCCAGTAGTGAGCCCTAAGGGAGTTGTTATAAGTGAGGGTTTCTCTATGTCTCATTGAATAGGAATACAAACTGACAGAAAAATAACTCAAAATTGCTATAAAATGACTGGTACCTACCAACACACAAGCAAATGACATGCACTTTAATGTAACACATTTCTCCTCATTTTGTAGTAAGCTAAAACATACTTAAGATTTGTATAAATGCTTTTAAAAAATGCTACTTGTGTTAAAAATGAAATTAAATTATAAAGTTTAGAATCCTTCATTTTATTAATCAAATGCTGCTAGTCCTAAACCATGTCATTGGGCTTCTAAAAAAATAAAAAAAAATTAAGCAATTTGGGCTTTTTTATTGAAGTAATGGATGAAAATATTAAAATTCTTGTTTAGGACTTGTGTCTTCTTGGCACAAAATTGCACTGGAAAGCTGTCACAATGGGATTTGACTACTCCACGTAATCCTGGATGTGGAATGCAATTTTCTACATGGTAGCTGCTATGCAGAGAGCTAGACCCAGAGCACATCCACCACATGACTTCACCAGTAGCTATACATTCTTTGCAAGGTAAAAACACTGCACAGCTCCAAGGAACAAGAAAACCCTTCTCTCCAGTGCATGGGGCGGCATGGAAGAGTAGAGCAGTCCTTCTCCAGGAAATCCTGCCATCTGCAGCTGTGGGTGATCTTTGGAAAATTAGCAAGACTCACCCTTTGTTTCTACAGTTCTACCCATCTTCTCTGAAGTGTCACAAAGGTGATACTTATGCTAAAAAATCAAGCACAACCTTGATGTTAATGTAAATTGATTTTCCCTGCACAGCCAAGCATAGCCAGCACTCAGATGACTGGTGAGCAGTCATACCACAGCACCGTAAATGTAGAACACACAGGACCAACAGCACAGGAGTGTGAACAGAAAGACAACTACCTGGGACTTGGCAAGAATGTACCTCATCTGCAGGCAACAGGACTAATGGATCCCACTGACTACAAGGCCAAAAAAAGTCTTGTAAGTGTATAACAGAAAAGCACATAGATCATGTCATATGGGAATATCAATGAATCATGACACAGACATGAAATACAGTTATTCCTTCTCTTGTGCTTTCTCAAACAGAATTGACTGCCTCATGTTAGAGGCTCGCTGAGTCTGTTTAAATCAATTTATTTCTGTTAGTCCATTTTGAGTTTCTGAAAACACTTCCAACTCACTTGTGTGGGGCAACGGATTCAGAGTAAGTAGAAGCAGAGGTAGAGAAAGGTGGTCATCTTCTAGAATAAAGAAAAGACTCTAAGCACAAGACAGGAACCAGCTTAGGTTAACCCAGTGTAAATAACATTTATTTTATAAGAGTATCATCAAGAGACATGATCTTTCAGCAGTGAGCACATGGATTTTGCCTGAGGGGAGCGAGTATTTCATTTGATTCCAGGCTTGTGACGAGTCCTGTCAATAGAACTTCTGCCTCCTCCAATTTTGTAATTTAATTCCCTACCAAATTTAACCCTAGAGAATTCTGTCACAGTGAAATTCACTTCACAGCGGACTAACACGATTTTACGCGCAGGCATCTTCAGACATCACTAAATTTTCAACCAATCACTGCTGCTTTCCATCTTATATTTGCCCAACAATCAGGAAAAGAATGCCATATAGTCTCCAGAAACACATGTTTACAGTTATTAAATCAGTCACAGATACTGCATTAAGAAACAAAAATAAATCACCAGCAATACAAGTGCATCGACTGGAACTTTGCTGGACCGTCATGTTAAGGAAGAGATTCTTGGTAATTGTAAATAGCATAGGTACTGCTACTGTATTTTATATACATGAATTTTCACCATCTATATTTGCACCATGAATCATTTACACACAGCTCATTTTAAAGCCTAGCACCACAATCTGTTTTGCAATATCTTTAGAGAAATAACATGTCAGATGCTGAAAAGTTCTCAGTGCATTATACCTTTAAACAGCTAAGTAGAACTCAAGATGTGGCTTGTGTTAGTAAATAATATAGGTGTATACATGACCTTTATTGTAGGCACAGGTTGGGGAAACTAAGACTAAAAAACATTGAGATTAGGGAACTTTATCTCATGTGAACTACAGTAGGCAAAATGGAATGAAAAATTAATAAGAAAGGCTATGAGAAGTTCTGTTAGAAAAGTATTGAACATACATAAGCTGGTCAGTAGCAAAAAGGTGAAGTACAGACAAAAGATGATCAGATTGCAACCTAGAAATGAAAGAGAATATATAGTGAACAGAAAACATCCTTTTCTTGAGAGCCACCAGATAATTTGTTGGCCATTTAACACCAAAGGAATTAACTCCACAGCAGCCTGAGTGAACCCAAAACTTCCAGAAAATTTCTACACCAGTTTAAACTTTATATACCCTCTGATCAACCAATAATTGGCAACCTTCAATTCATTACTTATGGGAATTCTGGAAAACAACACATGTACTTCTTCAAAACTTGGCATTCTTCAAAACAAATTTTTCAAAATAAAGCAAAAGGTCTATGCCACATAGCCCCAAGAGACCACTAAATTTCCTCAGGTGATTAAATACAGCTCATCTGAAGAGAATTGATACCCAAAAGGAATGCTTCTTTGAGAACAGATCTCTTCTTCGATCAAACAACCAAGTGTCATCTTCTTTCTTATGACAAAAAGAAAATCTCAGTGAACTTAGACTCCTCCTTGTCCTGTGTGATAACTGTCAAAAATTACTTAAAAATAAAAACTTAAAACTGAAGGAAGATGATGTCGTTCAAATTTTCCCAGTATTAACTGCAAAACTTGACACAGTAAGAGAGATAAATTTTCCCTGCAACAGAATCATCGAAGTCACATATTCTACACCAAACTTCTTGCAATGTCCCATGACTGCAAGAATGATCAACTCCCAGTCAACCCTGAAACTGTGCAGGATCTGCTGCTCAGGATGGATCCCTATAAATCTGTGGGGCCTGATGGGATTCATCCAAGAATCCTCAAAGAGCTGGCTGATGTCATCACAAAACCTCTCTTTATGATTTTGGAGAGGTCTAGGGAATCTGGAGGGCTTCCAGTTGACTGGAAGCTGGTGAACAGTGTCCCAATTTTCAAGAAGGGCAAGAAGGAGGACTCCAGAAACTACAGGCCTGTCAGTCTCACTTCAGTGCCTGGGAAAGTTATGGAGAAGATTATTCTGGGAAGTATTGAGAGACACCTGAAAGACAATGCAGTTTTTGGTTAGAGCCAGCACAACTTCATGAGAGGAAAGTCCTGCTTATCCAACTTTATTTCCTTTTATGACAAGGTAACCCACCTAGTTGATCAAGGGAAGCCAGTTGGTGTAATCTTTTTGGATTTCAGTAAAGCTTTCAATACTGCCTCTCCCAGGATCCTTCTGGACAAAATGTCCAGCACAGCTGGATAAACACATCATGTGGTGGGTGAGCAATTGGCTTATGGGTCAAGCACAGAGGGTTAATAGTGAATGGGGTGACATCAGACTGGTTATGGGGTTCACAGAGCTCCGTCTTTGTCCCTGTGCTCTTCAACATCTTCATAAATGACCTGGACACAGGACTGGAAGGATTAAGCAAGTTTGCAGATGACACAAAACTGGGAGGAGCTGTTGACTCCCTCAAAGGCAGAAAGGCTCTGCAGAGAGACTTTGACAAATTAGAGGACTGGGCAATCACCCAGCAACAAGGGAAAGTGCCGGATTCTGCTCCTGGGATGGGGCAACTCCAGATGTACATCCAGACTGGAGAATGAGATGCTGGAAAGCAGTGCCTTGGAAAGGGACCTGGGGGTCCTGGTTGATGGCAAGTTGAATCTGAGTCAGCAGTGCCCTGGCAGCCAGGAGGGCCAACCATGTCCGGGGGGGCATCAGGCACAGCATCGCCAGCTGGATGAGGGAGGGGATTGTCCTGCTCTGCACTGGGGCAGCCACACGTTGGATATTGTGGGCAGTTTGAGGCACTGCAATGTAAGAAAGGTATTAAGCTGTTAGAGAGTGTCCAAAGGAGGATAAAGATGGTGAAGAGCCTTGAGGGGAAGCCGTATGAGGAACAGCTGAGGGCACTTGGTCTGTTCAGCCTGGAGAAGAGGAGACTGAGGGGAGACCTCATTGCAGTTACAACTTCCTAGTGAGGCGAAGAGGAGGGACAGGCACTGATCTCTTCTCTGTGGTAACCACTGACAGCACCCAAGGGAATGGCCTGAAGTTGTGTCAAGGGAGGTTTAGGTTGGATATTAGAAAAAGATTCTTCACCCAGAGGGTAGTTGGGCACTGGAACAGGCTCCCAGGGAAGTGGTCACAGCACAAAGGCTGACAGAGTTCAAGAAGCGTTTGGACAATACTCTCAGGCACATGGTGTGACTCTTGGGGATGGTCCTGTGCAGGGCTAAGAGTTGGACAAAATGATCCTTGTGAGTCCCTTCCAACTCAGCATATTCTGCGATTCTGTGAAACTTCAATAACAGCTGGTCCAAACATGTAAAATATGTCAAACAAATTATGGCATATCAGAGTAAACTCACACTGACAACTGATAAAACCCCTTGACCATCAGGAAAATATTTTTCACCAAGAAAAAAAATAACCCTCTTTTCTCAATCATGATTATCAAGGAATTCCTATACATTACTTTGGAAGAAGAGACTAAGATCTAAAATTCATAATTTTCCCAGATAACAGAAGTAAGGAATTTGGTAAAGATGTTGATTTTGTAGTATATTGCAGTTCTCCTTACATCTGACTTCCTTCAACTCTCTCAGCATTTCAGAGGCATAATCACCAGTCTATCTCTGTATCCCAAAGCTTTAATGACCTGATCACCTTGTTAGGTTCTCCCTTCCGTTTTTACTTTTTTCTTTCAGATTACCTCACCGATTTACATAATTACATTCATTTCAGGGTATCCATTTATTCTAATTTGCATCTGTTCGAATTTTGCTCCTGCTGATTCTTTTTCAGGAGAAGGCTTCCATTGCTAAAAGCTTATTCATTTCCTCCAAATGCATCACTTGGTCTACTGACAGTTATTAACTTATGCCTACATACATTTTGGTAAGCATGTTAGGAGGATTATGTGGAGCCAGCAGCATGCCCTCACAGCATAGGAGGACAGCTGCATCGTGGCCTCCACGACTAGAAACTCTGAGAGTAGATTGAGGGAAGTGATTGTCCAGAAAGACACTGAGGAACAGGAGTGTCACCAAGCTGGTCAGGCGGCTGAAGCACAAAAGGAGAGGGTGCTGACAGAATAGGGGTTGTTCAGACCGGACAAGATAAGGGCAAGGGGCCATTCACTACCTACAAGATTATTAACCAAGAAGCTGAAGCCAGGTTCTTTACAGCAGTGCATGGCAGGAAGACAAGCAGCAATGGACATAAACTGAAACTGGAACTGCTTCAAATGGAAGGGAAAGCTTTTTCACCATGAGAACAGTCAAGCACTGAACCAAGCTGCCCTGAAAAGCCGTGTCATCTTCACCCTTGAAGGTTTTCAAGACCAGACAAGAAAAAGCCACGAGCAATCTGGTCTGATCTCCACAGCCAGACCCTGCTTTGAGAAAGTGGTTGGGCTACTTTGATCTCCCATTAAGTTCCTGTATGACAAATATGTCAATAAAATGGTTATTATTTGTTTCTTGACTGTTGGGTATGCTACTTGAAAGCCCATGACTTCTAGATTTGCAGAAACAGTGAATACAGTGTCACCCAGCTAAGCTTCAGCTGGTGTTGAAGAGAGCACAGGGTCACAGACGAACAGAAAAAATGTTAGAAATAGGACAGCTTCAGATTTTAATCTCTCTCTGCCTAAGCTTCAAAGCTTTAAAACAAAGAACAGCATCACTTTGTCTACAAAAATATTGTGAAATAAATAAAAGCAATTTTAGAAAGTGCTCAGGAGACTGACTGTCTGTAAAAATCCCATTTGAAATTAACAATTCTATGTATAGAGGAGAGTCTGAATAACTATCAATAAACAAAGCATGAGTTTGTGCTTCAGAAATTAGTATTTTATCAAGTGTTTTGCTTCATAAGCAAAACATGTCAAAACAAAGAAAACAAAGCAACAATAATGTTTCATGATTTAAGAAAAGCTAAAAAGTGAATACCATAAAACTAAACCAATACAAGCTATCACAACATCCCAAGCTGCAAAAAAATATTCACAGCACAGTATTCCACTTGGTACAGACAAAGCAAACAAAAACTCTGAGCATTTTCTTCCTGCTTAAAATGCAAGAGTAAGCTACCACTGTACTTTTAAAATAGTACTGAGGACAGAAAATTAGAGATGAAAAAACTACAAATATTATGCTTGATCCTCAAATACAGTACACAATAATTTCCTTGAAGTACTAGTTTAACAAGCTATTTTGGTTCCGCATTTTTTACAAGGCAATTCTGAAAAAGATTAGACTACAGAGTGAATAGTTGAAGGGTTATTAACCCCAAAGAGAATTTACTCTAAATACCCTTTAACAGTATGTAGATCACTATTCCAGTTCAGGCAGACATCACAAGTACACTCTTGTGTACATGGCTTTTGAGGGATAAGAGTGGATAAGCCACTTCACCTCAGCCTGCAGGAAAGGAAAGTAGACAGTCACTTTTCCAAACCAATTTACATCCTAAAATAGGCAATAGAACAGTTCTGCTAGCACTCAGAGATTTAATACATACCAAAAGTTAAGATGTCCCAGTGTTTAACTTACAGTTTTTGGACACGTTATGTAATGTCTCAAGCTAGAGCACCATCTTTAATTGCACTATAAACATTAAATTATAAAAACATGTAGCAAAGGGCAGTCCCTACAAGAGAGTTTAGAGTTTAACATTCAAAATGAGAGGGGAGAGATAAAGGAATACAACTGTCAAAGAGATCAGAAAATGGAGCAAAATGAAACGAGGAAAGTGCTCACAAAAAACCAGTCTAACACAAAGAGAAGTTGTACTACTAACCTCATTGGCCTCTGGATCTGCCTCCAAATGACTTAAAGTTACAAGGGCATGCAATAGCAGAACCAAGAAATATAGTCCAGTCTTCACAGTCTCAAGCCAATGCTTTACTTATTATCATCCCAGTTAATTTCCCTGCTGGAAAATGTTTGGAGTCAGGGGAAAGCAATCTAGAGAAACCAGTCACTGTCAGACCCAAAGACACTGCCTTAAAGGAGAGAAAATATTGGCAAAGCATTCCTTTTAGGTTTGTGTATTAGGAGGCAAATCAATTACTTGGAGCTATTTCAGACTTAGAGCCCTTCCGCAGGAGAAAAATACATGAGACAAAGCAGTGAATATTCTTAACTTTGCAAACAGTAGTTTTACTTTCGTCAAGTCACACAGCAGTTATTTTTTCCGACTTTATTTATGTCTACTTTATATACAACTACTAGCCCTGGAGTCACTTGATTTCCCATGCCATACTGTGGAATTTTACACTTACTTACAGATTTCTGATGCTCCATATCTAGACTTCATTAATTTTAAAAATAGTGCCTACTTCAGGGTAACAACTTACCAAGGTCAGCTCAAATCAATACAGTTTTAATATTTTAATATGGATAATGCTACTTTCAGATAACATTGTTCGTATCTAATGCCCATTTAAAACTGATCCCTCTACTTTCAATAACAAAATAGAATTACTGACTTTTCCAATTGTCACCAGCTGCTCTACTTAAAAAAGACAGGTCTCTAAACAAAAAATTATTGCCATAGTATAATGAAAAAAAAAAAAAAAAAGAAATATTTAGTGGAAACCAAATTCATAAGAGGACTCATAGCACATGGATTTGTATAATCATTGAGAAACCACCAACTGAAAGAGAAGGGAGATGTGTTTGACCTTAATTTACTGCACATCACCCTTCATCTCATCAGAAATTTTCCATTATCTAGCATGGACACAGCAAGGAAAAGACATGTGTATGAAAAATAAAGTGTGTTACAATAATAAAATACAGTAACTCAATAAGCTAATATGCTATGCAATATTTAGCTGCTCAAAGCTTTACTGAATGTTTGTTGTCAGCATCAATGAGCAGGTTCTACGTTAATTTATGTTCTCCTAGTCTTTAAAGTAACTTATTACAACCTTAGTTACCAAAATAGGTGCCACACAATACATTTTCTCTGGGAACATTAATGCAACCTTAGCTTTTACTTAATACTAGTTACTACAGCATGTGCTTGTACTTCATGTGATTATAGTCACAGCTTTCTCACTGCAGTCTTCCTAAAGGGAACATGACTGATGACTGTGTCCATTGCTAAACCTACTTTTGCTCAGGAAAATTAGAAGGTGGCAAAAAAAAATCACCATTGAAGATACATATACTAAAAACCATGATCAACATGATAAACTTGTATTTTGAGAGAAAAGCACATCTCAATCTACTAGAACTCTTTAAGCAGTTTAGCAATAATGTGTAAAAGAAAAACAAAAGAATTCTCTGGACTTCCAGAGCTACATAAATAAAGTTTAAAAAATACATTTAGAGATTAATTTCATCACAGCATGCAATGAAGAAAATCACTAGGAAGAGTATAATAGACAAAATTCACATAAGAACTTCAAATTTCAAACTATACAGATCCAATTCCAGCAAAATGATATAGAAGACAGAATTATAACAAATCATCTGTTTTACAATGTGGAAGATACAATACAGTCAGCTTACCAATTATTATTATTAATAGATTTGTACATTCTATGGAAAGCAAAAGAAACATCACATATCTACAAGGAGCAGAGTGATTCAGATCAGACTGAGCTGGGAAAACTGAAAAATCACAAAAATGCTCATGTTGGCACATACATACTAATTTCGACATATTCAACATTAGCCCTGTTAAAAGAAGCTGAGATATATCTAGTAATTACATTAACATTGCTATTTTCAGGAAAAAAATCTTCTTGTATATAGTTCAGTAAAAATACCTATTTAACACAAAACAGTGATCAAAAGAACAAATGGAATGTTATTTTTTAATAACTACTACATGATGAAGTAAATTCTCAAATATTTTCTCTACTTGAACCCAATTCACACTACTGATATGAGAAGTCCACAAGGACAATGCAATTGTAAGAAAAAAGAAGTGGGATCTGAACCAGAACTGTTAAAGCATTTCCACTGCGTCTGGAAAGGGAAAAAAAGTAAAACTGATGTACATAAAGCAACCAGTGATACGCAGGTTTGCTTGGGCAACTTATATTTGAAGAAAAACAAAAACAACAGAAATGTCTTAAGATAAAGGAAAAAACCTTTTGAAGTAAGCCTGATACTGTATTAGTATGTAAAATAGAGTATTTTTTACAAAATAAGAAATATATCCACATCATATGTACAGGTCCCAAACTGAATTAAAACATAAACAGCATAAACACACAGTTATTTCTTTTCAGACATTCCCAAATTATCAGCCACTACCTTAACCAATGCCAGTTTGGGATGAATGCTACAAAACATTCCCCTCAGAACCTGCTGCATTGCAAGAGAAAGAAGAAAGAGTAGGCCGAGCAGCACTTTCCAGAATTCTGCAAGGCAGATTCCCACCCATCCCAGGATCTGTCCGTGGTAAACAGCAAATGGGAGATGCTGCTGCCATGCCCCAGTAATTGCAATTTAAAGGACTGAGGAAACACAACACTCTTGGGAAAATTAGTATTTCTTTCTGTGGTCATAGACACTGTCTCAGCACTGTGAGAAGAAAACACCAGTGACTGTAAGAATTTATCATCTGAGTAAGGTGCACACAAGAGCAGTATTTCTTCATAGGGATTTCACTTTAATGTGATTTTATTATCTATCTGCATTTCAGGAACATACATAAATAGCAGTAAAATAAAACAAATACAGAAAACTAAGCTATTACATAATTCACGGTTAAATGAGGAACGCCCTGCCACTGGATGTGGAAATAAATCCAGCAAGTATTTAGACAATGTATGGAAGATACATCAATAAAACTATTAAAAACAGTAACACAGGCACCATCTTAAACAGAAGAAGTTCCTAAATCACAGATGCACACAAGCCAGGGGAATGCCTCAGAGAAACAGTGCTCTATACCTTTTCACCTTCCTGGAGAATCCCCAGTAATCACTCTAGATTAGGAGACCCTTTCAGACCTTTGATCTGATACAGTGCAGGGGCTCTTTTGTTCTTCAACTGACCACTGTCCAAAAACCACTAAGACATAGGGTCTGCATTACAGGCAGCAACAGGTATATAGCATTAACTATAAAGGCAGAGGAAGAGAGGAATAAAAACACAAATTTTATAGTGCACATATATTCTTCCAAATACAGAAACATCTCTATTTTAGTCCTTAGGTCCATTTAGCTAATTTCTTTTAAGAACTTAAAGAAAAGATCATTCAAGAGACATCCCCTCTGGGGGACAATGTAGAAGAAGGTGTAAGAGGACAGGGAGGAGAATTTACTTTCTCACAATGAAAGCACTAACACTAGAGAACTGTGTTACTATTGGAAACAAGATACAGTACAGGAGCATAGTTCAGAGGAACTACAGTCATACCCCTTTGCTGATGACTTTGTCTACATTTCTATTTCCCCCAGTGTTCTATGCAAGCTAGTAATTCACATCAGCTCTGCTGCAATGCAAACACCTTTGGCACATGAAGATAGAGTCAGTGACAACAATAAGGGACACCGAAAACCCATGATAGGTGTTGACAGTTGTTGAAAAAGAGGGGGTGGGGGAGGAAGTGGCCTTATGAAACCAAACCAAACCAAAAGTTAAATTAACTACAGTGATATTCCAAACAGTACTTTATGCATTCTTGCAAAGTGCTTGAAGCCTTCCCTGGATTTACACATTAAAAACATATCAAATGCAATCATAGTGTTTAAATGTAATTTTGCAACATCTCCACAATAACACTCTGTAAAAATTTTCAAAAATTTAACTGTTAAATTCAAAAGTAATGTTACTGTCTTGTGCTGTTCCCCCAAACTGTATCCTGATTTCCATGATCGCTTTGCAGCAGTAACAATTCTTTCTTTCTAATAGTTTCCAAAGGACCAAGCTTTAAGGCCTCTGGAGTACTCTGAAGCCATTGGGAATTCAGAGGCTGCACCTACATATATGTGGTGGTTTACATGAACTGAACCTCCCAGCTGTCCTCACTCAGTCACTTCTGTCACCTTTGTGTAGGAGTTTTGTGTGTTGGCTTGGATTCTTTCCAGAGGAAACTCAGTGGGAAGTTTCATGTTAGGTGTGCATCAAATGTACTGTAATAGGGACAGAGGGTTCCAAACCAGTAACTGGTTTCTTGAACGACTTCAAGTCACACCAACGGTGAGAGCATTTCATCCAACAGTCCAGACTAAAACTAGTCTGAGGTAGAATTCCTAACCCAGCCCACTACAGTGCAAACATACAAGCCTTAGCACCAACTGCTTTGATCTAATGATCTGCTTCCATGTGCCAAATCGCTTGCTTACACTGACATAAGCTGAGGGTTCATCACCTCTCTGAAATGTTTTCAGTGCTCTACAGATTTCAAGTCATATGCTATAGTTCTCAAAACTAAAACTCTCCTAGGTGCAGAGAAGCAAGTGATTGACAGTCACATAAAGAACAAAGCACACAGCAACAACTATTTTATTTTCTGTCACTGATTACACTGAAGAATTTAAAAGAAAAACAAATCCAATTTTTGTGGGAAATTCTGAATCAATTTGTTATTAACATAACTTTGCCTGTTTGGGTAATTATTGAATAATATTTAGGAAAGAACAACTGACAACGTGAAAATGAATAATTAAGAAAATAATCAATGAAAATTAAGAAAATAACCTGACAATATTGCCAGTTACTGTCAACATGGAAGAAAAGCTGTACAGCAATTAATGAATGTTTTGAGTATTTGGAGAGTTTTATTCACGATTTCAGACATTTAAAATTGTATTTTTCTTTTGTCTCTCAGTAAGAGAGGAATGCTGTGTATGCACAGCTACAGTTTGTAAGAAGACAAAAACCAAGGAGAGGTCCTGATCCTGCTCACCTGATTCACGCAGCAGGCCCGCAGAAGTCTGTGAAAACAAAGCTGCTGCCACAAATATGTCAAACAAGATTTGACTAATAAATTGCTTCAGTGCTGTCTCATTCTGTAAAACATTTTTCAGAGGTTTTATGGACTATTTCAAAGCTATATATTAATTCTGCCCCTGATTGATGAACGAGTCTATTTAGACAGTTCACTGAAAACAGCTGAACTTCAAAGGCCATATGAAATCATTTATTATCTCAGTTGTGATTTAGAAACACACCAGCTGAGAGTCTCAGTGCATATGGTAAGAAGCAGTACTTCCCTATAAAAAAATCCCTTTTTTCTAAAGACAAAAAAAGAAATTCCTTTCCACAGACTTCACATAGGACTATCTGACATATCAAAAAAAACCCTAAAATCTGCAGTTACATTTTCAGCTGTTAATTTTATTACTTTGTAAGCACAGTAAGACACTTAAACATAGAACAAAAGAGGTTTATTTTTACTTTCTTACCCGTAAAAGGGATTTAACGATATCTGTCTGTGAAATTTTATCTTCCAGTGATACTGCACAAATTACTAATACAGAGGAGAAGTTTCCAACATTATGTAGCACCTACATGGAAGTATGTCCTAGAGAACAGGTGGAGGTTTTAACAGCGAAAACTGCTAGCTAGGCAAATGTTCAATCCAGGAAGAATGTATTTATACATGTAGGAGGGTACACTAATGCATTCACCCAGAAAAGAGGGATCTGCACTGATACAGGAGTAAACAGTTTTTATTTATTGTTTCATTGTCATATTAGAAAGCCCACTTCTTACCACTTTATTTGAAATGATACAATGAGTGAGGTGATTGTACTCTTTTCTTCTTAAAACAAGTAAGAGATGAGCTTCAATGATTTTTCAACACAATTTGAAAAATTACTGGGTAAAATACTTCGTGTGATAAAAACATAAAGAAAAAAAGCCGCTAGTTTTCCAGCACCACGGCATGATATTTGTTGTGCTGTGGTACTTCTAAAGAAAAGAGATGAAATTCAATTCACCAGTCACTTTTAAAAGGGAGAGGGGTTATGTTAAAAATGAAAACAGCATAGCTACTTGCCCAATGGCAACTACAATAAAATATATTTGCAAGCAGGACATAGTAATTCAGTAGGGGTAATTTAACTAAGCTATTCTGTTTAAGAAGTTCAAATGGCAAGCCTCTCTCCTTCACTCTGGAGAGCAAAAATGATTCAATGAATATGCTACCTCAGTTTTGAGGCATCTTCATGCAGAGAATTCAAAATATAGCAACTGTGTTAAAAAAGATTGCTCCAAATATGCATTTAGTTTAGAAAAATAACCTGGTGTCAGCCAGGATTCACAAAAGCAAAGCAATATTCTTTACTTTGCACCATTAAATCTTCTGATTATCAGACAAAAGCTTACACAGTAACATAGAATTCATAATCCCTGCACAGAAATTAACTAGACTGTTCTTTTTTTCTTTTTAAATTCCAGTGTTTCCCTTTGGCTGTTCAACTGTATTTCATAGCATGGCACTATAAAATTCTGGCTCCCTAAAACCCTCTCTAGGAACAGTATTAAAAATACAATTATAAAGAACTAATCAAACTTAACAGCCAACTAAAAAAGTAAGTTGCATTCTTCTCACTTATCACATTTCAAAGAGCAGCACTTTTTCGTAGAAAGATCCCATGAGCTGAGCTATGACATCTTCATTCTCGTACCTGCAAGTCATTCCATTGTTAACCTCCTAAACTGCAGTGACTGCTGCCACCTATGGGATCTCTCCAGGAGCGGTCAGGATTCACTCGGCGGTTCCCTCTACCGGGGGATGTAGGCCGATGAGCGTGCAGGCACTTTTATTAACAGCAGGTGTCCCCACTTTTGCTGATGTTTTAGCTCAAAGTCATTACTTTAAAAGCATTTTCATGTTTCCTAAAACAAACTCCAACTTCTGCCTGGAGTCTAAGTAGTAGCAAGGTGATTTGAGACAGGAAATTGCAGCCCCCGAACTCTTAATTCAGTTCAATAAATGCAATTTTGCAGAAAAACAAAAATTCCCTTGTTGTTAGCACAGTGTTATCTGCTGTGATGTATTAGCAGGCCCACAGCCAAGCAAGTTTCCTTCCAAAGCATAAGTTAAAATAAAACTGAGATGCTTTTAAGCAGGATAAGATCAGCTCTGTTTAGGCACTAGTTTGTTTAATCACATCAGAGTTGCATCAGAATAAACTCACAGAGAAGATGATGAAAAACATTAAAATACAATTTGAAAGTCCCAAGTAATATCAGACTGAATAATACATGCACAAACATATGCACATTCCTCTGGAAGAGCACTAACGTTTGCTGTTTAGCTTCTCAAATCAATATATCTGACTTAAAAAGCAAGCAATTGTGCAGAAAGTCAGAGTAGTTTTGCTGACTAAACAAGAAAACAAAAGTAAGTTTTCTTATCTTTTAAGTAGAAAGACTAGAAATACAGAATTTTACAAATATGTCACCTTTCTCTCTTCAGCCTCTATCCCCTTCACATTTAATCTTAGGGATCACAGCTCTATTTGAATACATTTTTCAAAGTCTAAGAGACTGGAATGGGTAACAGAGTAAAAGGCCAAATTTAAACTAGACATAACGTACTTTGAAGCCTATGTGAAGTAACATTACAGCAAAGAGACTCTCATAACGAAGATTCACTCTGTCAAGCAGAACACATTATCAAAATAAATAAAATACTGACCACAGCTCTCCAAGAGGAATAGCATTAATGGGGAGATTAAAGCTAAGCAGACACTGAATAGCATATACCACTCTGCTATCGGTTTGATTAGAGCAAATTAAAAAGAATGTAATTTAAGAGCAAGGTCTTAAAACAGGGATATTATTAAAGTCAGAGTTTTGCAAAGCAGAGATGTATGTATTGAGGTTTGATATGGAAATAATTATTATTCAGAACAATCAGTACCCAAAAGAAAATACAAAAGCAGGAAAGAAATATGAGAAAATATCTGAGACACATTCCTAAGACACCAGTATCTCTTCAACTGGGCACAGACAATAGCCCAATTTGTTCTATACTTACACCCTTCAGAGCTTAATAACAGTAGAGCTACAAGGAAACTGAAATACTGTAAAAACACAGACATGAGCATATACTTGGTCATTCAACACTGCTTGCAAATCTAAGAGCAGTATTAGAAGTATTCAGCCTTTCTTTTGGTGTGGGGAAAAACTATCCTTCCATCTTGCTTTCCAACATTTTTTTTTAATAAATAAAAAAACAACTTTAGTGCCACAAAGCAGAATTCATTTTCTATGCTAATCTGTTTTCCACCCTTTTGGAAGAAAACAAAAACCAAAGTCACGGCATGACTGACTCTCCTCTGGCTAGGTTTACAACACAAGACCTACAAAGAAATTAAAATTAATGGTCCCACTCTCCTTCTGCCCCAGTTTGATATGCAGCAAAAATAGTGACCACGCTGGTGACAAGAGAAGTGGTGGAAATGCAGTCAGGGTGGGAGTTTGTAGAAACAAGTGCAGGAGCTCCCTTTGGGCACATTTAGACATTAGATCTGCTTAACTGTACTGTCAAATCTCACCAGCTTTGAGACTTCTCTCTACCTGAATCAGAGCAAACATGAACCTGGGTCTGCTGACTTAAGCAGACCTACTTTCAGGGATATAAACTACTCTGAGATGCAATTTTATGTGATATAATCCAATTTAACACTGGTTCTCTGCCCAAAGAAGAGACATCTCTTCTCTTTTTACCCTGTTCATTCCAGGTCCAAACAGGTGCTACTCCTGTGCTGAATTTGGAGATACTGGGTTGTACATCAAGATCAATGGAAGGCTAATCCACAAAAAACCACAACTATTTTTCCTTTAGATTAATATACTGACAAACTCCACAGACACATAACTGTTTTATTCAAACAAGACACAGGACAGCAGCACAAGCGCAGGAGAACAGCAGCCAGTTAGATCACAAACTGCATGAAGCTGATACACAATACCACTGAAAGGGGCTATGTTATTCTTCTCTCATCTCTTCCACCAGGCTAACGTCATGGAACTACTCCCTGGCCTCTCCAACTTGCATTAAAAAAACCCCACATACAAACACACACAAACTCACTTGGTCAAATAAATCAGTGTTTTTAAAAAAAGAAACAGAAAGGCTGGGACTCCACAGCCTGACGTTCTCTCCCCTCTTTCACAGGTTTTTTGTTTTGTTTTAATTATCATAACTTGATTAATTCCCTTCCAGGCTGGAAAAGAAACAAATTGACAACTCTGTTTCTAAATTTAATTTTCTAAGAAAAGGAAATCTGTTTCCCAATCTGCTGCTTGTTTAGGCAGAGCAGAGAAATCTAGCAAATAAATCAAGGCTATTCTGTGAGTAATACCTATAATTTTACAGAAGCTCCTATTCACCTGTGTTTCAGAAATAGAGATTGCTTTAAAATATTACATTATTTTAGTAACTCATGGTTTGGACCTGTCATTTTGATGTCTCTATAATTTAGGAGTCCAAAAACCCATTCCAGATATTACTCAATCCAAATCAAGTGTTTTGTAAGAACAATCTCACAAGCCTTAAAACTAGGTATTCCTACTGATTTGAAACACCTTTTTAGAATCATATGTGGACTCAGAAATTTCTTTCCCTCTAAAAAACAGATGGTTATACTTAACTATATGGCAAGTGTTCCTATTTCTGATAACCCTGTATTAAGTCACCCAATCACATTCAGCCATTTTTCATCCCCTAGTTGTTTCGATCATCTTCTTCATACCTGTATGTTTTCCTTGGGATGGTTCTAATAGAGATCAGTGGGTTTACTATATAATCATCTCTAGCTTGTTGTTCACTGCCTGCAACTTATGTGAGTAGAGAAAGTAGGTAAGTAATTATGTTATTTGCACTCATTGCTGCTGTGGAAGCAAGAAAAGAAGAAAAATATAGCGATAAAGCACATGCTGAAGGGATTACTACCAAAACCAAAGGATCCTAACCTTGATTTGCATTGGTACCTAATCAGTGAAGGTGGGGAAGCTGCAAAAGCAGCAGCTTTCTGCTCCATTCTAGTCTGCTCACAACCAGGAAGTGTTTGACTATATAGATAACACTCGGTATTTAAAGTAGCTTGCGTATCACTAATAATATACATAGCTCAAAGCATGGGGGACCTGACACTTAAGCATTCAGTAACAGGGTATGTCATGAACATTATAACCTATAATATGATTTCTATGCTCTTAAGTGAATTATTCCTAGTTCATAGGTATGAACTATTAATTATCTTCAGCAGTCTGAATAATCTCACTCTCAATATCTGTGTTGCTTGTGTAGTCCAGGCACACCAAACCTGGACCTCTGCAAATCAAACTTAACAATTCTGCAAAATTATGCAATGGTTCTTCATATGTCCTATAATCCTGCCAACTTGATACATTGAAACAGTCCCTTTTTCTTCTGATTGAACTTAATACGAAGCCAGTCTCCAAGAAACAGTAAGTTACTATATTTCCCTTCCTGTTATACATCTCCTGTAGCCATTGTAGTCTCTTATTTTCCTATTGAAATCATGTAATTAAATAATGTGGATATGATTACTTGACTTACTTTACAAGAATAGGTCATCGCTAATAGCTTGATGTGATTATGAAGCCCTGTATCTTCAAAGGGACAAAACAATAAAAAAATACAATAGACAAAGTAAATTACTTCCTATAATCTCTCCATTTACTTAAGGACATCACACAAAGCACATTAAAAGTAAACTACCACTATTAACATACCACACAAAATTATTAAAACACTAAATGGGTTGAAAATGCACATTGTTAACATTACACTCACATGCTGCAGGTCCCTTCAACTGATTGTAGAACATGAATAGCTGAATGAGAACCACATTGACCATGATGTATATAATTTCAATTTTGAAAATTATTGAGCTTCAGAGATTAATTAAAAACCTGTATTTCCATTTAATACAAACATAGTTCTAGACTCTTGTAATGTCATAATTTTAAATGTACTTGCTATAAACAGTTTTAAAACTATTTTTATACAGTTTTACAATAAACTGTACAATACGTGACAATATCAAGCAGGGTACTGCAGATCTACAGTACTATTTTTAAAAGAAACAGTATTTTAAATGTCATATGAAGAGAGTTTTAACAAAATATAATGAATTCTATATTTGCACTATTTTAACATCTCATTTTAAACAATTACGTACCACCATTCATATTTAATGTATCATGTCCTCCTCTTCAGAAATACTATCCCCCAAACAGAAGGAGCAACTGGTTTCCCCAATTTTTACCAAAATATTCCCAATGCTTCTTAAAAAAAAAGTTCTGAATTTATGATGTACTGTTTCCATGCAACAATGCACAACTTTCAATTAATATTTGTTACCCCATCACAATTTGTGGTAACCACTGTTAGGATTTATATATTTATTACAGATGGCCTAAGTTATTTTCCTCTTTACTTTTTTCAGTTCTTCTGTTAGCTCAAAATAAAAGCAGAAAAAACCTGTCTTTTAACCTGGATTTCTTGTAACTAAATACAAATCCCAGCTAAAAACTTTTACCCCTCCCAAAACCACTCTCATTTTTGTGGAATCCAAATTGTTAGGAAGTCATTGACATTAGAGTAAAATGGTGGGAGTTACTCTGCATTTCCTTATACAATTTCAAAATCTGTTAATACTGCAGGTCAACATAAAAGCTCTTCCTATTCTCTAACCTCTTATTTCCACAGGAATACCCAAAGCATTTTCACTTTCTTTTCCTTTCTGTGGGTAACTCAGGATGCAATTTCCAAAGTTTTATGTCACTCCTAAGAGTCTTAGTCGCCTTCGAGTCTGTTCCCAGCCAATCACCAAGACAACAGGTCATGATAATGAATGAGAGATCTGACCCAGAGTCAATCCACTCAGTCACCAATTTATATTGGGATGACAAGTTAGGTATATGCCTGGAATTCCCCATCAGTACATATAATCTTAATAAGCTTTGTCACCTGTAGCATCTCAGCCCTCTTCCTAGGCAGGTTGTGCCCTGCTCCAGTTTACAAGAACTGATATCATTAGTGGTTTTAGCTCACCTGGTACCATCTCCCCCTTGGAAAGACTGCCGCTCTCTTCATAGCAGATGAGGTCTATTCCATAAAGGGTCTGATTTAAATTCTTTTTTTTAACTGGATTCCTTACTTAGGAATAAAATGTGAATATGACCTGACAGCTCTGATCAGAGCAATTTATTTCTTAATTTCCTGGTAAATGTTTAGGACCTAAGCAAATGAGGGGACAGTGGGCTTCCAGGCCCTCTGTTTCTTGTGTCAGTTCTCAGCCTTAAAGTCCATCAAATCTACAACATGGTTGCAGTCTTGGTAGTTACTTAAGGCAGCAGACTATGTACATAATTCTCCACACTATTGTGACTTTGTGAACAGTAAGTTCAGACTCTTCTAAATCTGTGTTCTTGAGTAGATGGCCCCATACTTAGTGTGCTGACTTTGCCAACGACTGTCAAGGTAGCTGAGATAAGCTGAAAAGTCAAGCCAAAAAGTCAATCCATCAGGGGCCAAGTGAAGAGACACAAGCCCAGCCTGACTGGATTAAGGATCATTTGAAGTTCCTGCCAGTAATTCTCCTGGGATATTAAACAGTACAAAATGATCTTCCTCCTTTTTGCCATAGGCTTCTTCAAAGATTAACACAATGTTTGCCAAGCTGATTTAGTTAGAAAGAGACAAAGCAAATAATCTATATTTTGTCCTTTCACTAGACTCTCACAGAAATCTACTCAAGATAAGTGCTCACTTCTGATGCTAATTTGGACAGGAAATACCATGGTCTGATCTTGTCTTTAGTTAAATGAAATTGTTGCTTGCTGCTGTTATGCTTCAGAAAATGCAAAAAGGCCTACAGTTGTGATACAGACGTAACCCTGTGGCAGGTGGTTGGATCCCCCCAGGAGAGGGTGCTTACTTGATTTCCTGGGGGCTGCTCTCCCCCGGCCCC
>JAWWEU010000111.1:25960363-26039007 GCA_035583155.1 Acropternis orthonyx | reverse complement strand
TTGTCTCTTCATTCTAATTAATATTCCATCTTTGGCAAGGTTTTTATTCTTGGAGATGTTTCTTTGTACCACATCATAACCCTTATGCAAATTACCTTATTTTTCATCCTCTAAGACTTTCTGAAAATTTTCTGCTGACAATAGATTCAACCCTCCACTAACAGTAGATCCTGCATTATCACAGACAGGCTGTCCTACTCTTCTGTATTTCTCCTTTCCTAGGGCCCTAGAAACCATATGAAATATGAGCTTTGAGGGTTGCTTGTTTGTTGGGGGTTTTTTTCCTTAAAATTTTGTCAAAATGTCACATTTCTGGACTTTTACTCCCATTCTGTAAGGTGTTACTCTCACCTTTTTTACACATAGTACAAGAGTACCAACCCTGCTACAAGAAGACATCAGAAATTATCAGGCATTTATCTCAGTATAGCAATTCTTTCTCTAATTCCCTAAAACAGAAAAAACTAACTACCCTTTAATGTTCTCTGCTCTCTCAACTGAGGTGTTTTGTAACTCATTTTTTACAAATATTCTTCTAAATAAGTGGAAGCTAAATGATAAATTCCTATTTTCATTGTTGGGGAAGTAAACACACTTCAATCAATAAGATTGTGCTACACCAAAAAAACTTCAAACAATGCCTCTACATAAAACATCAAGGCTAGCCAAACACTGAAGAAAAAAACCTCCAAGCACAAATTTTGCATGGAGTAAAAGAAATATTGCTGGTTTAGCTTTATCTTTTTAATATGTGTTGAATTTCAAACAAGTTTATGACACAACCAAAAATATTCACACACAAGAGTATCACGAAGAAAAAAGCTTTTAATTACAACACATAAAAACTAGGAAAAAAAGAAAGAATATCTAAAGCAAAGGCTAACAGTCCAAAGAACATTGTTTTGCAAGACACACTTACAACTAACTTCTTTTCTTTGTAAGCTTCAAAAAAACCCATCACAAGTAGTTCTTACATAAGCAGAAAGGAAAACAAATTAGCCTTGCTTGCACACTGTTTATGGCCCTAAACCTTAAATCATCTGTTACAGAGTTTGGGAATGTTATAATTGATGACTGAAATAGACATTTTTTTTATTTCTAGATCCAAGATAGGAAACAGCAATTATGTCTGTATTACAAAAATAACATGCAGACGATCTGAAGGCCAGATAATCTGTAACCATGTATTTTACTCAGATACATTAAAACCCCACCTATCTCTTTGGACATCATTTGAGTTATGCAGTGGACTCGGCAATGTTACAGTGTATCTGCTATGCAAGTGGGCTCCCTAGTTCCTGACAAGCAGAAGGAGTCTCCTAAATTTAGAGAGGTTGTGACTACAATGAAGCACTTCATCTTCCCCCACCAAGCCATGCTGTACCAGTAAAGAGGAAAAAAGCCTTCCCAATAAAAGGTAGACTAAAGGCAATATGCACCACAAACTCTGGCCCTGGCAGTCTAAATTGTGCATAGACCTCAACAAAGCTAAGCTTGAGGGTGCATAAGGCCACACCACTGATGCAAAAAGATCAAAAGCCTAAACCAATTACAGCCTAGTTTCTCAGTATGCCTTTGAAATGTAACAGTGATATACCTTATTTAACACATTATATTGATTTTTGCTAATATTTGTCAGCATTGCCAGTGTGATTTTGGTTATCAAAAGCTTTACACACAGCACTTCTACACATGCAATAAAATCTGAAATTGTGAATAAAAATATTTTAAAGAACATATGGAAAACAACTTCTAAATTTAGATATATGTTCAGCTATATCTGGCCACCTACTTAAACAGTACCTGTATCTGAGGCAACAGTGTCTAGGTATAAGCAAACCAGAATAAAGGTAATGCTTTATCATAATCTTCTTGTGATGTCAAGGACAAAATTCTTTTCACAGTCAAATCTAAATAAATAGTGTTATTTTTTCTAATTTACCTTCAGAATATTGCTATAACACAGTGATTGGGCTTTTATTTTAATACCTTCAGGGCTATAAAGACAATTTAGGAACAATGAATTGTACTTAATTTGAAATAAAATAATACATCATATATTTCAATTATGCAAAATCATCTTATGAGTGTTTCCTTACATTTTTTTGAAAATCATATGCAATGCTTTGATGTTCTGCAACACACAATAATACATTAACTGTTTCTAACAGAACTGCTCAATGCTTTATTCATGTTTCCATCTTAGTGGGTTTTTTTCCAAAATGAATTGAGTTTACAAAAGAATATTAAACAAAGAAGCATTATCCTCTCTGTGATCTTTGTTCTGATCATGAAGATTTTAAACAACATTAGTCTCACACATAGCAAATTACTGCTTGTTAACTACTGTTGCCAACTGTTAGGGTACGTCTGCCTTACTATATCGGTTTGACCCAGCTTCTAGTGCTTAATGGTCCTCTAGGCTAAAAGAGAAAGCTGATCCATCAGGCTTACATTAGCATAGAATAACACTCAATGCTTATTGATGTGCATGCAGTGTAACTACCACCCCCGGCACCTAGCTCAGTCCATTATTTTCATTTTATCTCAAGTCATTTGTATGGTTGTCTGCCTCAGTTAAAGCTATGGCAAGACTGGTACTTAAATGAATTTGTGAGAAAGGAGACAAATGCCCCCTGAACTTCAAGCACTTTTCTATCATAACTTGCTAACATAAAATATACTCGTACTGTTAGGTCCACTTAGCAAGCATATCTAGAATGGCCTTAAGTAGGAAAGAAAAATCACTTAGGACTCTATCAGCTAAAAGGACTGCTGATTAAATGCTGGGGGTGGTGGACAGTAGGCTGTTAGGCTTTTGGATGTTATTTTTCCAGTGTAATCTTTTTAAAATTCTGTCTTAATTTTGCTCATAAAACATTCCGGGAAACCCCACCATCATAACATTCAAAACATAATCTTTAAGTATCTTGCTATAATTGAACATTGTTCATTGAAGTTAAAAATACGGTGGAATCACCACATTGTAACAGAAAAAAACCCCTGAAACTTAAAGAGAAACATTGAATTATCATTTTAATAAAACAATCATTGCAAACAAAGCAAGTATCCCAAGCTTCAGGGCACAGCAAACTACTTGGCCACAAAATAAAAACATTGCAACAAACACACAGGAATGTTCAACAGTCACAAAATAGCAGAAAGACAACTATAGAACGGATTCTCAAGTTTCACTTCACACTATATCACAAAATGTAGATAAATAACTGCCTCAATTTTTGCATTTTCCAAGAAAATTACAGTTGAGCATAACAAAGCAAAAAACGGCATTGCAGATGTTAAGATAAGCATAGTGCTCTTCCAAGCATGGATTTTAATAGGCATCAATCAACCTCTATTGCTGCATGGACAGGAAAGCATAGGAATTCAAGTAAAAAAAATTTTGGTTAAGCAACAGTCATGTCAACCATTTTATAACATATGGTCAGCCAGTCAGACCAGCCAAAGAGTCTGACATATTTCCATTTCTACCATAAAAAGCATTTAAATCGATCCGTACTTGTAATATGCACATGAACACATACATAATTTTACAGCTTTAAAAAGGATCTGGAAAAAATAAATATGCCATGATGCCAAAAACTGTAAAATAACAATCCTCAGAATAATGCCCCAGCCTTCCTACCCTCCCACCCAATATTAATGAATGACAGAACCATTACCCAAAAGCCTGACTGAAATCCAGTTAAATAGGTTGTTATTTCTTACTAAAAAGAGAGTTGATGCACTGATAAGTCAGCGGCAAGGAGGAAAAAGTATGTGTGAGGCAATGGCAGTAAGCCTGAAAAATGAATGTACATTAAGAGGACACGTGTTGAGGAGAGGACATGACCTTCATTTCTGTAGTGCTCCTGCAGCACAGGGAAACCCGAGAAGCCAGTCAGTCCCCAACCACACAGGGTGACCCTCCTTTTGCTCCAGTGAGACTCCAGGACACACATGTAAGCAGGAGGTTTGTAGTATTCATTCCTGCTCTTGGGCAGTGAGAATAGGAATATGAGAACTACATTTTGTGCTCCGAGTTTGAAACCCCGTATGTTATGAGCAACTCTAAGTTAGTTTCTTTATCAGTTCAAGGATATTTAAGAGATTTTTTCCTAACTTATCCGGAGATGAAAGCATGAGGAAAACCAAAACTGCTAGTGACTTACAGTGCTTTTATAAGGGTTCCATTATTCTTCTCCTTTGAGTAAAATTAAAATACACATATGCAGTCAGGTGTAACTGTTCCTTGGAAGTTCGTGGTATTTCAAAACATATAAACTGCTTTCAAAAGTGTTTCATAAGTGTTGTTATTCATGGATGGACAAGAAGGGGAAGTAAGAGCAAAATGAAAAGCAAAAAAGAACTGAACTACACCAGGCCAAATGCATGTCTGTAAATGCTCTTTTGGGCAAAACTCCATTGTAGCTACACATACAAAATACTGTGTGAATAAGAACCTCCCTGGAGTAGCAATATTTGGTTCAGAATATGATGCTGATTTGAATAACTACAATCAGCCACAGGTGTTTTTATAATATTTTTCAACAGAACGCAAACACTTCTACTTTTTTTTACTTTAACAACCACACCTGGCCTATAAAAAAGCCAAATGAGGCAGTGAAGTTACCTAGGGGAAGATTGGTAGAAGTACAGGCAGACTGACAGTAGTCCTCCAGCATAGCTGTTTGTTGAGCTATCAAGTAGTGTTGGTATTTGCTCTTTGGAGAGAGAAAGAGAGTTATGTGCCCATCCTAATAGGGATTTGTACTATGATTACAGTGGATGCTGAAAAGAATGATTGAGAAGCTGTTTCACAAGAACAGACATAACCTGAATATTAGTTTTTGAAGTGTAACAGCACAGGCTCTACTTTAAAAGGTAGAGTTCACAAGAAAAAGGAAGTTCCAAGAAGGCTTTTGCATACTTGATAGCTTAAAAGATATTATACCACCAATGTAATTAATTTAGGAGTTTTAATTACTGATTCTTTATTCACTTATTCTTTGCTTTAGATTCTTCCCTTCACACACCAAAACTTCAGAGTAAATTACTACTCAGCCATTCACAGCCTGAAATGGACTCTGTGAATGTGCTCGTGCTTGGCATAGAAAGGAGGAGGAGAAGAGCTAGGTCAGTAAGTCGAGGTGGTGCCTGGCAGTACAGAATTCATTGGCTCAGTTCCTCTGAGGACAGCCTCCAACAGGCACGTGGTGTTGTTATGCATTGTCTCAGGTGAGAAGGCCAAACTAAAATATGGTCATAATACTTTCAGTCATTGATCACAAGGCACTGCTGCTCAGGACCATGAAGACACTCTGTTGACTTGCCTTGTTGACATCATCCATTCCTCAGTCTTGGTCAATCTTTATTGGCTTTGAAAGAAAGGTATACTTGTTTACATCATGGTAACAAAACCTCAAGAAATGGTTTATGTAGATTACTTTAATACTTAAGAACTCTTAAGTTTTCTAATATGTAAGAACTTTTAAGTATCTAATACTTAAGAACTCTTCCACACTATGAGCCACTGTGTGTGAGGTATTGCTAGATGGTCTCTAAATCCTAGGTAACCTGTAACTCTCAAGACCAAAACCGCTATAGTTCTGCAGTGAACAGGATTCAGGAGAATTAACAGCTGTGTAGAGCTATCTCCCCTATGTTGTCATTTGAACTTTGATGAAATAAAGGATTACTTCAAGAATGAGGTTCACCGAACCACCAATTCAGCCATATATAGAAATATGTACACATTTATGAATCTCTCAGAGAAAAAGTAGTTTCATTCCCAGGTAGTCCATTCTGTACATTTATGAGTAAACACTGTATATTCTTATCTTTGAAAGGAAAAACTTGAGACAAATGCAGAAAGTCAACAGAGCCTTCCAGTTAACTATTCTTTTTTAAGATTTTTTTTTTCAGGGAGGTTGCAATTTGATTTTTAATCCTTGCTCTTTCAATTAAGGTTATCAACAAGGGTGCCAATTAGTACACTCTGTAGTGCTCCACATGGTGCAGAAACCTAACCCACAGAGAACCACAGGGAGAAGCATTGCAAATAATCCCTTTCCTTTTTTCCAAGCACTAACATAGGGATGTCATTATATTATGAAGTCAGAGAGATCTCCAAATATTTAAAAGAAAAACGAGCATGAGCTCTAGTGCTTAAAATAGAGCCAAGGAAGAAAAACTATCAAATTTGTTTTGTCTTGTCATCATTACTACATAATAATTCCCTTGGGTCAGATAACCTGCATGAACAAATAAATGAGAAACTAAAATCTGGCCTTCCTTGAATTTCAGAAGATTCAAAACATTTCAAACTAAATTTCTATTTTTTAAAAAAATGAATACAGGCTAGCTGGAGCTTATTAGGCATTTCACAGAAGGATAATTTTAATGACAATCCTATTAAATCATTCTCCACATCCCACCTTAATTATTATATAGCTCTGGAACAGTCTGCCCTTTCTTAGCAAACCCTGTGGGAACTGATAAGCTAACTCTGCTGAAGGAGATTTCTGGCTGTGTCTCAGACCCCTTCTCACCAAGCATTCCTCAGCATTCTTTTCCAACAAACCATGTGGAAGTTTATGTTGGAAAGCAGTGTTGGACAAATGAACAATCTTCTGCGGGTTGTCACAGCAGAGTGAAAACCCTATGGGATCAGCAGGCAAAATTGCAAATGAAAAACCATACCAGCACCTCTCAAAATTTATTTAAATGAAGAAGCTGCATGTTATATTGGAAAATCGTTGGGAATTCTGTATTTTGATATTACTGCCTCAACCCGAACTCTTCAAAATAGGAAAACACAAGATACATCCCACTTGTTCTGAAAGGAGGGGGAACATTCTGAATGGTAATTCCTAAAAACAAATAAGCATAATAATCTAAAAACTAAAACATCATTGCTTTGGTCAAGAATACTTTGGAATTTATACGAGCTATCCACGTGCACCAGAGAACTTGCCACTACACAAAGCAATCAGGTATGTCAGAGATAGGTAGGTAGGTAGATAGATAGATAGGTGTCATCCTAACAAGATAAACAAGCCTCTTAAAACCAAGTAACAGGAAAATTCTTGAGTATATTGTGTTTTCTCCAGGATACAGAGGCAGAGCCCAGGCAGAAAACAGGAGGATACAAAACAAGGGTTATAACATGTAGTAAAAACTGTTTCAGAATTGAGGATAGATTTATGAAAGGGATTATTTCAGAGGGATTGGATATAATGTGGAATGCAGAAAGAAAAGTGTAACAAGGCATAAGAACTGGGAACAGAGATGACTGAGAATGGAGAAATGGATTTAACAGCTGAAAGTGAGACCAAATCAGCCGAAATATGAAGCCACTTAGAAGATTCTTGAGAAAGCAGGGATTTATATCTTTTTACTGCAATAATTTAGGAAAGGAAGTAAGACACGGGATGATTTTTAGAACTGTTTAGAATTTGAGTTACATATATCCCACCAGTATGATTAAAATCACTAAACCTGGGATTGTACTTTTTTCCCAAAAATCCTGTAGTGAAGAGAATTATTCTTTTCTTCAGTGTACTTACAGAACATGGAGGAGAAATACAGCTTCTGAAGAGAAATCTAGAAAGATGGCTAATGGGTATAGGAAGAAGCTGGAAGAAAAAGAGTGAATGGCACCATGAAACTAACCAAAAGGGTGAGATGACATTCAGTCAAGCAGGGGTTGAGTCGGCCTGGTAGGAAAGGAAAAGGCACTGAGAATCACAGCACAGCACTGCTGGATCCCAGAAATTCAGCAGAAAGTAACAGCAGGAGCACAAGAGCTGGTCCCTGCAAAAGGAGTATCCTCTTCTTTACCACGGAGGTGCTATCACTGTTGCTGATGAGCTGGCCTTGGCTAGCACTGAGTCCATCATGAACACCACTGGCATTGGCTCTATCAGCCATGGGGGAAGCTTCTGGCAGCTTCTGGGAAAAGCTGTCCCTGTAGCATCCTCCCTACTAAAACCTTGCCACAAAACCCCAATACATTCTGTTACCACAGGTTTTTTAAGAAAGCCCTGAGCAAACAACACTTCATACATACAGAAAGAAACCAGAGTCTTATTCATTTCCCAATGCAGTAGCCAACTGAGATAAGGAAAATGATAGATGGGAGCCTGGCCTGAATTTATAGATTTCTACCACAAAATACTTGCAATTTGACAGCTACTTTCTCTGCCCCTTCTCTTAGTTTCCTATTGACGATACTTAAATCCATCTTGAAGGGCTTATAAAGCCACAGTTTTCACCTACTAAACTAAAAGGTAAAAAAGTGAGCATGTGCTTATAAATTCAATTCCAGTACATTCTCTTCCTTACGAACTCAGCCTATTTTTATTAATCACTGACTTCTCACAGAGTGTCTTCTACCCTGACAGGACTGCAGGTTTCAGGACTTGACAAAATGCAGCTTTAGTACAAACACTTCAAAAAGTATTTAGTACGTTGAAGCAAAAAAAATGCTTGCTCCAATAATGTCCACGAGACAAATTTCTTTAAACAAAACTGAAATCCACTCTCTATACTGAAGACGACAAAAATTATGCCACTAGCTGAATTTCATTGCCAAGCTGTCAACTTGAATTTCCTCTGTTTAAAAATAGCTGTTCATTACATTCAGTAATGGGCTGTCAAAGCATTACAGCACTGAGCCGATATCATATACAGTAGCAATTGGGCAATGTGCATTATTATGTTTAGATTACTAGCATTTTTACAAGACCTCTGGGCTAATTTTAAATGAGATGGTTGACTTGAACTGAATCAAAACCAATTTTATTTTAGTTTAAAGCTACTACAGATTTTCCATTTGTACCCAACTAAATCAAGCCTTAATGAAAGTAAAACAAAAGATTTACTGAATGTGACCATACAGTACATTCATCCTTTTGTTTGCTTTCAAGGATATATTTACTCTAAACAACATACAAATAATAAAAATACTCTATTTGCCAAATTAAATAATATTCCCAATGGTATGAATTGGTATTGTTGCTCCTATGAATACATAATAGGTTGTTAGCAAAGAAATCATGCCTAAAGCATATATGCAGTAATATTTTAGCTGAGTGAAATAATTAGAGATGTTTTTAAACTAACAAATGCATAACCTATCTTAATAGCTCATGATATGATTTAGCATATCATAAAAAAAAACCCTATAAAAAGGTATCTAGAAAGCACAGTTGAAACATCCTTACACAGCAGGATGTCATAAACCTAAAGGCATGCCAGAATGGCTCACAACTATGGAAAAAAAAAATAAAAAAGAGACTAAACCAAGATCTGATGACTTGCAAATATAAATAATGAATTCTAGGGCCAGATTATAGACATCTTCATTTTCATTAACAAAACAACAGAATAAAGGAAAAACAGACAAACAAAAAAACAGATGGTAAAAAGCTTTATACCTTCCTTGTTTTGTGGGGAAACAAATTATTTTTCTAGATTAAGAAGACAAGAACTCCACTGATGCAACTCAGTGGTTATGTAGCAACATTGGGCTTTTTGATTCCTCAGTTACCAGTACAATACTTTCCAGAGCCTGAAGTTTCAAACATTTGCCATGTTAAGAAGTTTGTCAGGCTGGGTTTCAGCATCCAAGAAAAAAATACCATTTATTAATTTTAATTAGGACCACATTTAATATCTTTATCTATGACACAGTAGGATCAAGTGGACCCTCAGCAAACCTGCAGATGACACTAAGCTGAGTGGTGCAGCTGACCCAGCTGAAGAACAGGATGCCATCCAGAGGGACCAGGACAAGCTCAAGGCATACATGTGTGCGAATCTCATGGTACAATGAGGACAAGTGCAAGCTGCCACACCTGGATCAAGGCAAAGCCCTGGCATCACTACAGGCTGGGGAATGAAGGGAGTCAGAGCAGCCCTGCTGAGAAGGACTTGGGGGTGTCAGTGGATGAGAAGTTGGACATGAGCCAGCAATGTGTGCTCACAGCCCAGAAATCCAGTTGTATCCTGGGCTGCATCAAAAGCAGGGAGGTTGGAATAGATGACCTTTAAAAGTGCCATCCAACCCAAATTATTCTATGACTCCATATAAATAAAGAAGTTGCTAATAAAAGACTTTGGAGATTTTCAGGATCAAGACAATGAAGAGCAAGCAAAAGCAGTGCAGATGTACTAGTCAGTGTTCACACAGAAAGTGCTATGCAAAAACAATATAACCCTTTGGATAAAACTAAAAATAGAACTTTTAGTTAATTATAAGACTTGTAGCCTAAAGGTGATATCCTATAGAACAGAAATGAGGATCAAGACTACTCAGCTGCTGCAAGTTCCACAAGTACAAACACCAGTACATCCACAATCCTCCCCATGGCACCAGTATCAGTAAAATAATTGTTGTAACACTGAGTGTGATAAAGTGACCTTTAGGCAGCAGTAATTTCTAATTTTCATATTCTTTTTCTCTTAAAATTGAATTAACATAAATTTATAATGGACATAAATTTTATTTGTATACGTGGTTTAAATACGCTTTTGCACTGCCCTTGACCATGTTTTTTAGTGTCAGGTCCCTAAACAAGGGCAAAAATGAAGTTACCTGTTTGTCATCAGTCAAGTAAGTGATATCTGAAGGTTGCCTAATGCATGCCAAATATTGCTTCTGGAAAAACAAATTTCTAACGGCAGAAGGGACATCACTACTCATCCATTCTTGCTTGATACTATCACATGATTATACAGCCATCTAAAATATACATCAAATGTATTATACATTTCAAAAAATACTTTCAGTGTTCTTGGTAAAAAGAACTAACAAGCACAACAGACTGCAGTAGTCTTTTTATGACAAAGTTATGCAAATTCCATTAAATACCCATTAGAATCAGTCTAGAATTCACCATGATATTGAGGGTATAATACTAAAATTCCCATCTGGCTTAATATAAGGATTGAAGGAAAGCAAATATTTCTGTACTATGTGGTATATCATTATTTGAGAATCCAAGAGTATTTAGTGTCAAACATCTGTTAAGAGCTCCATAGTAAAACATGACACAATATATTATAACACCTCCAAAGAGGCAGCTGTGATCTACTGTGTCAAAAACCCCACTCAAGTAGGCTGTCAAAGTGTACAAGGCCCCTGATCTTTGATACATCTGAATGTATTATCAAAGCTCCCATCTATGAAGACGGAAATTATCTTAAATGACAGAAAATGTGTACTACATTGCTAAATCACTATGTTGAATAAACAATAAAGGAAGATATGAATATCCAAAAATTTTCAGAAAATTACAGAGAAAGGTATGACAATTAAAAAAAGAAAGGTATATACATTTTGGAAAAAGCAGTAAAGAAGAAAACCAAATGATGAAGTTGACATACAGTCAAGGCATCCTCAAACACACAAAAAAAATATTTTCTCCCCAGTAATCTGTAGTTTAGGAAGGTAAGTGGTGTCTAATGCTGTCATACTGTACAGTATAACCGTTCTTGAGTGACTGATAAGGAAAGGGATTTCTGATGGATTAGCTAGGTATGCTGTGCCTTGATAGAATGAAAAGATAAAATGAAAGATTATATAATGTGGGACATAGCACTCGGTGAGAACATTTACTAAGAACAAGGTAACACAGAAAAGCACAGATATTTGTAGAACGCAGACTAAAATTGCTTATGAATTATTTCCAGTTCTTTTGTTGGCATTTACAAGAACTCCATTTATGATTCTATCTTAAGTTGGTCTTCACCTTTCAGTAAATGCTGTCTTTCAAGTCTATTAACATTTTTGCACAGAAGAGTTCTTACTATAATAAAACTAAAGATTTATCAGAATTCTAACATTATCATATCATTACATGAAGGCAACAATTTTTAATACCCTCCTCCTATTTTCTAATACACCCTGGAGATGGATACCTCTCAGACTCTGAGATGTCATCTATTTGCTTGCTGTAGTATTTTCAGTGATTGTATATAACTCCTTCAAAATGGCAGCACATGTTCACTGTAGAATTCTATTCACTAGTGAACACATTCCTCCTCACAGTGTACTCTGTGAAATAACACAAAAACCTTTGGAAACTGATTATGCAATATTTCAAATGATGACCAGCAAAAAGAGACAAACACCAAATTTGGAAAGGAAACCACATAGGATGAAAACAGAGCCATCTTTAATACACACACAGAAACTGATCTATTGGCAACTATGAGCAAAGAAAGAAAAAAGTACATTAGTGGAAAGAGGAAGAAAGAGGAGGAAATGGTCAAGTAAAGGGACATTTTGTAATGTTAGATTTGTGCTTCTCAAACACAGCAAATATAAGCAAAATTACTATTCCTGCTGAGTGGCCTACCATACTGCTCTACCTGTCCCCACTTTGTCTACAACTCTATCCATCTTCTTTTTTGGCTCAAGTCACTCTGTTTATCCTATTCAAGCTCCTTTTGCTTCCCTTATCAATCACCTCTTTCCAGTATTTTCCATACTACAGGTACAGGCAGTTACCAATATGCCAATAACTTTCTTTTGCTTGTGTAAAGTAGTTTTTTCTTAATTTTCACCCTTCAATCTCTCCATAGACTTTTGTACCATAGGTCATGTCTCTGTCTTCTCAGTTTGTAAGAACCGCACAAAAAATGCTCACCCCCACAGTGAAGTATTCTTAATCTCATTCCTTGCTAGGTTCTGTTTTAGAGATTTCCATAGAATCTTTTACATTCTTCTTATCAATATTCTTTAAAGTCTTCTCCAAATTTCTCTCTCGGTACCTCCACCTGCAAACTTATCTGAACTTCTTTAACAGCAAACTCTTAAGTTCTGCCCATTTTCCAAGTTTTACTTTGTCACTGACTCATTCTGTCCAATACCAGTGAGCACATATCATCAAAAAAAAACCCAAAAAACAAAAAAACCCACAAACAAACAAACAAAAAACCAAAAAAACACACAACAACAACAACAAAAACAAAACAAAAAAACCCTTTTTGCCTATTAGTTCTGTACTCTTCTATACTTGCTAAAGACCACAATCTCAATATCCAATTTGTAATGCTGGCACTGGTTTTTACTCATCATCCAGAATTTTCAAAGTTCTACCAGCTGATAAAAATCTTCCTCATAATTTAGTCTTCTCTCTTTTTCATTATTCACACTTACACTACTTTGATGCTAATTCTGTTAGTACTGGATTTCCTCATTTCTGAGCACAGATATTGTGAAGTTCAGTTATCCCAAAATGATTTGCAAATCTTTCTCATCATCATTACACAGAAAAGCCACACACCATACAGATGCTGGTTTTGTCTCACACCAAGAGAGAGAGAGCATACTACAAAACCAAAAGCGAAAATGGCATATAATATATAACAACATCAGAAAAATACTCATTTTGTCAAATGGAGACAGGACATTTGGCTATTAGTTGAATAGTTAAGAATATGGAAGACATTGTTAGCCATAATTCTCCTGGGTTTTGTCAGCTCACATTAAAGGAACATTAGCATAAACACTAATATTTTAACATGTTCTCAAAACACCAGAGAACTATCATAATAGCCAAAATCTGCAATTTGTCTTTTGAGTTACTGAAGTAGCTGTGCTCTGGTTCTGCTCGGAAACAGTATTTATTTCAAATGTCATTGTAGAAAATAGAAAAGAAATTTGATTTGCTTACTTAATTTTTGTAATTGAATGTTGATATCCCCCAACAAAGCAGCTGCAGAGACACAGCAAGAGGATAAAGTAATAGAGTATAATGAAGCAAAATCATATGATGAGAACATCCTATTACAGTTATGTGAGATTTCCACAACGTTTATCTGCATTTTAATTACAATATTGCTCCCTTTAATACACACAGCAAGGCTATAAACTAATTCCATATTTGATTCTAACTCTGATTGTTTTCATTAATCCAAGAAGGAGAACTATCAAGAATATTCAAGGTCTATATTTGCTAAACATATAATCTACTTAAAAGGTTCGGTGACTTGTTGAACTAAACTTGAATCCTGTAAATTTGGAGTTCCCTTCAACAGCACAAAGCCCTGCACAGGTATACAGCTGCATAAAAGTGGGAAGACATTTGCATACAGATATTTTAGTAACTGCCAAGCATATCAGTTTTCTAAAGTTTTAATCGTGTACAAGACTATCAAGCAGTCCTATTGCTTGTTCTAACTCATAGTGGTAGAAATGTCTGTGGTCATTTCCTTATTCTCTGAAGGGAGAACTTTGAGAACAAAGGTTGTATAGGAAGGTCATAGCAAGCCATTTCCTTTACACAAACCATACTATTTATATCAAATGATGGAATCAAATTGTTTCTGTCTTAAAAATAATTACTATGAATATCTGATAGCTAGTTGTTTCCTAGATGAAGAAGATTATATTCACCCACCACAGGAGATAAATTGCTTTAAAAATTAGTAGGACAACACTCTATATTTTCAGTGCACATTCTCAAGGAATGCACATGCTATCTAATTCACATGCACACATATATGTATAGACATATATACCAGTACTTAGAATTAAATGATTGCTCCTAAAAATTCATGTTAAAAATTATATGAGTGTCATCATTATTAGATTTTAAATGTTAAGGCCAAAAGCATGTTACCTCTTTTTTTTTTTTTTTTTTTTCACTTTGCAAGGATCACTGCACACATGTCCATGCAAATAGACAATGGTGAATAGACCCTCTGCTGAATTTTATCTAAAAAATAACAGTTGTTTTTAAACTATTTGATTACTATTAAGATTAAAGAAAACACTCTCAGTCAAGCCTTAACAATCATAAAACAAAACAGCTTTTCCTCTTCCCTACAAAAAAGAGAATTAAAGCTACTTTAGCATTCCTTAATTGATTGCAAATTTAAAAGGACCTCTGCATGGTTCTGTTTTGCACTCTCAGTAGACAAAGAATGAGTAAACATTTATCCAAAACAAAAGAAAATGTTTCACATGAGAAGCAATGTGCCACTAGCAGGGAAGGTTTATATGACTGACATGTCCACTATTTAATTTCTTAAATAATGTTACAACGATTTTTCAGCTTGTGAATTTGACATGTCAAGCAAAAATCAGTATTTACTTAATTAATATTTTAAGAGGGAATACAGAATTATTGAAAAGAAATAAGTAAAAGCGAAGCAATAGAAAGTTCTAATTGGGATACTTTTGATCACTAAAAATATCAGTTCCCTCTCTCTTCAACATTTCTAGTTTGTTGATGAACGAACCGTGTTTGGCATAATTAACACTAAGATCTTCAGAACTCAATGACTGAAAATAATCGCTTCTCTCCTTTCTTTCCTGAGTACGCTGAAGCACAACCTAAAGATTTAAAGCTGACTGGACAAATATAAAGGATGTCAGAAACAGTGACCGCTGACATGCCATTCAAGGCACATGGAAAAGAGTTCAGGCTTGAATGCCTCTAAACTGCTCATTGGTAAGATCAGCTATCACTGAGACACAGTGTAAGTCAGCACAATTCACTGAGCCTGCTATGACCTTAAAATCATTGCTCCTGGGGCATGTTCATCCACCAATTAGTTTATACGCTCACTGGAAATCCATTGCTCAGTAAATGCACTGGTCTCTCATTCCACGGTGTTGATGAAGTGTGTGTGATGGCTTTCTCTTCACAACTTGACCCCTAAAGCTGACCCATCTGGAACTGAAGTATTCATGCCACTTGAGCACATCCTTGGTTATCACAGAGTCTGATATTTTCTTTTAAAACACCATCACTCACATTTTTTTCTCTGAGTTAAAAATGTTCTACAACCAATAAAACACAGAGAACTTTTCAGGGGTAAGAAATTAGTACGCAGTATGCTGAAGTAGATTTGTAAAGCGAAATTAACTTACGTAAAACTTGTTTTCTTATAAAACTAGTAAAAAAACTATAAACATTGTTCTGCTCAGAGAACAGCTGTTAAGCCCAAATATAATTCATTGCAGGGTATTTTGCTAAAAATGCCATGAAAAAAACAAAAACCAAAAAACCAAAACAAAAACACAAAAAACCAGGCCCCAAAAAACCCACATGCCCAGCAGGATTACAGCTATCACCAGAGCATAGTAAGAGAGAATTTTCTCTTAGGCATTTAAAGAAAAGGTTTATGAAATCTATTTAAATATTACCTAGTTGAAAGCACCTGCACATCGTGTGCTTCTCTCCACAGCATACTCTCACCTTACTCTGGGTCTCCAAGTACATTGTGACCTCACTTCCACCAAATTTCAGGCTACAAATTAAAGAATAAGTTTGCAAAATATAAACAAATAAAATTAAATACCTTCACTAGGCTTATTCCATAGCCTGCGATTAAATTTTATATCCGGTACTACCAGTGCTTATTGCTAGTAAGAGTAACAGCTCACTTAACAGAACACAGCACAAAAAGAATCCACAGAGTTACTCACTGTGTTCCTTTTGGATGTTCTTCAATCAAGGAAAAAAAGTATTATGATATATATTTTGTCCAAAAAAAAAAAACTTGTTCTGACTTTTTTTTAGGGTAAAAAAGGTATTATTCAGATTTTGATGAAATTCTGAGATCATACTGCCTTCTCTTTTTCTCTAAGAGTGGGGCTTTTGTGGGTGGAGGTAAGGATATCTCTTCTTTCCTTTTATACATCCCCATTTCTTTTATTGAGAAAATGGAAAAGACAAATCAAATACTATACTTACAAATAATTTTTAAAAGAAAAATAAAGCCAAAGCTGTTAGTTAACTTGTCTTCTGGAAAATGAGAACAATTAGCAGCAAGACTTGTTAAGCAACCTGAACATAATTTTCCTTGTTCTTCTTAATTAGAATGTAAGTTCAGCCACAAGAGGAACCTCTGCTGTTGTAATGCAAAGTACTGTGAGACTCAGTAAAAATCTTAATTCAGCTTTAAAACTATTTGAATAATAATAAAAAGATTAATTATGTATATGTTGTATAGCAGAATCTTAAGCTAAATTTCAAGTGTTAAGTGTAAACAGAAACAGTATGACAGAAAAGGTTTGTAATGGCATCTCTTCTTCTTTAAATATCTCATAAAAATATAAAATTATTAATGGTTAAACTGGGCCTATGAAACCATGCTAAGCTAAAACAATCTGTAAACTAGAAACAAAGTTATAAAAAATCCAAAGGGAAGATACAGAGCTAGAAAACTTCAGATTAGAAATAAGATGCTCATTTTAACTAGGTAACTGAAATACTGGTATGGCAAGATAGTTCATTATCCATCTCTTTGAGTCTTTAAATAAAAATTATGCACCTTTCTACAAGCTATATGCTAATTCATCAGGAAGTTATGTAATTCATTAAGATAATATTATTAAGGGCTCAAACTGTCAATCAAATTCTTGCATCACAGCCAGTTACCCAACATCACCTGAGTCATGGTGACTTAGCCTCTGACAAAGTAAAATTTGTCTGGCCATGGGTTACCACAGGTTTGAAACTCCAGTCAGATTCTCTGACTTGTGTAAGACGAGCAAGAAGAGCTATTCGTGATGGTCTTCAATACTTTAGAGGAAATTTTGAACATATGCAGGCAAGAGAAATACTGCTATGAATATGGTATGTTGAACAACTGAAAACTTAGTTGTTCACTTGCTACTAATGTTACACTAAGTAAAGCGTTATGATCCTTTCATAGCCCCGTCCTATATGTAGAGACAAAGAATGTTTGTGGATACTTTCAATAATAAACAGTAAAATATGTTACAGAAGTAAAATTGGATTTTTAAATAAAATTTGCTATGATTCCATTTTTTTCAATAAAAAACTTTTCATATGCTTTTTCATAAAAGGCAGTGGCTGGAATCATCTCAAGTAGTTTTCAACTATAAATTAGGACTGTTATTTACTTCAAAGTAACTGCACTACATTTCATAGTTATTCATGAGACTTATTCATAGGTTTTGTGCCAGTTTATCACAATAGATAGGAAGGGTAAGATACCTGATCTTTAGGAGAAGACAGTACAGGAAACACCCAGAATACTGCAATATACCACAAACTAAGTATTCTGAATTGACAATAATCACAGTGGTCTGGTTCAGTGAGCTGATACAATAACACACCACCATCAAAGAGAGAAGGTCCATCCTTCCCTTTGCCCCTTGCCTTTCTCTAGGCCATGTTCTCCTTTAGCTAATTTACTGAATTTGCAGTATTCTATACTTTTTTCTACTGTATTAGAAAATTACATCAACTCATGAAAGAACATTTTCCACCACATGAGTTGCTGTGTATCTGCAAGCAGAAAAAGGTGCTCAGAAGATACACCTTCTGCAACAGCAACTTATTAAATATTCAGCTGTTCATGCATGTATAAGCCTGAAAAAGTGAAGTAGCTTATTTCTTTCTTCCATCAAGAGAAAGCTTCGTAACAATTGCCACTAACAGATTATGGATTCAAGAACATTCTGAGAGGAAACTGCTGATCTACAATGAAAAAATAGCCAAAATACTATGAACAAGTAAGTTGTATATGCATGAAGTATACTGCTGCAAGCAAATAATTTTTATCCCAGTGACAGAAATACTTCAGAAAATTTTGTGCAGAGATGAAATACATGGAAAAACCTAAATACTGAGATTGAGTTCATCTGCTTTTTTTTTTTTTTTTTTAAATAGCAAAACTTTTACAGACCCATGATTCAAGCAGTAAACACACATCTAAAGAACAAGTAGTAAAACAAACTGCATCCCACTCAAAATGTTCAGGCTCAAATTAATTGTTATCTATGGAGTTTCCACAATTGAGGATGAAGATTCAAAGCTTTATTTCTACTTAACCTAGAGCTAAGTAGGGCCTGTTTTTAAAACAGGGTAGTCCTGTTCTTTCCCTCTCCTGGCATATTTCAACATTTCCCAAGGAACTCTTCAGCAAGTTGGATTAGGGAGCTGATCCAGCAGAAAACTAACTCTACCAAAACAAAAATCAGATTAGCAGATCATCTGGCAATAACCGTGCAGCCTCATAGTTACTGTATTTGACATCAAGATTAGGATGAAGCCATAAAACAGATGAAATTGGAAAATGAACTGTCTGAATCCGGTGCAACCTAGACTTACAGGAGGTATAGCATATTATGAAGTAGTATATATCTCTACTTACACTTGTATGCTGTAGAACTTAAATCTAGTTTTTATTTCCATTTTCCAATTTGTGTTATATTGCTGTTTTCTAACTTTGGGTTTTGGGTTGTTTTTTTCTGTTCTCCTTCTTGTGTCTTTCACGGGCATGTAGTTTCTTCTCCTTAGTCACTGTTGATAGGTGATTGCAAAAGCTGATGCTGGTATACACTGAACAATCATTTCTCTTAAAATTAGCTTCTTCCATTGTTAAAGAACCATGCAGCACAAATGCTTCATTTCAAGCTTGTGCAAGTTTTATCCTGAAAACTATGTGCTTCATTGTCCCAGCGAAATAGAGCTGTCTTCGGTTGTTATGAACAAGGGCAGGCTTGGAAGCACTGACACTTGACCCAGTGAAGTTCTTGCAGTGTAACAGGTTGAGAAATGGGAATATGATTTGTGAAAATAAATGTCCAAACTGCAACTGCTTCATCAGGTTTGAGATTCTGACCAATTTAAAATTATTTTAAGTATTCACCTAGATTTTTCCACTGAAAACCAGTTAAAATCTTTCCAAATATGATGACATTTTTAATATTAAAATGGTTTAAATTTTGTGCAGTCATTCTTACAAAGTAATATAGATGCAAGCTGTTTTTTGGAATACTTAAATCACATCTTCCTCAGTAATAACTAAAAATCTTGAGGAAAGGACTGAAATAATGTGGTTTTTTAACACAGGTGTGATGTTCATTTCACAGTGAACATATATATATAAACAGATATCTAAGACATTAAAAAAATCTATGTAAGACACACAAAGAAGGTAAGATGTTTTTATTTCCATCAAAAGACTCTTCAAGCAAACTCACCATCAAGTGCAGCAGATATTGTCTAGCCTTACATAAATATAGTCCTTAAACTTAATCAAATGCTAAGCATTGAAGAAGACCAAGGACTCACCATTCATTACCTCTTATAAAACAGAATGCTCTACAGTGGTGGGGCAGAGAACCTGACACAGAAGAGGAAAGAATGCTGCACCTCAAGGTATTCACAAGCCAGGATTACAACAGGCTTTTATTTAGTACTGGGCAGGAAGTCACTGCTTTGATAAGGACAGAAACAGTTTTTAAGATGTAACAAAAAAAGATTACACATATAATTTTTCAAGTACTAACTACTGGTAATTTTGAAATGCAATGGATGCTCAGGATGAGCACATTCTGTCTCTAAAAGTTAGTTATTAGAGAAGGTATGCCCTAAAAACTGGTTTCTTGAATTAGATTTCTAACATACAGCTGCACAAAAATATCATAGTTTAATTGTAAAAACTTAGAAGTACGTCACAGCACCTAACACTGATAAGACACATCACAGAATCATAACACCAGAATAAAACATGCATTTCCTTTATAATTTTACAGAATTATACTGAAAGATGTAACTTTTCAAATACAAACCCCCTTCTGACTGACAAGAAATAACTGAATATCATTCTGCAGTCCATGCTACTTGCCTTGTCTTGGCTTAAACATAGTTTTATTCTTTTAAAGAAGAAAACTTGTGTCTGTAATTTTACTGAGTATACAAAATTCACAAAGTAATAATTTTACTGTCACTTGCGTAATCTGGAAGGCTATGTTGGACATTAGGCATTATAAAATTATTTTATGGCAAAATTGCTTTATGCATCTAAGAAAATATTACTGTAAAGCAAATATGAGCTCCAGGAACTAAACTGAACAGCAAGCTAGCAAGTTTCATTGCTCACTGTCACAGCGGTGTCATAGCCTGATCTGCATGAGCAACCTTTTCTTCTTAACTGACCTCAGTGCACAAACAAAGCCTTTCAAGTGTGGTGACGAAACCTGTTAAACTATAAACCAAAAGGTGTACAGAATTGTTACAGAAGTAACAGTTTCATGCAAACCCTGCAATTAAATTCCTAAACTAAGGCCCTCCCTGCAGGAAAATATTAAATTGTTCTTCTTCAATACTGCTGAATGACATAATCAGAAAGAGACCACACCCACACTCTTATAAATTTGCTATCATTTTAAGCACTTCCTTTTCACATTCAGTTTATGAGAAAGTAATAAAAATCAACATATTGTAGTTTCAAATCTGCAAAGTTTAAGCTGTCCCTTGGGTTTTAATGATTAATGTTGTGCCAATTTTATATAAGTGCAAATTTACGAATAACTCATACAGTCTTCCATTTGAGATTTTAATAGATAGAACAGTTTGGGGGAGCATTTGGAGTCCTAATAAAATAAATGTCAAAAGGTTTGGTTTCACCAGAACTTTTGGGGAAGATTTCATACTTTCTTCTCCAATAGAGAGTTCCACATAACTCTGAATCTAGTCAGTAAGAGGGGAAAAAAGACAAGGTAACAACACAGCGTGTAAAAATTTCACACTGCAAGTCATTAACAAGCAGAAACAAGTGGTGCTAAGCCTAGAGGTGTTCAATATATTTTCAAGGGACAGTTGTTAAAGTTACAGAAGGCAATTCTCTCCCATACAAAAAAAAAAAAGAAATATCATTTTAATTTGACAAGATACCTTGTAGAACTTTACATTCCCAATCTTGGTCTTGCATGTTAACTTTCACAACTGAAGTAAAAGTTAGAGGTAAAATCTTCACTAACATATTCAAACAAACAAGCTCTAATCTTGCTAATTAGGGGGCAAAAAAGCACAACAAATGTCAAAAAGAAGGAAATGGGCTCAAACCTTTTGGTATTAGCCAGCCATCCTCAGATCACAGTGCAGGCATTATGGTTTTGAAGTGATGCTTTGAGCACAATCAGTAAGTGAGAGCTGAGTGAAAATAAACACGGTCTGAAATGGAACATCTGAAGAGCCTCAACTCATTCACAGTTCTCTAAAGACCTTACTTACCAGAGGTATGAATTCTCCAAAACAACGCAAAAAGGGTATATATGTAGCAGATGTGACCTTGCTGCTGTCACGCGTTTCTACCGGGGGCAAAGGAACTTCATTTGCTGCTGCTTCAGTGGGTACCAGTGGGACAAGGCTTGAGGCTCCCTTTGACTGTGTGGGAGCACAAGAAACCTCCTTCAACCAGTCACTGCTCAAGTGGAAGGAAGATGGTTCATACAGAAAGGGCAGGGTACTGTACCAAACTGGGCATACAAACACCCCAGAAACTAAAAGCTTTTGTTTTCCAGTTCTGTAGATAAAATTAAAAAAACCCTTCAGTCACAAAATTGAGATCTGCAGGCAAAAATCCATAGGCTTTATCAGAAATCCAATAATTACTTACACAACTAATATTTTTATTACCTCATATTCCTTCCAATCATGTCTTTTTGGTTCATCCATCTAAAAGACATCTATTTCTATCTTAATATGTGCATTTATCTATGCTAAACTGATATTTTATCAAATATGACAATGGAAAAATATATTTGATATGCTTAAAATAATAAATATTTTAGTCTAAGAATAAAATTTTATAAAGCACTCACCCTGGGCCAGAACATCCTTTTAATCTACAGTGACATTGTGACATTGAATTATGTGCAGTACTGCACCTACATCAGTGAGAAATATTTAATATCATAATAGTGCTTAAAATATTACAAGCTCTAGTCCTACTTTTAAAATAGTCTCAAAGACAAAATGGAGCAAATTGAAATGTTCAATGTCCCTGAACCCATTCTTAGAAGATTAACCATTTGGAAGATATTTTTAGCTATAAAAATTTTTAAGTGCCTTCATTAGTCAATCCTTTTATTATAGAGAACTAAAAAGGAAATTTTAGTATTTTTAATTAAATACAAATGTTCAAGCATTACAGAAAGCACATTTAATTCTTTTATTTTCAAAGATCTAGCTACTCTAATATATAGGTACTATTTTTCAAGTGCATGTATCCCAGAACTGGGTGAATTTTGTTGGCATTTTGAATGACTGAAACTTTACACAACCACAAAATTAATAAACTATTGTTGTCACATTTTAGAAAATGGATCTTTAGGCCTGTACCCCGTCAGATTATTACAATTTTTCCTGTATTTCAGTACTCCTGATGTAATTGTCTGAATATTTTAAATAAATACGGAACCTACTCTCTACTTGAAACTTGGTCTCTGGTGTCCCTCACATAAAAATTTTAGTGGTAGTTCTTCATTCAATTACATTGTTTCAAGTCCACATAAACTTAGTTTTGCTATATATCCTTTGCAGAACATGGAAGGGTTTGTTTTCAGTGGGGAAACAGAACAGTGACTGAAAAATTCTGTTTTCAGTTGCATCCGCTTATTCACCATTATAACTGTTATTGTGTTTAAAAACTTCACCTAAGAACTTTTAAGGTGTATTTCTCCTTATGTAACAACATCAGCAATTATTATTTTCTAAATTTAGTCCCTTTCAAGCAGCCCTCAGAATCCCAAGAAGTTGCACAACTAGTGCTGAAAGCAATCAGATTTCATGCCTCTAGCAGAGCTATTAGAGCACACATACATGGAGCTCCTTTTTAATAGACTTCACATTAGAAAAACAGAAGAACCCAGCTGCCTAGAAATTTTCAAGACCATAACAATCTGATCCGACATTGAACAGTGCAGTTCTGATAGCCATGATTAGAAAACACCAAGTAGTCATGGATTCACAACAGGTGAAAACTTGTCACTTTTGTTCCACCACATTTTCACAAAGACACTTGTGCCCTTGTTAACCACTTCTTGTTGGTGTTCAAGAAGACATGAAAGCCACAGCCACCTTCACGGTTCAGAAAAAAGGCGTCTGCAGCTGTATGGTGGTTGGTGCTACTGGCACAACACGTCTCCTGGTGACCAACACACTTTAATAATGACAGGATTTAGGATGCCCTAAGCTCACTTTATTATATTATGCTCTAAAAATGCATCAAAGAACAACATTATTTCTAAGCTCTGAATTATTATCAGTGAGCTGCAGTTAAGGATAAGAAGTGTTGCTAAGTTTTGCATAATGCTTGCCATTACAAGTAAGCACTGCTTTTCCATTCTTCTAAAAATGCCATTTAAGGGTTTCAACAGTTCTGCTAAAACTAGACTGTAAGTGCCATGCTTGAATCTATTTTTTTGGATGTATGCCCAACAATAAATGATCCACAATGATCTGAGGACAGCACTCTCATCCAAGAACTTAATCAGATTAATGATGTATTTGTTTTATAAAAATGAGTAACATTAAGCTTGAGAATACCTAATTTACATATTAAATGCTTGAAGGGGACAAAAAAATACTAGCGGTTTTATAAAATTAAGATTACAAAATTGACTATTGTCTTGAAAATCTGTTACTAAATTGCAGAGATGCAAAATAATAAATAAGTGTTCATTAGCAGTGTTTATATAAATTCATTAGTTGATGTTTAGTTGCTCAAAAGGCTTAATGATGTTTACATTTAAGACTTTATTCAGATCTCCTAACATAGCAATGGCAATAACACCAACATTACATACAGAACTTTCCAGTTCTTTTGACCTGAAGAATATAATTAATACTTTAAAAAATTTTACTGTGGAATTAAGATGCTGAATGGAGCACTGATGAGAAGTGTAAGGAGCAGTGACCTTGCTTGCATTTGGTTTAGTTTAATAAGAACAGAGAAACCTAATCAAATAAATTATACAAAGCTGATCGACCTCATAGGGTTGATCTGATCTCCTTATATGATTAAGGAACAAATAAAAGTTAGCTAATATTCTTACTTGATTTCTTTCATGTTTTAAATACTTTGTGTTTCCCTACCAACTTCATTATTTCCCAAAAATATTGCCAGATTTTTAAAAAATAGAAAACTAGCTTCCAGAACAATGGATCAACCTGCAAATGAGTGAGTTACTTAAGTAAATTATTGAAGAATATGATTTATTAGCACCAAACACAGCATTTTTGTTTTGTCACATCGAGAACAAGGCAACTCTTTGAATCATATACTAGTAGAGCCTGTCTATTTCCAAATGCCAGTGTGTTAGACTCTGTGCATGCAAAACCAATAAGAACAAAATAAGCAGTAGGTGGAACAGTGAAGATGAGGCTGGCATTTGCCATTTGGCACAATCATTTAGGGTCTACCATCACACAACAATTCAACAAGTATTAAGTCCCACTCCAAAGACTTCAAAAGAAATTCCCTCTGCAACAAATACTTTTGTTTGATAAAACAGACCCTTGCCCGGGGAAACAGAGCTCTTGTAATGAACCAGGATGGTCCAGAAGCATACACATGACTCAGGACACTCCTAGAAACATTCCCAGGCCAAGCAAAGGACACAGTAGATATGCAATGGCAACCCAATCTGAAGTATCAGGCAGTAGTTTCCAACAGACTGTGTTAGTAGAGTAAGAAATACCATCTTCCTGTTGGCAACAGCATCACCCATGACAATTTAATATGCCTTATTAAAGATACTAGAATAGAATGTTTTGAAGTACACCTCCAAAAAACAGGACCTCAGAGGGTAAAAACAATAGGACAACCCCTCCTTCCTTCACTGGGAGGGAATGGTGGGAATATTCACAAAAGATGATGCTAGAAAAATAACTCTTCCAATGACACACTAAATCTTCAAACCCAGAAGAAGAAAGCAAGATGAAAGCTGAGTTTCTCCAGAAGACAGGGAGGTGGGGGTGGGAAATCTATGACTTTTATGAAGAGTTCAACAAATTTGCTCCCCCACTGATGTACAAAACTCAAACTGTTTGGCACTCCTATTGAAAATCCAGGCCTACAACTGAGTAGTATAGGAACAGCAATTGCTGGCAGACTTGTATCAACAGAGCCCAGCAGTTGGCTCTATTTCAGCTCCTATCTAATCCTTATATTATACTGCGCTCATCACCACAGTATGTGAATTCCCACTAATGCGATGTTATAGCTAAAAAACAAAGCCCACAGCAAAATAGTTGCAACTCAGGAAATCTGCAATTAATATTCCAGCACAGACTCAACTGTGTTCCAGCACCCCCCTCCATTCTTCATTTGTGAGTTCATGCTAGTTATATTTCTGATGTTAAATTTCATAATGTGATATTAATCTATATGTTTTGACTGGTAAATCGCCAGTCTACGACAACTGGGACACAAACTTCCCAATAGCTTCTACACATCAGAGTAACTCTGAGCAACCTGGTCTACTGAAAGGTGCCCCTGTCCATGGCAGAGGGTTTGGAGCTAACTGATCTTTAAGGTCTTTTCCAGCCTTCTATGATGTGTATGTTTGTAGGTTAATGTGTTTGTTCTACAGCACTCTCAGCACACTAAAATTTTTCACAATAATTGCAAAAAAAGTTGTATGCACTTTCTAACTTAACCCGGCCTACAATATTGCCTTTGACACAGTCTTGTGTTCTTTTAGATAGATTTACATTTCCTTCTTCAGATACAAAAAAATTAATCCCACTTGCTAAGGTAAAAATTGAACATCAGCCTCATAATGGTTATATGCAGAGATCAACATAAGTCTAATGCACATGCAGCTGTTGCATAAAAAGTACAGATACATAGAAAGGAAAAACACGGCAATTATACAAGCCCTTGTCCAAATAACAGATGTTTTTCAAACTATTCTCACTGTACCAGTTTTGTAACATGATCCTGTGATGCAACTGCCACTAAAAATGGTAGATGATACACAGTGATCCTAAAAAATCCCTTCTGTTTTCACTTCCCCTCTAGCTACATAACATCTACCAGAATCTATTTCCTCAGAAGTGTTGAAAAACTATGTTTCTTGTACTGCAAGCAATTGAATTCAGTGCTGAGCATTGAATCTGGTAACAAGGGGTTGTAGGAAAGAATTGTGTGGGACAAGGCCATGAACTGTCCTGTGTCAGGCAGTTAGAGCCACCTCTGAAGCTGGTTGGAGCACCCCACTCCCCCCAAAAAATTAAACTGAAGGAGCACACACACAGCACATCTGCTCAGACATCTTTTAAGAAACAGTGGCAGCCACTGGAGAAGGAGAAATGGAGGAGATACACAGAAGAGGATGTTGTTGGAGACATGTGCTTTGTTGAAGGCCAGAGGCAATACATCCCCAGATGGTGAGATCAGCCATGCTGAAGTCAGTAGGCTCCCAGAGTAGCAGATATTTTGAACAAAGCTGTTAAAACTTAACTTGCAAAATGAGAAGAGCGTACCTGTCACATCTAAAAAACAGCAGTAATCGTGCTTCTTGATGTGGTCTTCACATGGTTTACTTACTTGCATAAAAAACTGGACTTGGTGAAAAGCACTGAATGCAAAGCATTAAACTCATCATGATAGGTCAGTATCTTGCTTCAATTTGATGATGTTTGAACTATTCACTGGGGATCTACATCCATGTTTTCTGACTTGAATTTAAAAAAAAAAAATCCCAATATCCTGAAGTTAACCACAATTCATGTTAAATGTTCTATTTGTTTTGTGAGTGGATTGGAGAAGAAAGCAATAAATAGCATAAATTATATTTGTGATTTTTACTGAAATAATCAAGAATATGTTTTTTAATGAAGACATACCAGAAATTCTGAGAAGAAAAAAAGAAAAATATCCATTTTTCTTTTTGGTAGGTTCATGCCATCTTACAGTGCTCTAGTACCAGGCTTTAGGGGCTGTACAGATTAGCCATGACTTGAATAGAAATTCATTTTTTTTCTTTGCTGAATGAACGCCATTATTTGGCTGTGGGTTATAAGTACAGTTGTATTTCTAAGAATTTTATTTCTGTCTGCAACAGCTCAAGAATAGGAACATTACTTATGTTCCATTTCATAGTTCTGAAAGTGTTTTGACCCCACATAGAAATTTGAAGACCTTTTCTGAATAGGGACTTCTATTCACATAATGATTTTTTTCTATATTATTTTATTAATACAAATACACTTCACCTAGTGAAAGCAGGTCTTACATAATATACAAGAGGCATCTTATTACATTGTGATAACATTAAATAGAATCTTTTTACTATGAAACTTGGTTTTTTACTTAAGTGGATGTAAACTATGTGAACAATGAGAAACATCATCTTTTGAAATGACCTTCTGGTGACATTTAAATAAAAAAAAATACATGTAAATATTTTCAAATCCAAGTAAGATACCCACAAAAAATAGGCTTGAATAACAAAGCAGTGAAACATTATCTTGTCTCACAGGACTTCATAAGTGTTTGAGAGCTGAATTTCATTCTTTTTTTTGAGTATCCCTTTAGACTTAAGTCCAGAGCTGATACTCTGTCAGAAAGGTGAGTGTTGTCACCTTACTGTGGCTAGAATGCATCTGACTCGGCACCTTTGTTTTTTCCAGTGTTTTCAGAAAAACATTAATTTTGTTGCAGCTTTCCAATTTCTGTAGCAGTAGCAGCTGTTTGCCATGACTTAGGACAACTTTTCCAACACAAAATATTATTTCACAGTCAGCCAGTTAATGAAATTAATAACTGACATGTTTTGTTTTAGGCTAGCCTTTTGTTAGTTTGCTAAATATTTAACATTCATTTTCCCAGACCTTTGATAGCAGGATTGTCCCTCAGATCTGCTTGCATTGTTCATTGTTTCCCAGTGACATTGCTGTGAATTCACCTGACCCTCACCTAATTTAGCCCTGCTAGTGACAGGATGCTGAGGGGAATTTGTTTGATTCAGCAGCTGTTAACAATCTGCTCTCTCTTTCATCTCCATGGAGTTCAAAGCACTGGCTGGTGGTTTTGCCATACCAGTGCATACCGTGCTCAAGGATAAACTAACTTTGCACATTGGAAATTTAATGTACCATTAAAAAAAAAGGACATTTCCTTAAAAGTATCACTGAAATGCCCCGTGCCATCAGAAGGAACAATTCCTCCTGAGTGTGGGGGCAGGTTCAGCCCCCAGCTTGTATTGGTGCTCCAGAAAGAGGTCCCTGAGTGACCTCATGATGGGACAAGACAGGAGCGAAAGAGCATGAAACACTCATCCAAAGGAAGGAAGACATGAGACTTCATCAGCAGTGCTGACCAGCGTTCAGTTGTGCCATTCCCCTTGATGTAAACTTCTAGTCCTACCTCTTTGCTTCCTGTTCATATTCTTTTACTGCCTGAGCCCTGTGACAAGGCAGAATGAAAATGAGAGTCTGGTGGGAAGGACAGGATGGGTGGTCTTCACCTTCAGCAACTGAGGCACTTTCCATGGGCTTAAAATGTTTGTGAAATGAAACAAACTATTACAGTTTCATTCTTTTTGCCCAGCTTCTCTAAGTAATTCTGTGATGCCAATGCCTAAAGAGCCAGGTGCACTAATAAGCCATGTCCCATACATCTGTCCTCAAGGGTGAAAGCCAAGCCTGAATAAAGACACAAGCACTATGGATGATAAAATGCTTTTTCTCTGAACACTGATGACTCATATACAACAGTGCTTCAATGGTGATAAATGTAAAGAAAAATGTAAAATTTCAGAAGGTATCTTTAGGACTGAGTGAAAGAGACTTTCACAATATAAATTGTTAGATCTATTTACATTTCTAAACAATGAAATACATTGCGCATGCACTTATATGCAGATAACAGAATGCAAGTAGAATTAAACCTCACCTTTAAATACAGCATTTAAATACTGCAGTTTTAAAAATCCAAAATGGAATAATGTAATTATCCATTATCACATATATTATTTTCAGTTAAAAAAGCATGCTAAATATTTTCCTGAGGTGAATTTTTGCTACATGATGCATGCTATTTAAAACATTACCTTACATTAATAAAAATACACAAAACATTTAATAATAAACTTTGAAAGAGTAACCCTCAAAATATATTAGTGCACCAAGAGCAATCCTATTCAATAGCAATCCTATTAAGTGAAGCATCATTTAAAAGTGTCAATGGCTCTTATAACACCAGTTGCAATCCCTTACTAATTTAACATTACAGCTTCATTTCTTGTTCTAATCTCATCTAATTTACCCTTCTTTATTTCCTTGCTTCTGGATGTGCTAGTTTGCCACCCAATGAGTTTATTTCGCTAGTCATTCACTTTTAACAGTAAAACCAAACTATTTGAGGGGAATAATCTCTCTGCAAATCCAACACAGGATAAAGAGCTCTTATTTATCGAGCATTTTGTGCCTTGAATTGAAGCATTATTGCAAAGAGTGAGCAATAAACAAAAACACCTCAGGGGCCTGGGAGGAGCAATGTAACCAATTACATTTAATTAAATCAAAGGATGGGAGCCCTAGGGTTGAATGAGCTGAAGAACAAATTTGCATTAACACCTAGCAGCCAAACAAGTAGTTCTTGGTTTAGTCTGGAAGTACAATTGTTGCCATCTATTCTCTGCACTGAAGGGGGGCCATTAGCTAAATTCTTAGGAATTGTTTGTCCACTGATGAGGGGTTGCCTTCTCAACATTTCACCTTCTCACACATGAAAATTGCCTACTAAAATAAACAGCTTCTTCTGAAACGCAGCAAACAAACATTAGTACATGATTCACAAGTTTGCAATTTTGTCACACCTTTGTCCAGAGTCAACAAAGAGAACATTGCCAGGGCTCAAACACCTGAGAGAACTGGAGACCCTTCAAGCCCTATTTAGGTGGGTGAGGGGAGAAGAGGGAAAAATTAAAGTTAAGCTGACCACAATGAAGTCTATAAAAACTGAAACACATAGGATAATAATTACCTACAGCACTTTAGGAATGGATGCAAACACTGAGCCGTTCGTATAATGAGAAGACTTCCTAACACCAAAGTAATTACCAGTGCAAGGCACCTCGAGCCTTCCTCTCCACTGTCCAGAGGCAGGCAAGAAGGATCATGGAAGTCTGAGAAGAGCAGGGAAGGGAAATTAATGAACACGAGTGTGAAAATTATAGAGAAATTAAGAACAATTAAATACAAGAGTCCACAAATCTGCATTTTCCAAACCATGATTTTGTGGGGGAAAGCAGGAGAGAAAGACTACAAATGTTTAATCAATTTTAAACTGCTCTTTTTTGAATGTTCATTGCACGGTCGTGCTAAAAGACAGTTTACATGTAAAGAGGGTGATTTTTTGAAGGTGTCTATGAGGCATTTAGTAGAGTAGCAATGGCTAAGATTCTTTTTTCATTACTTTAAAGATATACTTTCAGGGACTTATAAGTATAATAATTTCAAATAATTAGAGATTTAAACTTATTGTCCCACACCTCATCCCAGACACAAAGTACACCTTAATCTATATCTGCCAAAAGCATAAATTAGTTTATCCATTTTAGGTTATACAACAAATGAAAAGGAATGTAATGGTTTCAAAACACTGCCCTAAACCTCAAGCTAAAAGGTTGCATTATTAAAATAATTTTTTAGGCAATCAGTGTTCATTGTGCCCTAAAAGTGCAACAGCCAAGATTCTCATTTTGAAAAATACTGAACATGCATACATATTTTCATAGCTCTTATTCCTTGAATATTAAGATCGGGGAGTACAGAGAACAGTAAAAGACTTTTGTAGAGGTTTACATGCTCTGATCTCGGTCTTTTCAGGAAGCTAGCTATTCCCCTCTTGATCTATTAATTTTCTTGCTTTGGTAGAAATTAAACTGTAGTCTTACTCTGCAAAGTGGCCATATAAAAATATAATTTTGTTCTTACCAGAAAAACTTTTTTCCTTTATTTACACATAACTATATTTGCCTCTCATAATGACAAATAAAAATAAGTTTTGGTGCCCTTTCATACAGTGTTAGACCCCAAAAACCTAAAGGAGATCCAACAGCTTCTTTCTAAAGAGATACATGCTCATGTTTTCATCTTGCTAACTTATCCAGCTTAAAATAAATCAAAAAACTCTTTTCCAGAGCAAACATCTATTACAGTTGTTCTTTAGGACTACACCTACTTCAGTCTAACTAATTCAACAACTGTCCTCTGAATATAAACAGTGCCCTTGTTTGTGTCAGATCTTGTGATAATGAGGATATACAGAGTGTGAGAGTTTTGTTAATCTGGGGAAAAACCCAAACCAAACACAACACTCATCAAGGTGGGTGGGTTTTTCTATGAGACCAACCAGCTGATCCAACTGATGGATTGGTATCAAATGCCAAAATAAGGCATAGCAATGAGTGCAGATGACCATGGATTGGGAGCGACAAGAGATAGAACAGGACTACCTCCTTTATGCAGAAACAAGCTAATAAATCAGCATAGCATATGGTGGTACAATACCAGTAAGTGTCTACCTTACCACTTACAAACACATGTTTCTCAACAGAGCAGAAGAAAATTATCTCAAAGCTGAATTTAACTGAGTAGAGAAGCACTAAGATGTTCTGGAGGTTGCTTTCCTATTTTGTTTTAGAATGTGCTTAGCTAACAAACTTTAAAACCATGCCAAGACAAAGCACAGACTCTGGTTTCACACATATAGTCTTCACCTGCCTTATTAATCCATGTTCATTACGAAAAAACCCCCAAACAATAAAATTTCTTACTCTAAATATGTACTTGTACCTTTATGGATAAGCTGCTCTGAACATCATTGCCTTCTCCTTCTTAAAGCCTGATACATTTTGTAACTCTTGGCCATGACTTCTCCAAAAAGGGCTAAGGCGAGGTAAACTAAGATTTATTTTAACAGGAAAAATACTATGGGAGAGTAGAGGCAATGAAGAGGAAGCTCTTGAATAAAATTCCCTAGGTTACATACTACTTACACCTTCCAATGTGTTTATAAAGAAAAACATCAAACAATGCTGTATGCACATGAAAGTAGTTGTGTTTCTGTTGGGTTTATTTGTGTTTTGGGTTTTTTTTTTTTTTTTTTAAGCTCATGGATGGCATGTCAATCAAAATGAATACAGCTAGGTTTGAGGTGTTGCATTTAGAAAAATAATGCTTTACTGGTGAATTTTCTATGTCAACTTTACTTACAAATGAAACCACACAATGGTAAGGACCTATGAAATTACCAACTATTTCTGTACATGCAACAGTTTGACACACAGCCTACTGCAGCCATCCAGTTGCAGTGCTGAATCTTAGGATTTACCTACACACAGAAAGCACTATTTGGGAACAAACAGCGGGTACATGTTTTTTGAATGACAACATTGCTCTGTTTCTGAACATGGCTCCTGCTCAGCTAAGAAATTTGCTCGTATGTGTGGTAAGTCAGGATTTCTTTTAGACCGAAGGAATGAAAGCAGAATAGCAAAGCAGATAGAAGTGCAGCAAAACCACAGTAACAACTGACTGCAGGCATAAGAAATGGGGGAACAAAGGAATAAAGTGATACACAGTCTACATGAAAAAACTAGAAAAGATCATAAATATACAGACACACCGGACATAATTCACCTCCAGCACTACTCTGCTACATCAACCGCAAAAGAAGTCCTCACAGTGCTCAATCTGAAAATGCAATAGCTCTATGAATTCACAGCATTGAGCAAATATGTTCCAACTACCTTTCTAAACACTTACTTTCTCACGAGATCTAAAAGGAACCACACTGGGACAGAACATTCCAGGTGCACAGAGTAATTAACGTACCTGCTGATGAGTGGTACAACCTCAATCTGCGCCCTGAATCCCTACATACCAGCGAGCTACTGCTAGCAGCACAATTAAGGCTTTAGACCAGTCCAGACAGAAGGTTGGGAGGGGTGATGCCAAGACTCTTTCCAAACAATTGCTAACTACTCTTGAAGATATGCTACGAAAGATATTTTCTCTGCAACAAATACATGTTACATCTGAAGCACACTCTTGAAGGAAAGCTTACTTTTACAATTTCAAATGTTGATCCTATTCCTCTTCTTTGAAAATGGACTACTTGTTTTAGTTTACTTCCATTCGTTTAAAATAATTTTTTCTCAAAAGTATCCCATATGGAGGGGGGAGTTAACTTTGGTTTTGAGGTCACCAGATGTCTCATTTTAGGTGATATTTTGTGGTTTTCCTGGCTCGATCTCATCCATTCTATACTACTTTCAAATCTGTTGTACTCAGACATTGTCAAAAAGCAGTTATTTCATTTTGAATTCATTATGTCCTTCTTGATATGCTTCTGTTTACCTCAGTAGATAACTGAAATGTGCTAACATTTGCTTCATCATTCTAATTCAATTGTTATTAATTAGTGTCAGCATTCTTTACAAAATATTCATAGCAATTACATAAGTAACACGGAAAGGTATTTTACACAAAGTAGGAGACAATAACTTCGTATTTCACTGTGCAAAATTCAGTTGGAATGCATAACTAAAATTTTCCACTTCAAACCACTCTGTACTGGTATTCAACTGTGTCTACCATTGTTTGTTTGATGCGGTACTCTTGATGTGTTCAAATCAGGAAAAGAAAAATTAATAGTTCAATTTCAAAACAATATACAGATCTTGAGTTAAGTGAATATAAATTTTCTGCATCTTTACACATTGTAAAATATAGTAAATAGTGACAAGCTAAACCAAAGCAGTTTAATTCAAAATAACCAAAAAAAATCCATTTAAAAACATGTTAATTAACCCTGCAGGGTACATGCAGGATTTGAAATGAGTCCAAACAATGTCCAGCTTATAAAATGAGCTATCAGGGCCTATTAGTGCATTGTAATGGCTTAGATTCTTGAAGAAGTGACCCTAAAATCTCTGTTCTGACCTGACTTTCAGAAATGGGGCAGAAGATTGACCTTCACACAATATAATCAGCAAAGGATCTAAAAAATGTATCTCTCTGTTATGTGAAACCACAGTTTTATTTACTCAGGCATGTTCACTTTGGAGTTAAGGTCCACTCAAGCATCATTTCAGGGTTAAAGGTTATAGTATAAAGCCATTATGTTTTCAAGCAGAGTAGCATGCAACCATTTGTTTTGCAGTAATATCACAATCAGACATTACCTTTTTAGCGTGGCCCAGCGGTGAGTTTAAGACCCTGGTGTATACATTGTAAAATAGACTGGTACTTTCTACAAGTCATTCAAACCGCATTTGCTAAATTTTAGACTGGTGTATATTTTGTCTATGCTCTTATATATAGACACACACAGAGTTAAAGAAAGGTTTATCATCCTGATCCTGCAGAAGGTCTGTTTATATAATTATTAGGTTTATTATATGTTCAATATACAATCAATGTACAGGAAAAAAAAAATAAATCAGTCCTTTGGCGTTCAGTTTCACAATGGGGTCAATGTCTGGTTTGAAAAACTGAATAAAGTAACTGTAAAAGTAGCTACAAGGACAGTAAGGATTTTTAAATTTCTCATTCAACACTTCTTTAAAACTCCTTGCCATTGTTTACCAGTTCCCAGTATTCATTACATAACAATTCCAAACTGTGCTGGTTACGGCTGGGGTAGAGTTAGTTTTCCTTGCAGTGGCTGGTAAGGGGCTGTGTTTTGGATCTGTGCTGAACACAGGGCTGATAACATAGACATGTTGGTACTGATGAGCAGCACTTACACAGAGCCAAAGCCTTTCCTGCTTTCCGTACTGACACACTGGCAAAGAGGCTGGGAGGAGACACCGCCAGGACAGGTGACCCCAGCTGACCAAAGGGATATTCCAGACCACATGACATCATACTCGGTATATAAAGCGTGAGGAAGAAGGAAGAAGGGCAGAACCTTTGGAGTGATGGTGTTTTGTCTTCCCAAGTAACCATTACACATGATGGGCCCTGCTCCCTTGGAGATGGTTCAACACTCGCTGGCCCATGGAAAGCAGTGAAATTCTTTGTTTTGCTTTGCTTGTGTGCTTGGCTTTTGCTTTCCCTATTAAACTGTCTTTATCTCACAAGTTTTCTAACTTTTACCCTTCTGATTCTCTCCGTAATCCTGCTGGCGGGGGAGTGAGCAAGCAGTTGCGAGGGGCTTGGTTGCTGGCTGGGATTAAACCACAACACAAATTAAGAACACTTCTTGGTCAAGAGTTTACTTAAATTAAGGCTATGTGCAACAATAAAGTCTGATAAGTAAGAGGCAGTGCTTATAAGACTATTCACAATCACAAACTAAAGGTTCGTTAAACTGACAACAAACAACAGAATCTTTATTTTAACATATTCTTTGGACTCACACAGGGTTACTGAAATCTACCACCTACTGCTACACACACTACTGTATGCAACTTTAGCACCAAACACTACTAATGTCTGTCAAAAAATATATATAAAAACATGACGTCATTATGAATCATGGGATGATTCAGAGTATAAGGGTTAAACATACCAATCAAGGTGGGGAGTACTTTCAGAAAATACAATTGTTTCTCAGTACATGTACTGCAAAAACATGCCAGTTATCTCAGGAAGTTGTACTTCACCACATGAAAGATCCTTGGGTTCATGATCTGAAGCCTGTGCATAAAATTACTATAGCACAAATTTGTATACAGAATTACAACAAGCATTTCCATTAAAGTAAGATCAAGGTCGCCCAATAAAATACTTGATTTTGGAAATCACAAAATTAGTTTGTAAATGCTGCTACATCCTTAGCACACCTGTCTCACCTGTTTGCCTTAAGAAGAAATACTTCCACATACTGTACTTCACCGAGAACCACTTCTTCCTTTTAGCTCACAGAACTAAAGGCAAGTGTTCATTTAGTAATAAAATAATATTTAGACGTCAGTTAAATATAGACCCATCTCCTACTTTCTGAATTTACCTTTTAAAAGAGCAGGCTTCTCTAGGCCTTTGGCTTGAAAGCCATATGCAGGCTACCAGAATTCATTGCCTGCTTTTCAGGATCTTTATTCGAGAAAGACCCAACCATCTACCCCCTAACAGGACAATTGCTCTACCTCACAGTCCTTGCTGACTGTTTCCTACTGCATGTGGTGGTGACCTGGGGACAGACGGAATTCAGAAAGAGACTTTCTTTAGATGAAGCCCTGAGGAACAGAAGGAGGAAAAACATCCACTAAGTCTTAAGAGTCTAAAGCACCTAGAACCCTTTTTTTTTTCTTTGAGTAGTTAACATTTCTGCTTTAGCTGTTGAAATCACCATTTCAGCTGTGATTTGCTTCTGCAGATCAGACCTTCACCTTTCAGAAAAACCATCACTGAGAATCTTCTAGCAGATGGAGGAAGAGATCTGCTTTCCAAGAAACTGCACAAACCATGAAATTTCCATTTGCACAATGGTGCATTTTGTTAAAATTAAAACATACCTCAGTGGGTATTTTTAAACGTAAAAATTCCATCATCTGGAATATCAACTCCTCCAGAGGTTGTTACCAGGACTTCAACTTTCAGACTAGCTCAATTTCTTTATGCTTACACAAATAAAGTAAATTAAAATACTGCAGCAGTCTACAAAGAGCAGCAGTTAAAAAGAATGACATATGTCTTTCAGCAGAGCAGGCACAGAAAGAGATGAGACAGATATCTCTGGAAACACAGTGCTGTTGCTGGCTCTGTGGGAAACATTCTCTGGTGCATCCACAATTTCATTCTGGCCCTCTTGAAGCTGAGCTAGTATAGTCTCCTTTCCACCTTTGACTTCTAGTCTCAGTCCAGTGTTACTCTCAGGACATGTTCATCTCAATCATTATGATTTCATCCCAGACTCCTTTCTGCTCAATCTGGTTTCTCTCTTGGAAAAAAAAATTAACTGAATATGTTTTTATTTCTAATTCTCCTTCCTGCCCAGCCACTAGTGTTATACTCATTCTTCTCCCAGATATGCCCCTTGTCTTATGACTGTTTTTGACCAGGCTTAGTGTTTTGCCCATTCCCCCCTGGGATCATCCTCTCTTAGCATCAGAAAGCAATATGGATCTTTTCCCCCCAAATGGGCTGTGAAGCCTTGCAGTAGGAAAAAAGAATTATTTAAACATTAAGGGCAAACAGTTGCAGCAGTAGTTGCCACTGTCCTTCAAACTGTTACACATATAGAGGAAATTTACAAATTCTACAAATTATTTTTTATATATATATCTCCAAATTATGAAATACCTACCTACAAAATATTAAATATATTACCATGAAAGTGGTTTTATATATATATATATATATATGCTAAGTGTATTCCTTAAGTATTGTTTTTTCCAGTGGTACTTTTGGAATATCAAGTACTCACTGTGTTTTGTTGCTGACTTCTGTGCTATGCAACATTCAAATTCCCAATTTAAAAAGAGGAAGAAGACTAAAATTTGCTGCTCATTTCTATGCCAAGTTTCAATTACCATGTTCCTTATTATTCGGCACAGAAAACATTTCAACAGTTACCAGATTCTCACCTCATTCAAATTAAAATAATTTGGGGGGATTTTTTTTTAATCACTTTTAAAGGGAAGACAATGTTTCTTATTCATTTGACAAGCCTTGCTGAAGATAATGAGATACTTTATATTACTAAGGCAAGTCAAATTTGACTTGTACTAAAAACAATTGAAAAAATATGACACTAATTCAAAATATGACAATGTTTTCAAACATTTGGGGAAAGATGGCACCTTACAGTTCTACTTTCATCATTTTAAAATATTTATGTCACCAATAGGATCCTATTTCAGGCAGGGTCAAAGTAAACTGCCATATTGACAGTATTTTACTAAAAAGCACCCTGTTAAAAAAAATCCAGGTTTTCTTCTCTTTATATATAACATGAACATATATATATAATTATACAGGTAATAACTATATATACACCTATGTATATATACACATTAAAACCCCCATGTAAATTAGATTGATTTATTTAAAAAAAATCATAAGACAATCTATTATATATCTTTATCTAATATTTGTAATAGTGGAATTAAGGAACATTTTGCAATTACAAATCAAATCCCTACATTTAAATGCTTCAATTTGTGAAAGGATCTTATAGGAATGTCCATGTGAACAAGGTCAGGTGCAAGGTCCTGTCTCTGGGGCATGACAAACCCAAGCACAAATAGAACCTGAGTAGAGAACAGATCAAGAGCAGCCCTGCTGAGGACTTGGAGGTGCTGGTGGAGCAGAGGCTGGAAATGATCCAGCTATGGGCACTTGCAGCCCAGAAAGCCAGTTGTGTCCTGGGCTGCATCCAAAGCAGCATAACCTGCAGGTCAGGGAGGGGATTCTGCTCCTCTGCTCCTCTCTGGTGACAACCCACCTGGAGCACTGCATCCAGCTCTGGGGTCCCTGGCTCAGGAAACATATGGACCTGTTGGAGCGAGTCCAGAGGAGGACCACCAAGATGGTTAGAGGGACAGAGCAACTCTCCTATGAAGATGGGCTGAGAGAATTGAATTTGTTCAGCCCCCAGGGAGAGCATAAAGAAGCGCTCCAGTACATAAAGCGGACTACAAGAGAGCCGGAGAGGAACTCCTGACAAAGGCATGTAGTGATAGGATCAGGGGGAATGGCTTTAAACTGACAGAGGGCAGGTTTAGATTAGATATTAGGGAGCAATTCTTTACTGTGAGGGTGGTGAGACACCAGAGAAGTAGTGGATGCCAAAGCCAGGCTGGATGGAGCTCTGAGCAACTTGGTCTAATGAAAGGTGCCACTGCCCATGGCCAGGGGGGGCTGGAACTAGATGACCTTTAAGATCCCGTCCAAACCAAACCATTCTATGATGATTCTATGATAATTGGACTCATCATTTCCAGGATTCTGTCTATTTCTTTTTGACAGTTTGCACTCAACTATTACAACAAAGCTCTTTAAATGCCAAACATAGAAAGCTCTCTTTATTGAAAAAAAAAAATTGCAAATAAACAATTCATATATGAAAACACAGAATTTTCATTAATTACTCTCTCATCAGCAGTTCAGTTTGATTCTAAATGAGTCTTGCAGAATTAATTGGCATAACATCTTTCCTTTCTGTTAGGCTGTCACTTACCCTAACAAACTATAAAATGTGTGCCTGTGTATTTTAATACCAAATATTTACCATAACATTTTCTGAAGAGCACATGAATAAAATCCTCAAAAAAACCTACTATAATAATTATGAGGAAATATGTATTTGAAATAATGAGAATCACAACAGATTAAGGCACTTAGATTATCTCTACCAACTTTAATTTGTCTGAAATTATCTACAGCATTGTGCTGTATGTACTGTTAACAAAACTAAATATTTGAAAATCTACATTATATGTGTTGATTGCTATCATAATTACTTTTGCCTGCCAACGGGAAGTGTGAAGTATTACAGCTTATGGAGGGTAACACGGTAGACGTGCAACTGGCTGCTACATTATGCAAACATTTACATTGTAAAGCATTTATCAGTTACAACAAAGATCACGTGAATGAAGTCTCTGCTAAGTAGTTGATCTTGAATATGTATTCAATACCACTACTATAATTTAAATTCTTTTTCAATGCTAGGTAAGACAGCATGTTTCTAATTCTGGAACTGGAAAATTCAATGGGAATGGGACGGATAAATACTTCTTTTCAACTGGTGCTTTGAAAATAAGGAAAATAATACAACAAGAATTTTATCTCAGCAAACAATTAGAAGGCATTATTTGGAGAGCTTTCAAAAGTTGTTCATCTCTGCCTTGATTCATGTGATTCTAGTTTCTTAGTGGATACCTTTTTGCTTTTATTTCTTTAAATTTTGTTAAATTCAAAGACAGTATATTTTACTGTCCATTTAAAAACTAGTGTAGCGATCTCTGTTTTTAAATGCCAAAGCTGTTTTACTCCTGTGTATTTTAAGCATTTTGTGGCTTCTTCTGGCTTTTTGAATACCCATACAACTTTAAAAGCCAGCTTAAAACCGTTGGAGACTGTTGCCTTTTGCTACTACTACCATTTAAACATAATTACTTTAAAGTCAAGGCTTACAAAGCCGTTCAAATTTTAATGCTCAACTTTTATGTAAGTAAAAACTCTGCTTCTTCATGAAAAAAGTTACAGAATTCAACAGGAATCAGCCTACATGCAACAAAGGATAATTAAATTCCTGCATGATTTTGTTTTTAAACATTAAGAAATTCTTTAGCTTGATGGCTATATGTCAGTTTCATTAGGGGGAAAAAAAAAAGGAGTAAAACCTGTGTTTTAGGAAATTTAAATACAGCTCAAGAAAGTGACAAATTACATTACCATCAAAAAAAAATACATTAAACATGAGCTTCACTTTGTATCTTAGACCTGTGGATTTTCAACCTTTTGCAAATATTATTAAACTAAACTGAAATGCACAAACACAATCCTTGTTATTAATCCCATACACATGCACCCTGATAAGGATTATTTTATATAAATAGTGGACTTTTGGTTTCAACACTTCCTCTGAGATGTATGTTTGAAAGCAATGCCTACTAGTCTCAGCTGTCAAAGATAGAAACACTACAGTACATAAATACTAATGGTTGGCTGCTGATTACTAAATAACTGCACTAGTCCAATCAAAACTCACGCACAGAAAAATATTTTCTGAGACAATCTAAGATTAAAACATCTTCCTCTGCTATTTAACCCAGGAAATAATCATAAATGGACTCAGATTCACCTGTCTGTGAGCAAGCCTCTCCCACAGGAGATGTGCAGCTGCACACCCCTTTCTCATAGGAAATTTATATTGATTAGTTTCCAAGAGAAAATATAATGCATGATTTTAAAAGCAGATTACAGTTGTGGACAAAATTCTCAAATTAATTCTTAGTAGTAATAAAACCCCCTCTTTTTATCTGGCTGAGCTCATTTTTACCAGAGTCTTTAACGACACAAACAAAAGGAAATATTTTCTACTTTGGAAATATCCAATTAAATAATAAATATATCTATAAATTGCCTCAATTTAAAAATGAGAACCAAAATACAGCAAAAGTAAGGACCCTGTATACAAGCTGCTTTGTCCTATTATGTTTTATTACGAAGATATTCCAGTATTTATACGAAGAATTTATACGAAGGTGCTGATTCATAAAATGGCTTAAGATTGTGCAGTGTTTCAGCTGCACCAATAGGTAAATTTTATGGGACTGGATACGAGCTTACCGTGAGGCATGCTGCTGATTTCACATTCTAAATTCATAGTTACTGGGAGATTGCAGTGGGGTTTTATCCTGGCATAGTGCCATGAGGGATTACCCAATACGTTTAGTAATATTGTTCCTTGCCTTACTGTCCAAAAGGAGCTCCAGTAAGTGAGCACACAACAGCTCTGAGCCCATTCCCTTTGCTAACTCAGGTGTGCTGCCCTCCCCTACTTGCATGAAACCATCACCTTGTGAGTGTTATAACCATTAGACTCATGTCTGAAACCATATATATTCTACACAAAATCTGCAGCTGCCACATGGGAGGTTAAACAGAACAAAAAAGAAGTTATACCTTGCATACTTTTTGACAGACACAGTTGAAGCATCTAAACAAAGGAAAAGATATAAGACTGCAAATGTATCAGGTTAGGAACTGAAACTCCAAAAGGAGGCAGCGTTAATGACACACATAAGTCTCAGAGTGCCAGCTGTGGTGGATTCTAGGCCATATCATTAAGTGTGTAGAAATACCTCATTACCTGAAGGAGGACAGATTCTCATTGTCTCAGTATCTAAAGTTCAGTTCAGCAATGCCTGAGTCTCTTTTCTGACACAGTTCCAAGTCCTTCAATTTTGATAACCCCAACGGGTGGCATTTAAAATGAGAAGGCACTCCTGAAAATATAACACTACCCAATTTAACAGAGATCTTGCCCATAAACCTACAGGTGGGAGAGGTTAGAAGTCAGGTATGCCCTCTGCATATCACTACTGCAGCATGTCTTGCTTCTGCCTCCCATTTCTAACCCATGAACAGCTCTGTAACAAAAATATACTTATGAGACTTCTTGCCTCTAAAATGGATCTAATATTTGTTTCACAGATGTGATACTGTACAATTAGTTAATATCAAAAAAGTGCTTTTGGGACTTCAATGTTGTCCTCTTCTGAGCTGATATAAACCACACATTTAAACCAAATAATAAAACACTGCTTTAAAATACTGAAATTGGTCTAAGTATAAAGGGAAACCTAAAAATTAAATTGAAAAAAAAAACAACAAACCCCAGATAGTGAAACACACCTTCAGCCAGTACTAGCATAGATGGAAAGTAAATTTAATTCACAAAGCACAGATCACAGTTTGACAATAAATATGGAGTTGGTATTAAAATGCTCCAACTGCTTTCATTTTAGTCCTGAATATGACCTAAAGAATTCTATTTCTCAGCTGCAAGAGACCAAAATACATTTGAGTACTCCCAAATTACCGAAAGAGTCACAAACAAAATAAAAAAAAAAATACCAACCTTGCATTATTTTAGTTTTCATCATACTCATTAAAAGCAGTGAGATGGGAGTCAAAGTGTATTAGAGGGCTATTACAATCCAATACTAAGTTTTGCTAGACTACACGTCACAAAACCTGTAGTTATCTCAGAGTAGCTGGAGTTATCCTTCAGGACACCACAGAATGACAAGACAAAACTACGCATAGAAGCTTAGATTAGAAAAATCTATAGCACAAATGAGTAAAACAACAGCTTTCAAGAAATGAATGAAATTGTAAGGCAGAAAATCATCAGGTGACTTTCAGTGCATAAGATGCATAATGCATTCTATAATTAAGTATAATGTTTCATTCAATTCAACCTTTCCCTTATCTTCATGTAATTAAAAACTTGAAACAGGTTCATGTTGTTCATTCTTTTGCTGCATATTCCATGATAAAGTATAACAATAAAAACAAATTACAGAATTTAATTAAAAAAGCATTCACCAGAGCAACAAGATAGGAGGTTTGTTTATAGGGCAGACCCAGTAGAACTCTTGCATCAAAATTTTAGAAAGTTTTTCAACAATTTCATGAGAAAAACAGTAGAAATACAATTTGGTTAAGATAGGTGCAGAGCTGATCAAGAAAACTAACTATGGAGAATAATTCTCAATGTTTTACTGTAAAAGAAGTGAATTTATCAGGAGAGTTTCCATAAATGCCTACACCACCCTGTGCTCTGTTCAGTGTTTCTACTGATCATCTACAGGAACATGCTTATTACATTAGCAATATATGCATTTAAAACATCCAGTATGTTGAAGGACAAGCTTCAAAGGACAAAAGCAATGAACTGGAAGAAGTCTGAAAACAGGAAGAAGTTCAAGAGGGACAAATGCCCGGTATTATTATCAGGTAAGAATAATCTGCTACATAAATACACAATTAAGAATAACTGATTCCTTCTGAAGAGGACAAGGACCTAATGGCAGGTCAACTGCTGAACATGAGTCAAAGTCATGCTGTTGTGAGGGAAAAACAATACTGTGATTACAGGCTCTAAACACAAAATCTCCTGGTTTACTTAGTATTGTAGAGGTCCCAACTGAGTACTATGCCAGGATTTGACAAACACTCCTCAAAAAAGATTCAAACCAAATGTATGGAGTCTAAAGAAAAGCCAGAACCTAGCAAAAAACTGTAGCTTAAGAAAACATGATAGAATTTGGCTTGCTTGACATAAGGAAAAGAACGTATAGGTAAGGCCATGTGATGACTTAATGTACCTAAAAGGCTATTACAAAAGAAAACTTCATTTTTGCCTATGAGCAAACCAATAGTAAGTTTAAGCTTTAGTAAAAGCACTGCCCTTAAGATATGAGGAGAGATTTTCTAACAGTAAGGAGAGTAGATGTGAAATCACCATTGCTAGAACCAGCATGTTCCAAATCTTTGTTTATGGGCTAGGCACTCAAATCTTTTGCAAATAGGCTGCAGTCTTAACTAAAACAACAAGGCTGGACCTTCAGTAATTACAACAAACATGCAGTTGTACACATTCCTCACACATTTTCCATTTATCAAATGACTTGTACAGGAGGCTCTTTTAAACCACTAGGTTACCAAAAATGAGTTTTTTGAATTTCTGAAATGCCTTTTTCACCTCTTTCCATATTATTGAAAATATTTTGATAAAATAGCTTAAAACCAATGTAATTTTAATTAACTGTACAGACTCTCAGTAATGGTATTCAATTTGTCAAGCTAAGTACCTGCATAATATTCTACATTGCATTTTCATCTGGTCACTGCTATGTAGATTAGTTTTCATCATACTTTTCAGTCAGAACTATGATCAGACAAAACATTTCAAGTGGATATATTATTCACCAAAGGTTTCAAATTCTCATTTCCAAAAATATTTTACTCAAAGTAATTTTGTTTGAATACAATTCTGTGAATTGGTGCTGACTTAAATTGAAACCTTTTCACCCTGACATTTTTGAAAGAATACATGAGTGCATCCATTTAAATAGGATTTTTTAAAAATGAAATACAGAGCAACTTCAAAAAGCTTCTCTAAAAAAACTTGGGGGAAAAAAACCAAAACAGGGTGCAAGTTATGCATAACATTTCAGTTGCATTGGTACTGAGAAAACAAAGAACAAGGACTGTCCTTGCTACCTGCACACTCAGCCACTGATGAGACTGTATTACAATACAAAGAAATGCCCCCCATCTGATGTGCAAGTCAGATCCCATCAGCAACTTTGTGTAGTATCAAACAGAAGGCAGCTACTCAAGGATGTACTCCAAGCATGGCATTTCTTGAGCAGGTTTTGCACTTTAGGCCTGTTCTTTAGTGAAAAGCAGCACTGAAAGCACAACTAGAACATGGCAAGTAAAGGGAACTGTGAGAATAAAAAGAACAATTACAAAGAAACACCCAAATTCCATCCAAATGGCAACAACCCACTGCATGTCAAACTCATTTGAAACTATTTATTCCAATTATGCTCAAATTTGAAATATTTTTAGAGAAAACTCTACAGTGCATTAAAAGACTAAGCTTAATTAATAATACAGCACATCTTAAAGGGATGCTTACCATTGTTATCCTGCCCTACCTCAATTAAAAAGGTGATTAAGATAAGTTATCTAACGCAAAAGTAAACCCATGAAATTAATTACAGTAATTCGTTCTCTTCTCCTTCTACCAATCTAATTTAAGGTGTTTTACCGTACCTTAAAAAATTTAATTAATTTAAATCAAAAGATCCAACTTCTCATTAATAATTTATTTACAATACCCTGAATACTTTCACAGATACTTCAGATTATCAAAGGTCAACACCACTGCATGAAGTTAGACTAGTACAAGCAGTACACTTAGAAACCTACTTACATCAACTATTTATACAAAGATTAAGACAACAGATCTGATGGCAAAACACAACTAATCAGAGTGCCAAGGTACAAAACACTGCTCAACAATACACAAAAGTAACTGCAGTGCCCTAATAGATTCACAGACTTTTACTGAAAGGTTCTCATTGGAATAACCTGAACATGAAAACCAGTTACTACAAAACCGTCTGACTGAGGAAGAAAGAGGTTACACAGAAGTGTTCATCTAGATTACTTCACCTCCAACTTCTCTGAGCTGAAGCCGTGATTGAAAGTATAGGCACAAAGTCAGATAATGTTTGGAATATGTAGAAGAAAAAAATTCCTCTAGAGGCAACAGATCTCTGATCTAGTTATGATTCCTCTTTTCAGAACAAAAGATTTTAGTGAGTGGCAGAAAGCCAAATACCTCAGAACAGTACTTAAAAACAGACAAATCATTGAAGTTCCACCAGAGAACAGTTTCATAAAAACAATTCTGGTAGCAAGAATAATTTAAAAGGTGCTTGTTTTTCCCCATATACATATTTTCTGCTCCATTCCATACGCTTTATCTGAGTTATGTCAATGTGACTGCTTGGGATGATTCGGCAAACTGCATCAGTTGGATGGGGGAGGGAGGAAATGGCTGGTTTTTCTTAACCCTGATCATGGTATGTTTAATTTAAAAGGAAGATGTATAGTGAATAGTAAAATGTAGGTATCATAAATACAATACTCAAATTACATGTATCATTGCTATTCAAACACTCTTCCAGTCAATTTATTTTTTGTTGAAGATTCTCAAAGGGGTCTGAGGTTCTGACCTGGCAAACAATTTCAAACTGCCACACCTGTGGAATGAGAGAAGGCTCAGACAACAACGAGAGGCAGTTTCTTCAGGTGAGAATACCCAAAGGCACGGAGAGGCAGGCAGCATATTTGAGTTACTATGCTTTTCACCACAAAAAACAAGATGTTTACTAAAATAATGGGGGAAACATCCACAGCAACACCTGAAAAATGCAATCTGCTCTCTTGTTGATTCTAGGCAGCATTAGATGAAATAGAGAAGCACCTCTGCTGCCACAAAGGATGCTGTGCTGTGATTTTCCCCAAGTAACTTTATGGCATCTATCCTTCCAGGCACAAGAAGAATTCAGTAGCTGCCATTATCTCTCCAGAGAGGAGCTCAGACATCTATGAGCCATGCAGTGAGAACTTCAAAGAACCAAGCAGCTCTCTAAACACATCCTCATATACTGCTACCAGGAAAGAAGACATCCCTCTCATTGTAGTTATTTAGGAAGAAGGAAGGAAGAAGAAAAGGTTCTTTGTTTTAGAATAGATTTTAAAATATTTTTCTTAAAAGTGACATGATTACAAGTTTTAGGTAAGCAAAATTTTAAGATTAATACAGTGTAAAAATAAGAAGTAAAAACCTAAAAGGAGAATTTTTTTCCCCTTTGATATGCATTTCCAAAATAATGTGACATGAAATTTAAGAAAAAATTCTCCCTCTTGTTAGTTTCATGAAAAATATTACACAAAAGGTGCAAAAATATTCTCCAGTTTCACTAGTGTACTTATTTTGAGTTGAACACATTAAAAATTTTTAAAAAAATAATCCAATGTAAAATTTGTGGCGGAGACTGGAACGTCTAAACATAAAATTAGTACAAAAACTAGTTCTAAAGATGTCATGTGGGTGTTCTGTAACAATAGCTGTATCTAAACTCCGTTTCAGGGAACCACACATTTTCCACCAAAAACATTAAAAAAAATAATCAAGAAAAAAGTGAATATGTAATTCTATTTTTCTGGATTTCACATAGATTATCTGTTTTCCAATATAAACAGAGGAAACAGAATTTAAAGCTATTGCCTACTGGAACAACAATTTTGGAGTATGCACCTGGGTAGCTCTCTAACTGTAGCACCCTCTGCTGCTCTTTTAGTTCTAAACATATAATTGTACACTTAACCAGTAGAAAATAAAATGAATATGTGTTGAACATGTTGTTTCTTGAAAATGGTTACAATATTAACTAAGTCTAGGTGCAATTTACAGGAAAATGTTTTGCCATTACATATAGCATATTTGCAATTTTATAGTACTTGAGCATTTTGGAAAATCTTGCTTCTGTGTTAACATCAGGCAGATAGTAGATGAAAATCCCAAAACATGCCGTATTTCACTTTTTAAAATTCTCCTTTACATACCCTGTAGCTTCCTTGGGCTGGTGGCAAGTAGTAAAGAGCTTTATTTTTTGGACCTTGATCATTTCACATAATTTAAGTGTATCTGTAATTTAAAATTATTACTTCAGGGATATAGTCATACAAGCACTTCAGTCAAAACTGCTTTCTCCCACGTGGAAAGGCAAGGGAAGGTGATAATTTCACAAGCTTATCCTTGCAGAATTTTCCTAAATTTTTGGATAGTTTCTTCTGCAAGAACAAGTATGGCATGTGGCTCCTGGGGCCAGCTTGTGTTATCCCACTGAACCTTCCGCCTGGGATTCATCAGTCCTTTTAAAGGAACGTCTTAGCACTAGAGATGGTGTCAGGATGCGCCATCTTTTTAACAGATGGCATATTGTTGTCTAAAATTAACAGACTGATCCTTTCCTTCATTCCAGTCCTCTTTCCCCTGCCTTCTGTTTTTGCATAGAATTAAAGCTGAATGAAGTGCATTTAGCGGTGCATTCTGTCTGTGTGGAGAATTCATTTGGAGTTTTCATGTGGAAACAACTTCCTCACAAACAGAAGAGGAAAAACTTCTTGCATTTTTCTGGGAAAGTGAAAACCAATTGCAATTTATAGTGTGAATTTTCATTCACAGTAGCAATCCTACAATGAAAATGTGAAATCTTTTTGAAAAGGACAGAATTCAACTGTAGGTACCAACTTTGAACAAAACATTGCACAGAGGCAATTTCCAGAGTTAACACTTGGGACCCTGCAGTACACCACTTACACCTATTGCAGCTGGCTCCACTTTTGTCCTGAAGTCTTACTGGTATAAAACATCACCTTTGGAAACAGTCCTGAGAATTCCTCAAAAGCTGCTTATTGATATTTTATATAATGCTGCCAGCTAGTGGCACATCTGGTACTGAGTTGATACCTACTGGGAGTATAAAGAAAGTGGTATTAACTAAAGTCTGCTCTACCACTTTTCTTTTGATGATGTATGGTGATGTGGCTGTTAAAGACCATAAGAAGAGAGATCAAAATGTGAAACAGAAAGACCATAGAAATCTTCCATGAAAGAGCTAGAAGAAACAAATAACCTCCCCCTAAAACCACACAAACCATGTTATTTGAAACAAATTACATCCTGTTTAAACATAATGCGTAACAAGTTTCAGTTTTTACAACATCTAATCTGTTTAATACACAATTACTTCATAATCTAATAATCACTATCAAAGCATTAATCTTTTGTATAAGTATGCTGTATGACAGCCAAAATACAGGCAGAACACTGAAAGATTTACCTGTTTTCTAATAACTCAGTCCAGATAGTTTAGCTGAAGTTTCGTGCCCAGTATATAGATGCTGGCTATGCAGTGTCCCAAAAGAACACTGCGGTCTGTATTTTATCCATGTGTCCCCTCACAGAGCATGCTGCTATGATAGTATGTTCAATATTGGCCAGCTCTGCTAGTATTAGGTATTAGAATAAATAATCTGACACTGTTAAAAACCATTTTAGAAGTACTTGGGCTTTTTTTAGAGTAGGTTATGATTTGACAATACAAAGTTCTTACAGAACACTGTAGCAATTGTAAAAAATAGTCAACCTAATTTTAGAAATACAGCAGTAATCTTTATGGGTAGAAGGAGGCAAACTCCCTATCATTTCCATAGTGGGTTAACACAAACACAGTTGAGAAATACACAGGAAAAGGTCGAAGAAAAAGAAAATTCAAATCAAGGGATAATGGGAGTGCACAAAAATTCAATCAAGCTTGGACCCAAACAGAGAAGCTCAGGAAATGCATGACTGGGGGAAGTTTACTATGATGGTGTGACAGACACAGTTACTCTGGCTTAGACACTGAGAACATTTGTTCCATACAGGTGGTAGCAAAAAGTATGATTATTACACTCCAAGCCAGTGATATGCTGCCAGAAGCTAACAATTTTACCATTACCCTTACAGAGTGTAATCTAGAGGGCATAGTAAATCAGGCATAAATCACTAATACATAGATCAATACAGACACTCACAAAGACAATTAAAAATGGGGAGCAGGGAATCTGGAAATGACTTAGCAAACACTGTACATAATGGCACAGCATGAACCCTCAAAGCAATACTGAATCCAAAAGCACAAATGTAAATCTTTGTATATACAGAGAAACAGCAAGAACTACAAATGTTGTATCACTGCAGTGCTAGCACTGGTGGTGTGCCTATCAGAGTGTAAGTCTTGTTCTACCATCTGCAATCAATAAGAAAGTAACTGAAATATTGCAAAAAGTTAACAGAAGAGCTGACAACACATCTATCAATGGGAAAGCATATGAAAACTTTAGCAGAGTAAATTATTTGTGTAGATTGAGCACAATCTAAGTACTCACACAAAAAACAAAGAAATCATGTTACCATGTTTCACAGAGTAAGGTTATTTAGACACACACACAAAATATGTTCTCTGCTGTTCAAAATAAATACCCAAATTGTCATCTATGAACTAATATAACAAAGCCCCAGTTCAGTTTTTTTCCCCTGATTATTTCCCTTATTGACAACAGTTTACGAAAATAATGTTGCTTCTTAGAGAATTCCCTCTAACTTCCTATTCTGAGAATCTACATTAAATCTCGCTACATGCCACCCATAATCTAAACAAAGCATTTTTCTGCCAGATCCAGTGTTTTTATCATGTTTTTTCATGTTTTCATCATCCAGCTCATGATGTCTACACCTGTACCAAAGTCAACCATAATTACAAATGTGAATTTTCTTTCTTAACATTATTAATTTGGATATCCATATATCCCTTAGATATAATTTTCATTCAGAAATCAAAGAACAAATTTCTCTTTGGTAACAGTTAAAGAATATATCCGGAAGTATTCTGTGGCAAGACCACAGAATTACCTTCAATGTTCAGAATTGGATGAGGCCTAGCAATTTTTAAAAAGGAGAGCACATAGTTTGTGACATTTTTTTCCTTTCGAAGGCAAGTTTATTAAATAAATTAACCTTTTTGCAAAGGAAAAGCCAACGTTCATTGAAACACAGCTTTGGAATACTGAGACTGCAGTTTTCAGATGAAACATATACATAAGGACAGTTTCTGTATCATTGCGTTGATAAGGAGGAAGAGATACGCTCACATTTCTTGAATATCTGACAAACTTTACCAACTTTATTCTATCAGTTGGCTTGTTTGAAAACAAAGCAACATGAAAGATAAAGCAGAATAATCAATCAAGAATTATATCTCTAAATGTTAATTATATAATAGCAATTATTCATCACACCAAAAATCTTTCAATATTTTTGCTCAGCTTCATTTCTACAGTCCACCACAATTTAATAATTCAAGTCCATTAATAGCACAGATAATTTTATTAATAAGTCTACTGAAGCAGAGCCATGCTGGGTCAGACATTGATGGGCCACTTACAGTTCATCTTGTCTCAGGTTAATGCAGCCAGTAACTGATGCTTAAACAAGAGTGAAAGATCAGGACATCATCCTACTGCCCTATTAATTCTCCTAACACCCAGCACTCCCTATGCCATAAGTGAAGTCTTTATATTTAATAGCCACAGTGAATTTTTCTTGCACGATTTTTTTCGCCTTTGCTTTTTGTATACATTTCATGTTTTAGGAACCAAAGCATTCTGCGCGAAGCAATTTCACAACTTGACTGTTTCCTTTCATGTTTCTCTGATCCAAGTGTGACCTCTCCAAGCTGGAAGGATCATTGTTTGCTTCCCATGTTCTTGCACTGTTGTTCCCCACAGAGCCACTGCTGGCCACTGGCCAACACAAATCAATGAGTTAAACTAATTTTTTGCCCAACCCAGTTCAGCTGCTCTTATGTTTCCACCACAGTCACAGAACCAAAAATAACCTGCACTGGGATGACTTGAGGGTGTATCCACACAAAGAACTGTGCTGTGTAAAACTGTAACACATAAAACCCTATGCTATCTCTGACCACAGTAATAGAGTTTCTCAGCTAAATGAACTGGTTAGTGAGGCTCATACAGAAATATTTACATTGATACATTTAGATTTCTATCAACATAATACTGTATTTAAATAAACAATGACTTACAGACATTCCCCGTGTTGTCAAAACTTGTAAGAACATCTTTAACATTTAAGAGGCCATTGTGAAATCTGGAAGAAAACAAATTGTGACATGACCAACATATATAAACAAACTTTTATAAAAAACCTCAACATCTTGTCTCTATTCCCTTCTCTCCAAACGCTTTCACAGTAAAGCAGCAAACAGGTACTACTGTAGCCACCAGGGGGAAAACAAAGGGACCAACACTCATTTTCAAAGTCCTATCACTGAAAATCCATGAATCGGGAAGGTGTTTCTTGTAAACTAGTATCAAAAGGAAAGCATTTCCAAGGAACATCAAGTTTTATTTAGTTGTGGAAGTCACATATAGGAGAGGAAGAATTTTGGTAAAGCAATTTCTTTGAAGAGGAAAATCAAAAGACTTGTTGAACCACAGCAGTACACACATTCCTATTTTCTCCCACAAAATCAAGAACACTTAAATTAATGTGAACAATTAAACTAATTAATGTGTTCAGTGAACTGCATTTCCTTTGGTTTTACATTTGCATAACCCAAGTGAAATAAACATTCAAAACTGGGGATAGTAAATCCATTAACTGAATTTCACACAACTGCAAATTTTAGAACAGAGTGAGCAAAGCATTGACAGCAGCATGTTACAGATGTCAGGCTAGCTGAATACACATAAACACACACACACAAAGCATCTATACTACTTTTACCTATTCTGATATAATCTAGGCCCAAAAGCAACACAACATTAAAATCTTGCACTTTACAACAATCAGATCACATAGTTGTTTCCAAATGCATTTTAAAAAAATTTAAAAAATAATTCAGCAAGGCAGTAAAATACAAAAATACAGTTTTTAAATATTATTTCAAATATAGCTTCTAAAGCTGTTGAGGAACCTGCTAACTTGAAACACCAAAAAAAAAAAAATTAAGAAATCTAACAATTCCAGCACCTTACAGAATTAGTTCTCAGTGCCTCAGCTTTTTTTTCCTAAAGGAAGATTGTTGTAAGAATGGGCAAAAAAAAAAAAAATCAACCTTTTTGCATATATGAAATTGTATATTTATTATGAAAAAAACACTATTTATAGCTTCTGATAAGCATTAAATAAACATTAACATGTTAAAATTTTGAGAATCACCAAACAGCAATTAGATTATTCCTTAACAAAACAATGAACATTAAACAGGAATCAAGTTAACAAACTGAAATGAGCTCATAAACAGAGGCAACAAAATATATAAAGGATGTTACACAAGATTCAACTGGATATTAATGTTCTTTTCCCACCTACATAAAAACAAACCAAAAACATGTTCCTTATTTGCAGTGGAAGCCTACAACAATTCTGATGGACCATGTGGATTTTTAAATGCTCTTTTTCTTCTTTTTTTGCAAGTTTGTTTTCAATCAAATACAACACAGTTATAGTACAAGGGAAGTGACAAGAAAGCAAAGAGGATCTGTAGTCCTGCCAACCACAGAGCTGCCCTTTAAATTCTCCCTGCTGACTGCTAAGCATCCTGCAAATTCTCTACTTGTGCAGATGTCTGAGGCAGTTAGAGTCTCTCAGACAGCTGTGAATGTCTCATTTCTAAATGAATGTAACGGGGGGGACGACATGCTGGAAAAGTAAAGAAATATTTTCATCTGTTTGCATGTAGACTAGTCTTGGGATAGCTATGCTTTGGTTTCAGGTTTTTCCCCCTCAATTTCTTTATGTACACAAAAGAGCTATTATGCAACTCTACAGGTGAAGCACACAAAGGTATGGATGAAAAATTTAGTATATCAGTAGTTCAACAGAATGCTATGAATAAATTAAAACAGAAGTAAGTGAAGTGTCCTGGTCTAGAAAAGGATACAATTTGTACACTTCAGGGTCAAAACATAAGCAAATACAAAAAAAGGAGAAATGATAAAACCATAGCTTGTGCAGTCCAAACACAACACACCCCAACTCTCTTGGCCTCTAGAGGCATTTTGTACCAACACCCTTTTCTGGCTGCCTGCAACATTCAAAGTCTGCCTCAGCAACCTCCTTCTTGCTTTCACCAATACAGTTTATGGCAATCACAGAAGTGAGACATAATTTAATGACAAGAAGCATCCAGCTTTGCTATGAGGGGCATCCTCATCTCCCCAGTCTTCCAAAAGCCCGCTCCACACTCACTGTGAAATGGAACAGGGCTTAAATTCAATAGCTATTGCCTTTATTTTGATTGGCTTATGAAACCTTCAGTGAACAACAGCAGGGAGCAAGCTCGATCTCCTAGAATGTGGAGTAGCCACTATCCCAGAAGTGATAAGATAGCACATCCACCCCCCCATTTACCCCAAAGCCCACACCTCAGGTCTGAACTACATTATCTTTATGGACTATTTTAAAACTACCCCACATTAGTAACAGCTGAATCTTCTGAAGTCAATTAGCATCATAGGAAAAGTGCCTCTTTGTATTGAGTCTGGCTGAAGTGGAGTTCATTTCTCCATAGCAGCCCTCATAGTGCTGTGCTTTGCATTGGTAGCTAGAAAGTTGTTGGTAACACATCAGTGTTTTGGCTACTGCTGAGCAGTGCTGGCACAGCATCCTCTCCCCTCCCCAGTTGAGGGCTAGATCCTGGGAGAGGACACAAATAGGCCAGCTGACCCAACCAAAGGGATATTCCATACCATATGACATCAGCTCATATATAAAAGCTAAGGAGAGGAGGAGGGGAAGGCATTCATTATTTACATTTGCCTGCTGAGAAACCCCTATGTGTGCTGAAGCCCTGCTTCCTGGGAAGTGGCCGGACATCACTACTGAGTGGAAGTAGAGAATGAACCTTGTTATTTTCCTCTTCACTTGTATGCGCACACATTTTCTCTTTTGCTTTAGCAATCTGCCTTATCTCAACCTATGAGTCATTTACCATCTTATTCTCCCTCCTCTGTCTGGCTGGGAAGGGGAGTGATAGAGTGGCTTGGTGGGCATCTGGCATTCAGCCAAGGTCAACCTACCACAGTCTTCCTGCTGATAAAGCTTTTTCTCCCTATTCCAGGCTGAAGAATTCACTGGTAGCCACTTAATAGTTACGCAACACAAACAGCAAGGAATTGAGCATAAGCCCTGTTGCAAACAAGTTTTAGGACTGCAGGAAAAAAACATGCCAACAGTTGATCTCCTTGTGAAAGGGAGAGCTCAGGCAAACACACTTCCAAAAAGCAATAGCCACATGTTTCTCCATTCAGAGGTCTGTATTTGTAGAGCCTGCAGACAAACTCTGCACCAGCTACTCCCTAACTCTTTTCCATCACAGATCTTACTTGCAGACTAAAAGTTACTTGGACCTGTAACCAACTCCAAATTCTGCCATAAGTATCATGCTACTCAGTCCTGCACCAAAACCCCACAGCTTCTAGTCTGGGATTTGATGCTCTGAACACCTCAGCAGCTGCATAAGAAGCTCCTGCTTCACTGTCCCATCCTATCACCTGCTCTCCCATTCCTAATCCCAGCGAAAACTGCTTGTTTCTATGAACGCGTGTCATAATCCCAGCTTTCCACAGTACAGGTAACAAACTGCCCACAGAGAGTCTCTGTGTCATGTGCAATGAATTATTAAAGTCAAGGAAAGGAACCACAGAACCTTGTGGTGAAACCCAAGTACCAAATTCCCATATATTTCCAAAGGCATCTTGAAATACAGAAGAACATTAGTATTCAGTGCTTTGGAATACGTAATGGACGTCATCACTTCAAAGAAGTTCAAAGCTGTGATTGCTGAGATCAACAAAGTACTTCAAACAAGCACAGGTAAGCATCATGGAGGAAGTGAATTTCAGGCCAGAATGGTTAATCTGGTTCACAGTGTTCTTATAAATCTTCAACATTAAATAGGCACAAATTTCTATGACTAAGGTAGTGAGTTATAAAAGACAAATCTAGGAACAATAAACTAATTCAATGCTTCTCATCACACAAAGCAAAGCAAAATTCCTTACTCTGGACTACATATAAATTCACTTGGGATGTATAAATAAAGTCAGAGAAAGACAGAGTGAGATCAATCTTCGAAATACATTCATGTTCCTTCCTCTCCCATTCAGGCAACACAACTGGCAGAATTTTACATGTATTTAAAAATAGCTATAGACAGTAGAATAAAAAGATCCTTCAATAGCTCCCTAGTAAGGTATGCTTTTCATCAATAATGATGATACAAAACTAAGTTCCTTCCCTTCTTTTATATTACTCTTAACAGAGTAAAGAAAAATAATACAAGTAACTACATGCCTACACAAAACTTTAAAAACCTACAAAAACTGAGACAGAATACACTTCCACATAATACTGGAAAGGAAAAAAAAAAGCCACAATACATACACTATTAACCTACATAAAAACTAGAAGTACAATATTTGTGAAAAATGAAAGATGGGACAGTGGTTAAAAAGTTACTATTAAGGGTACTTACAAAAAGACTTGGTAGCTCTATCAATTGTCACTGTGACCCACTATGGACTTCAGATTTATCTACAAACTTTGCTATCTGATCAGATGCTTTTCCTGAGCCAGAGAGTAGCAGAACAAGTCAATTCCTCTTTCACTCCAGTTCTAGACTGCAGCTTAATATGGTAAGAAACCAAAACAATGCTTCTCTGACTACAAATTCTTTTTACAAATACACACATCTTGAGCCATATGATGGAATCGTCACAGCTTGATCAGCAAATTACAGAAATATATTGCTAAATCACTTTTTACCGCTTTTCCCAATTTCCAGCTCCTGTGGCAAAGCCTTTACACTGCTAAACCCACACACTGTCTCTTAGCATGCAATAAATGGAAGAAAGGAAGTTTATCATATCCACACAAATTGTTCATAAGGAGTAGGCAATATTCCTTGAAATCTGCTTCCCTTCACTTTTTTTAGGTCTATTCCTAAAATAAAAAGGCATTAAAACTTCAAAATGTTATTAGCAGAATTATCCAAGAGGAATAGCCAATGGAATTCAGTTCTAAACCATCCTCTAACATACTACTTGCCACAGATAAATAACATGCCCCTCATTTCTAAATCAAAGGTCTAGAATAATCTAATAATTTCTTTCATATTTTTATCTAAAGGTTCATTCATATTTAGAATAAAGGCATGACATCTTGCAAAGCACACTTCACAGTCTTTACAAAGATTTAACCCTTCCTGGAAGCTGCTGGCATTGTTCTTTTCACTTCTGCAGTTTAGTATTTGAAACAGCAAATGACTGATCAATGGAAAATATTTTACCACAGAAATAACTTATTTCTTTTCTATTTTCTTAAAATGAGCCTACAATTTAAAAGTAAATCCATATCCTGAAATAGACAACTTGAAGATATTGATCACTCCTTTTTAAACTCTAATAAATGAATAATTTTCCTGTCTAAGAGACAGGCACCATCTCCACAGGGAGACACTGCATCTTTATGATCTATACTCACTTCATTGCTAAAACTATTCATACAAAATTTAAATTTAAAAGCATACTCCTGGCTAGGAATAGAAAGATTAAGAAATGCAATGTTAAATAAATATTTTTAAATAACTCTACTTAATATATCTTCCTTTCCCTAAAGAAACATACTCAACACACATGTAATTTTTTAACAGCAAAGTGAAATACCCCCGAAGTTAAACAGAATGTGGAAAAAGCTAACAAATACACATGAAAGTTGTACAAATGAAAAGATACTTTAATGGAGAACAGATCCAGAAATCAGATAACCCAGTGCCAGTAGTAGATACCCAGAGCCTGGACAAGGATCACAAGTCAGCAGGAGAGCACCTGAAGAGCAGTACAAAGAATTCCAGCCACACAGGCCAGTAAATCGACTTCACCGGTAGCCCAAATTAAATGCCTCTATGCAAGTGTACATAGCACGGGGAATAATCCAGAGTTAAAGATGGGTGCATGCCTGCAGGGCTTGGATCTTACCGGCACCACAGAGATGCAGTGGGATGGCTCCTATGCATGGAGTGTTGGAATGGAAAGAGACAGGCTCCATAGGAAGGACAGGTGTGGGAGATGAGGAGGCAGTTGTGCTATCTATGTCTAGTTGGAGTATATGGAGCTCCACCTGGGGATGGATGAGGAGCCAACAGAGAGCTCATGGGTCAGGATTAAAGTGAGGGCAGGGACAGGTGTCATTATAGCAGGGGTCTGCTACAGGCTGCCTGGCCAGGAACACCAAGCAGATAGGCAGTCTCTCAGTCACAAGCCCTGGTCTTCTTGGAGAATTTCAACCACCTCCATATTTGTTGGAGGGACAACACAGAGGGCATAAAAAAATCCAGGATGTTCCTGAAATGCTTCTTTCTCCAAGAGGAGCCAACAAGGAAAGGTGCTATGCTGAACTTGGTTCTCTCCAAGGAGGGGCTGGTGGGCAATGTGAATCTCAAAGGAAGTTTTGGCAGCCATGGTGGAGTTTGAGATCCTTAGGGCAGCAAGAAGGGTGCACAACAAACTCACTACCCTGGAGCAGACTTTGGTCTCTTCAGGGATCTGTTTGGTAGAGTACCATAGGATAAAGCCCCGAAGGGAAGAGAGGCTCAGGAAAGCTGGTTAATATTCAAGAATCACCCCAGGAACAAGGCATGCTGACAAAGAGGAAATCAGACAAGTGCCAGAAGACCCATACGGATAAACAAAGAGCTCCTGGTCAAACACAGAAAAAGAAACCTACGAAGTGTGGCAGCAGGGGCAAGTAGCACACTAAAGATCACTGTTTAACCAGAAGAGTTATGGGGATTTTAAAAATGAGTCAATTGTGTCACTTCAAGGATCTACTCAAAATAGCACATAAATTCAGCTTAAATTTTTTAAGCAAAAATTGCCTCATGCTGGTGCTTCTGACTTCCTGCTTTGGAAGATTTGTTATAAAGAATGGTACAAAAGAAACTAGTGACAGAAAAACATGGCATAAGCTCTTCTTTCCCAAACGTGTGTCCAATCTGAATTTGGCTAGAGAAATAGCAGCTTACTAAAACAACAAAGTTCAGAAAAGCATGCACATGACTGGTAGTTGCTATTAAAGCTTCTATTTGCCTGACAAACTGGTCTCAAATCCCTCTAGAGCAATAATTCCAGCTAGGTCATAGCATATCTGAATATACAATTTGATCAGTTCTGATAGCCCTTGAACTGATATAGCTTGACCTTTATACTCTTTGCCAAAAGCCACTAACAACCTTATGAACTTTCTTAAGTATTTAGTCTTGTCAAGATATTATCTGACAATCCTTTTAACCTCCAACATATGCAATGAGCACTTCCAAGCAGATGTTCATGCATAAGAAAAACACATGTAGACGAAAATTCAAAAGCACTTTTGTCAAGATTTTGAGGGGCCATAGCAACATTTTTTTTTGCTTGCAAAAAGACATATAAAGGCTCTCCTATTCAAGCAAACTGTTCTGGATTTACCTGACTGAAGTGATTGTTAATATGCTAGTGCTATCTTGGTAAAATTGTTTCTACTATTTAGTATTGTTATAAATAGTATTTTGCCAGTGGAAGGCGAAAAATTAAGGGAAAACTGCCAGACATTCAGAGAATCCTTAAGCTTGCAAGACATGATCAGTTTTCAAAGACCAAGAATGCTTACTCCAAGATTCCTTATCTTCTCGATAAATAGGTTTCAGCAAGAAGAACTGCTGCTCTGTTATGCAAGTTAAATTGTTATGTGCTTATCCCCTTAAATTACTGCTTCTGCAAAAATAGGGAAGAAACTTGATTTCACATAGACTCAAGGTAAACCAGATTCTATTGCAGGGTATTTATCCTTTGTTTCTGGCAAAATACACAGGAGTATTTTCTCCTTCCCTTCTTCACCATCCTGCAATATTATGAAATAATAAGCATACTCTATTGTCACTGCCTTCGTATGGGCAAATCATTTTAATATAGAAGTGTAAGAGTAAGTAAGTTCTGATCATTATTCCTAAAATGATCAGTGCTTACCATTTTTAGAGGTCACTGAATATCTCTTGGAAAAGAACAAAATGCAGGAAAAGCTAAAATAAAAATCCCCACCAGGAGACAATGCCCCTTATTCAATATTCAGTTTTTGAAAGGCAACGTGAGTCTGCTCCAGCAGAGAAACTATACATTTCCATTGGACAAGATCAGAGGAACATAATAAAATAATGCATAAACAAACATGCTTGTTCACAGTCTACAGTTCAAGCTATGTCCTCTTATCAATGAAGTTACTGTTAGGCATATATACAATACAAAATAAAATGATGACATAGGAAGTGGTGGAAACAGAAGTACACAACTATGAAATGGCAGAGCAAGATCAGTCTGACATTCCCTTGGCTTTTGTACTGCCAGCACAGGTGAACCCTAGCTCACCTCCTGCCTTAAAACTCCAGAAGTAGTAAATCAATTAAGTGACACCCGATGTTGTAAACCATGGCAGTGAACTAAGGAGACTCACTGAAGGAGTTCAGGACTGCAGTGCAAAGGATTGCAGCCTTGTTCAGACTAAATTCTACCTAAACATCTTGTTTCCTATCACCAGTGTGCCTCTGAAGACCTAAAAACAAGGAATACAATGCACTAACAGATTATGTAGGCTGTGAGCAGTTGAGTTGGTCCACAGCATTCCCTGGCAGTTTACAGAAGTCTATACACGGAAAAACACTGTACCTACTTCTATCACAGCATTTTTCAATTCTCTTGAATCCATTCAATATCAGTAAGTGTAGCCTCATAAAATGAAAAATTAAGACTTTATAAAGCTCTAAACAATTTTGTACTTGACTTTATACCCAGATGCAAATTTAAAATGACCTGCATGTAGTGTTGCAGGGTTATTTGAGTTTGGTTTGCTTTTTTTCCTTGTTGTTTCGTTTTATAACCTTGCAAAAATGTCACAGTTTAATGATGGTCACTTATTTGTATTAAATTGTAGTTTCTAAGATTGACTTTAATTTAAAGGTCCCAAGTAAACAAAAATGCACTTTTTGATTCTGGCTCTCCAAAACAGACTCCACTGTGCAGAGAACGAAGAATGCTCCACTCTCAGAGAGGCTGCAAAACAAGTATCAATTCAGGGATGCTTAAGTTACTGTTGCAATGATACCTGTAAAGGCAAAACCAAGTAGTAGGTATCTACAAAACTGAACACCGAAAAAGAGACCCAAGTAGGAAAAAAGAAAATAAAAGAACAACAAAAAAACCCATATAGTAATGAATGGGAGTTATAAACAAAGCTACTGAGAACCCACTAACATTCCTTCAGAGAGTTTTTTTGGTGGAGGGAGGTGCCGGGTTTCTGTGGGGGTTTTTTGTTTGTGTATGTGTGTATTTTTTTGTTCTCAGTTTCTTCCATATAAATATTTTTGTTTCTTTGACCTCCTCTAACATAAAACAGATTTCTTCATTAGGTATATATTATTATGTAAGAAGAGGAAATGTTTTATCCATTTGTTTTGAAAATTGGCTTCCAAATTATCACTGAGTATTACAAGAACTATTGAGAAGTGAATAAAATACAGATCATTATCAAAAAGCTTTTAAAACTTTATGAATAACATCAATGTCATTAAAATTTTTATTAGGACTACAAAAAAATGTGATCAGGTCTTTTTACATTCTATTTATATATGAAGAATGTCAAAACAGAAAGCTATAAAAATATAAAATAAATATTCATGTTTGCTTTCTGGTTTAGCTACAATCATCACTACATTCAGTCAAGCTCTGCTACTTCAGTGAAATATACTGGGGGGGGGCGGAAATCATAGGAGCTGCTTACTGTAACAAATAATTAAAAATAACACATAACAGTTTGTTTGTAAACCATGCCTAGTTATAAAAAACACTAGAAGAATTACTAATGAGTTTTATATTTGAGGTCCATTCAAGATCTTACGAAAGTAGATAAAACTCACACAATGCTTACCTTAAGGACACACTATACTCTGGATAAAAGATGCTTTTATACTGAACCCAGGTCCCAGTTTCCTCTTCTGTATTCTGGTCTTCTACTGAAAAGAGATTGAACGATGCAAATCTTCTTACAGACACTTGTTGGAGATGCACATCTTTCAAGTGCTTTTTCTTCAGAACCTTTGAAATTAAGAACAAATTAAACATTAAGAATAAAACTTCCAAGAAAAGAACAAACACAGGCCCATTTAAGTGGAGAGGCAAACCATAATGGCTATACTATCAGGTAATAGTTATGACAAACTAGTCCAAGTATGTCAAGCCTGAACAAAATGACAGTAGTACTGATGGTAGGGATCAAGGGCATGGGTTATGAATTATGTCTCAATAACTGTAAAACAGTTCAGAAACACACAAAGTCACTTTTTAAACTCCTGGTTCAGCAGACTCATGCAAAAAATTAGAGGCAAACTGGAATCTCCCCATCCTCTCATTTCACAAAGTTTCACAGCCCAAGCACTACCCTCACCAAGACATTTCTGTGCCATTCACCATTCCTATAGAGGGGAGAGGAGGGGGGGGTGGGGGGGAAAAGAAAGCAAGAGTATCATCTCTAGATTTTAAATGACTAAACCCAAAACAGGATCCCCTGGTGCCCAAGTGCTCTGTTTCCCTGTCAGACCACTTCCTAGCATACATACTTCTGCTGCACATTTGCAGAACTGCTGTCAGTGTTGCCTAGGCTGAGAAACTTGCTCAAGCCCCAGACTTTCAGACACCACAACTGTGTATTCCCCTACGAGGCCTCCACAAGGGCACAGAAGCATGAGCCAGCCCTTATGTGACCCCAAAATACACTGACAGCACCAAGTTTGGTGCTAAGAGACTGAAGAATTCTAGGCAGTGGCAAAGACAGAACGTGGTCATTTGCATTTCTAAAATTGTTATAACACTTGTTTAGGAAAGTGAAAGCATGGACTCTGTGCTGCATAGTCTGCTGCACTCAACCATCCTCAGGGAGCAAAGTATCAACCCCTCTGTGCAGGAAAACCCAGTATCCAGCCTGTTTGAGCTGTGTCACTGCACAGAACACAGCCAGCACTTCCCTGCCAGACAAAAAGACTTATTCCTTGGGTCAGTGATGTGGAAGGAGAGATGTCCTGGATTTAACTTTTCTCCTAACATTGGACAGAATACATAAATAATCACCATTGCATTTTTAAAATTAAGGTGCATATGCAGTCCCCAGTGATGAAAAAACCCCAAAACTAGAGCAGAAAATAAACTAACTATAAACTGATAGAGGTACAAGGACTAGCCCCATTGAGTAGAACAGCACCGCAATTTACACATTTTTGCCAGCTAGAGATAAATCAAATGAGAAACAGCTCTCAGAATTATGAAACTTGAAATGGAAGTGATTTTTTTGCTGTATCCAACCTCTGTCAACATGATTCAAATGAAAATGCACAGCCTTACTATTTGGGGCCATGACCTATTATTTTGCATTACATATGTGAGCAGAACAATTGTGTTTGCTACGTTGTTAGTTCCTAACTGCAAGTTTGAGGCATCAAGCTTACTGCTTTTGGATCTATTGGCAGGTCTCAGCACATGAAAGGCATAGACATTTTCAACAAAGTATTAAAAATGGCTGTGTGCTGTCCACACTACTCCTACTTCTGTAACACATGAGAAAAAATACACACATGAAGGAAAGGACAAAAATATCAAAACAGGAGAACCAAAAAAGACCAGCAAAATTAAGACCTTGATGTAATAGCAGCATGTCTGGAAAGAAAACAGACCATCTTGGCAACTAAAGAAAACCACCAAGGCCTAATTTTCAGAAAAGTGTGCTATAAAGAAGCCCCCAAACAACAATGGCAAGCCATTACTAAGAGGGGAAAAAAAATCCAGCAGTGACAACACTTTATATTTTCAGATTTTGTTCTACAGAGACATCTCATAGCCACTCTGTAAAATTCATTCTCTAGGTTAGCAGAAATCTCATGAGCCTTTGAGTACTCAAAAGAACATTTCTCCCATGGCCTCAAGCAAACATCAAGTGGTTTAAGATCAGAAAATTACAACAGCAGGTCAAGTCTTTTAAAACCCTAAGTATAACTGAGAAAACAGAGCACAAAGGGAGAATATAGTACATTATTTACCTCTAACTCTGTATTTTTTACATAAGGATCAAAGGGTTTTTTTCTTAAGTCAGTTCCTAAAAGGATCACAATTGCATTACACAAGCCACAAAGATATGCTACTGCTATAGTATAATTCACTGATAAAAACAAAAGGTGACAAACCTATCTAAACCCATAAGTATGTTTTTCAGAGGTTAAAACAGTCTTCTCTGTTTTCATTATGCCCTTCCAATGAAGGTGGAGCTACTCACCTGCCTGCACACTGTCATCATAAATGCACATGTTCCAGATAACTATAAAACCAGTAGTCAATATCAAAGCAAGATAAAGGCTTCTCAGCAGAATAGACTCAATTCTTGGTTTCAAGTGATAGCAAAGAGAAAGAACTGTGGTGAGGAACTACCAGACACCACTGTTCCTTGGTTGGGCCTGGTGGCGTCATTATCCCTTCCATTAGAAACATTCAGCTAAGTTTCTTCACATATTTTTATTTTTAAAAAATTCCAGAAGGCTTGTTTTACTCCTTTCAAAATCTCTTCTCTGTACTGGAAAGCCCTGTCTTCTGCATAAGATCTATACAGGTGTACACAAGTGGTGAGCTTGTACATCAGACATACATCCAAATACTAACTAAACAAATAATACTTCAGTTTCTGTAATCAAACACTTCCAAAAATTTGGGGTTTTTTAAAGAAAAACACCAAGAACAATGACAAAAAATAATTAAAAATGCAGGCTCACACTTTTAGCTCCTAGTTTTCCCTCTCTCATATCTGCATTTTCTTTCCTCTCTAACTTCAGCTAGCAATATAGAATTTTGAGGGCAAAAAAAGAAAAACAGTCAAAAAATTGTGTCATCAAATGGTCTCCAGTTCTACAAGGATTCTGGTAAAATACTCCCACAAATCTCACTTGCAGAGCCCTTGGTATTTAATCGCAGTGTTAAAACCACATTTTGGACTCCCTGTAAAGCCTAAGGATGTTTGATTTCTCTTAAAAACCCACACCAAAAAAATAAAGAATCCCCTACAAGCAACATACAGAGAAAGGTAGTCACCTGAAATCCCCTACATTTAACTGTGTACGGTCTAGTTGCATTAAAAATCAAATTCAGTTAACAGCTGATGGTGTTCAAACCCCTGCTCGGTCCTCTGGCACTGATTGCAACATGGTATTTTGCAGGCACAGGTCTCTACATAATCAGCTACACCATGCTCTGTAACTACACCATCTCTAAATACTATCAGTAGGACTGTACAATCTTTATTCCTACAAACAATTTATTTACCAAATTGTTTTATTCAACTGTAAGCAGTTCACAAACTCAAGACTAACAAAAACACGGAAAAAAATCTGGAGCACAGTTACCCTTTGCTGAGACAGGAGCAAGAAGAGATGAAAAGCTGTTATAGAAGTGCTTTCTGTTCAAGAACAAGTTGTCATTGACTTGTCCTCGCTTTAGCTTTTATTTTTCCATTCTGGAAGCTAAAGTACATTAGCAGGTGAGCAAGATTTGTGTAAGAAGAGCAAGAGGAGAGTAACAGGTAGGATAAATATATAGAGTTTAAGGATTTCAATGAAGCTTTCATTAAACTTCCTACAGGGAGCAAATGCACATATAGGGAGTAACCTAAAGCATGCCTATTTCCTAACTTCGTTGCTAAAAACTACAGACTGGACAATGCCATCACTTCCACAGTTTGGCAGAACTCAAAACACACCCTTAGAGAATTTACTCCTGTCATTTACAAACGCACACTGAAGAGGTAACTTCCCTTAGTAATTTTTTAACACAAATATTTTTCTTGATTCTGACAGGCTAAGTTTAAAACTGTTGCCAAACTTCAAACGCACTACATACATAAAACATTTTAATGATAAAGAACACACAGGTAATTATGCAAACCCCTGGTTCTTTATGCTAGCTTCATAGGATGCCTCATAAAAGGGCTTTTTTCTTAATTAAATCAGCGAGCATGCACTCAAGCATCTTTACCACAGTAAATCAATTTGAGCATGCACTGAATGAAAGCAAATTCAATATATAAACACACCACAGAACTGATTTCACGTAAGCCACTATTATAAGCAGTATGAAATGTGTTTTTAAAAGCACTGTAAGAAACACTTTGACAGTGCTCCTTTAAAGATGGATATAAAGGGAGGTTGATACCTTCTTCCAATCCATAGATAGATCTGTGCACCTCTGTAGCAAAGAGCGCAGAACTGATTTTTACCTCAGATGTACCAGTAAGATTAAATTGATCCTTGCTCATTGTACCATACAAAAATCAAAAGCAAAGCTAAAGAACATGTTAAAACCCAGGGAGTCACTAGAGGAAAAGGTCACGGATATATGTAGTTTGAAGATGAAACAGAGACCTTCTCCCCAAATACCTACATGTACCCATCCACAACCCCATTCTATTGTTAAGAAAAGCTCCTTGTGATTTTAAGAGACAGGGATATGCCAAAGGCAGCATATGTTGAAATCAAGTAACAGCTAGTATAGCCACGGAGCCCAGCTTGCACAGTCTGCTAGAACAGAAACCTACACAGACAAACCTGATATTCCTGCCGCTAACTTTGACATTTCCTGCTTTGGAGTATAATAAAACAGAAGCTGGTCCTGTAGAACAGGACTGGCAAATTTACAAACCAAAATCACGCACCAAGTGCAATCCTGATGCCCTCAAGCTTCTTGCTCTGTTACCCCCTTTCAACCCACTGGATCCCAATGCCTCCACTCCTCCTTCCCAGGGAGAGCTGCTCATGGACAGCTCTAGGTGTGCATCTGCACTGAACTAAACATGCAAGTTACAGCTGTAAATATCCATCCCATAACAACAACTAATAGAACCGATCTGGGTTTTTTTAACCCTTTACCCATCTGCAGAGCAATCCTTTCATGCCTTGCATTGCTCCTAGAGGTCTAAAACAAGAAGGCTGGAGCTGAGAAGCTGCTCTCCACCACAGCACAGGTGTCACCACTTGCTCCTTCCTCCTCCTCGCCCTCCTGCAGGCACAGCCCCACCAGCCTCAGCAAAGTTTGTCACTGCCAGGCGAAGCTGAGCAGGGTCTCAGGCCGGCTCCCCACCAAAGGCATTCTGGGGGACACGGAGCAAACAGCAGGAATGGGGTAGAGGAGCTACAACCACGAGCCCCAGCAGCACGGATGGGAAGTGTCAAATGATGGCCTGAAAATCGCAAGATAGTGTCCTCAGGCTACGGGGTGCCCATGGGATGCTGGTCCTCCTCCCTTAACATTGGCCACGGGCTGTTCTGGGGAGCTACTGAAGGCACACTTTGGAATCGCAGAACATCCCGAGTTGGAAGGAGCCCGTCAGGATCCCGTCCAACTCTTGGCTCTGTGCAGGACACCCGAAGAGTCCTGAAGGCGTTGTCCAAACACACGCTGAGCTCTGCCAGACTCGGTGCCGTGACCATTCCCTGGGGAGCCTGTCCCAGTGCCCACCCACCCTCTGGGAGAAGAACCTTTCCCCGGTATCCATCCTAAACCTCCCCGACTCAGCTCCTCGAGCTCTGTCACTGGTCACGCAAGAGATCGATACCGGCCCTCCCTTCAGAGAGCCCTGCGGGCGTACAACCATGTGGATATTTTTATTACCGCCTTGTTTTCCGGGGAAGAGGGCTGCGAACCCCACACCGCCGGGGGTGCGGGCACGGCGGCCCGGCCCGAGTACCCACAGACCCGTCGCCCTCCCCTCCCGCCATGCGGTGCCATGCCACGCCGTGTCGTGCCGGCCGCCCCTCCCGCCCGCAGGCTCCCCCACCTGTCCGAGCAGCCGCCAGCGGGCTCGGGCCGCCCCCGCGGCAGGGCGATGTGGGGAGCGGGCAGGCTGGGCCATGAGGCGGCGGGAGGGATGGAGCGGATCGCGGGCCGGCGGGGCCGCAGGGCAACCCGCGGCTGCGGGACCGCCCGAGCTACGGAGGGACCGGGAGCGCCCGCGCCGCCATCTTGGTTACGGGCAAGCGCTCAGCCGGGCCGCGAGTGGCCGAGGAGTACCCTGCTCTTCAGGCCCGGCGCCGCGGGGGAGGGAGCGCGCCTCAAGGCAAGTCGCCTGTGGCCCCCGCGCCCCGGGACGGGGCCGTGTGTGGCGCGGCAGCCAGCCGGGAAATCCTCGCCAGGGACCGTGCCCGCACCGCACCGCACCGATATCAGCGGCGCCCGGCCGCTGCGGCTGCTATAACGCCCTGCCGCCATCTTGGGTGCGGGCAGAGGCGGCTGGCAGCGCTGCCGCCCGCCTGGCATCTCATCCCGGGCGGCCCCGGCAGGGCGGGAACAGGAGCGGGAGGAGCAGCCACGGCGAGTCCTTGCGCGGGGAGCGGCGGGTGGGACAGGCTGGCGTGGGGTCCGATCCCCGCCATGCTTCGGGGAGCGGGACCCGCTCCTGCCGCCGAGGGGTCCTCTGGAGAGAGCTGGTCTGGTGTTAAACGATGGGGTTCGACTTCTCCAAACTTTCCCGGTGTTTCGTTCCTCAGCGTTTGAACGCGCGCACCCGCATCCCCCCTTCCCTTCCTCTCAGTCTCACTGAGTTTGGCCTGAGCCGCCGGGGTCGGGCTGGTTAAATTGCGGGTACCTGTTGTTGTTTAAGAAACAGCCAAAGTTTCGCTGTGTCTTCTCGTCTGCTTTACCTAATGAATTAGTCTCATTTCTGTGAGAGAGGAAGTTTCACCCGCAGCTTATTTGCGTTTGTTTCACACACAGTGTAAATGATCGGCAGCCCGGGATTTTCGGAGGTTTCAGGTTGGCTGCCGAGAAAAGAAAATTATGATGTCCTGTGTTGGACTGCGAAATCTTCTCCAGGGACTGAGCTTCAGTGTCAAGTACTGCTCTAACAATAATCTTCAAACCATGTGTCGTTGTAGTAAAATTAAAGCCAAAAAATGCCACGTCCTGGGCTGTTCAGGAGGTACATGCACACACAGGACTGTGCCACCTGGAAGCATCCCGCCATGGAGATTCTTCTCCTGCAAGGTATGCTCTTTAAGTATTGACTTAACGTGGAAAACCACCTTGCCATATCTCTTAAGGAAGCCAACCATACTTTTCACATGTTGAGGAAACATAGTTTTCCTAGAGAATTTGATGCAGAGGGATAAATACCAGGATATCAGGTACATTCAAAGGCAGGAACCGTTTTTCAGCATTCCTGTGATGCTTTGATGTAAAGCTGCATTTTTATTGATTCCACTGTTGTAATAATTTTTAAAAAATTGATGTCTTCCAGAAAGGTTCAGGTAAAGTATCAGGAGAAGACTGCAGGCGAGAGATCAGCTAGTATAAAAGCAAAGTGTCAAACTGATGACACCAGACAATCACTGTGAGCTGGCTCAAAAACACTTGACTTTTTCTGTGCTGACCAGTAAGTCATGGTTTACACCATATTAAATCTAAGAAGTCAATATTATATTTTCATAATTGTTATTACATTATAAACTATATTTTAAAAGATACTTGTATTGATTTCTGTAAGTAAATATACTGCCACCCAATTACACAATATCATGCAGAGTCAAAAAGAAAAGTCTGAAATAATTTCAGGTTTTGTGTTCCAGTATTTCTAACACAGATTTTACTAAAGGTCTTGTAAAAGTTTACTGCAATATGACAGCCTGGAAACTGATTTATATGCATATTTTTGCTGGTTTAAAGGCAAAATGGCAGGAGAAATGAACCCTACTCAGGAGAGATTACAAGTCAGATTTACAATTTACTTAAAAACATTACAACAAATACAATCATACAGGGAAAAATTGGGTTTAACCCACAAAAACCAGATGTATAACCCAGCACCCTGGGGCACAAACAGAATGGTGTTTGTTAGCCCCTGTGCTGAGCGCCACACAATCCCCCTGAATAAAAAGCAAAAGGGAAAGAAGACCTGTTGGTGAGGATGATGGTCACGGTCTGGTCAAGAGCAGCAGTCACATTCCTCTTGGGGTTCTGACCCTCCTCTGGATCTGACAAGCCGTACCAGCAGTCCTCCCCACCCCAAGATTATATATGCTCAGGTTCAGGGGGAATGCCCAGGACCTCCCCCAGAGCGGGGAGTTTCACAATGGGTGATTTAACTCTGTGAAACAAGGGATATTTTTGGAATCTTTGATGGTCTAGGTGGTTGCAGCTGCCCATTGTGCCAGTCCCTAATAGCCCATCAGCAGAGATGACCCATCAGGCTGTGTGAGAAGGTGCTAAAATGCCTCCCCAGAGGAGAGTTATCACAGCTGAGTCAGTGGTGCGAAAACAGAAACATTCCCATGCCTAGCAGGGTTCTTTAACACCCATCTTGTAGCCTGAGGTGTTAGGTGGGCTCTGGGAAGCTGCTGTAAACGATCCATTATTAACAGTTCATCAGAAATGATACAGAGGGTGTAGAATACACAGTTTTGGTTACACCCACACAGCGATAAACTGGTCCTGATGACTGTAACTAGGACAATATTGCATAAGTAGTACTCTTTAAAAATAATTGTGTTTTGGTTTATTTGATCTTAAACAGGTTTTCAGGTGAATGTCTAGTTATCCTAAAATTGGTTCAAATTGAGTGTTACTTCAGAGGTGACCCAAAGATCATCTTCTTGTAGCACTTTTATTTGTCACCATAAAGTAAACAGTGCCTAAGTCTGTGTCTCAAAATGTAAACAATTGTTTCAAGGAGAATACAGGAAGTCTGGATGGATGAGAACCTGTGGTTCAGTTTATTCATTGGCACTTTACTAACAGCTACAAATGCTGGTCTACCACACTGGTTCCAGGATACAAACAGATGGTTTCCTTCTGAAAGAAGTTGTGCCTATTTGCCTTGGAGCAAATGTTTGCAAACTGATTGTCACTGAGATCCTCTGCTGTCTAGATGTTTCTAGGTTATTATTTTTTCCCAAGACAGGGAGGTGTACTGTAACTCTTAATACATCCCTACACTGTGATCCCCAACTCTGTATAATATTTCCAAATAAGTACAATGGGAACTGTTGAAAACAAAAGGAGGGCATCATCAAAAGATTCATAAAGTGTGGAACTTGCCAGAATAAGTTGTGGATGCTAAAATTTTACATATAAGGAGAGATGAGACATACAGGAGAGGTACTTTTTAAATATCCAGAAACCACATTCAGCTCAGGAAATTCCTGAGCTAAAATCATTGACACCCAGGGAAAAACCTATTGGGGAAGATAATCTGAGTTGTCCCATTCTTATGCTTTCCTAAATATCTGTTTATGGCCACTGTGAGGTTTTGATTTGGTTGCATCTAGTTTGGAGAATGGTGTTCTCTCAAACATTTTTTCCAGTGACTGGAGAGAGGGTGGTACAACTTAGGCATCCTCTAGTTTCTCTACCTGGACCAATTACACAGTTGCTTCTCTAAGAACTTTCATGATTTCTTTGCCTTGTGCTTCCAATTTGATGTACCAGGCAAGAGGGATCATTGGTCTGAGCCTGTAACAGGCACTCTTAGCTCCTCAGTGATGTGCGTTATGTTCACAGGGAGCTTCCTGTCTGGAGCAGATGGTTTCTTTTCCCTTCAAAGTCTGCTTGTAACATTCACGTTTTGGTTCTCATGCATTTGTGAAGACAAACTAGGAACAAACCAACAGTTCTTGATGCAAAGTGAGGATGGGATATTAAGCATGAACTGTTTTTTTAAGTTTAGACACGTTCACATCATCTATTGAATGTTTTAAAATGCTGCTTTGTGTGATCTGTGCAGTGTTATGTAGTGTCATATATGTTATTAAGCGTATTACTTGATCAAGTGATATTTCACAGCATACAAGAGGAAGTAGCATTGTTCTAGCAGTTTTAACACATTTTTAACATTTTTACAATAGAAGACAGCTTTGTTGGCAATGAGGTAGCAGTAGTCTGCTTGCAGATCATGGAAAACCAGATCCTTAAACTTATTCCTGATAAAATTGCTGCAGAACCCATATCAGTTCACTGTTTCACTTCATTCTGCACCTTATGAACATTTATATTAACACTTTTGAGGAGGTGGAGCAAGAACCTGAACTCCTGGATACTGGGACAGAGGTGTGATGGCGTTGTTGGCTAGGGAATAAAATAAGAAATTACACTCTAAAGACAGGAAATTATGCAAGAACACCTGTGAAGAGAGACAAAGAATAGAATTCCGTAAAAATTAACTAAAACCTAGTTCTATAACAAGAACAAATACATTTACTTATAATCAAGAGCATATATTAATAGTAACCTAAATTTTGAAGAGATCTCAATAGGTGTGTCAAGTAAAGCACATTTGACAGTGCATCTTCAACAGATCAGGAAGAATTACAATAAAAACATATTTCAGCTGTGATTTTTCTGTCCAGTGGCACATACTACTGTAATAATGCCAAGTTGGTTTGGGGTCTGTAGCTCAGGAAATACTACCTCAGTATATTCATGTTGGTGTACAGTGTGCTGGCTTGTAGCCATTGTTCTCTTGCCTTACTTAGCAGGAAGGAACAAGATTCCCTTCCAAAAGGAAGCAAAATACACCCATAGTAACATCAGAGCTTTTGCAGAAGAATCTTCTGAAATCAGAGCAGGAAATCTGGAATGATATTTCACCAACATACAAATCTATGACAAAGAGAATCAAAGGAAAACTAGAAGAATTGCACAACAAATACACATTCAATTCAGGAAGCCCAAGGGTAAGTGGCAGAAAATACAAACATTTCCCATCATTAACTGCAAATAAAAAGCAGTGAGGCCATTTCTTCTATAAAATGCTGGTTTACTGATTATTTTATGGTAGAAGTTTTGCGTATTTTAATAATTGTGGGGAGTAGCAGCATGTGTTTAGGACAGCTTATACCTGTTATGGTAGTGAATTTACCTTAATTTCTCCATAGGCAAAAGCAAGTAAGGATGCAATAATTATCTGACTTTTGGATAAAGAATACAAGACATTGTAAGTTGCAAGAGCAATTGCAGGTGATCTGATGTTTTTGTTAAATTTACAGCAGGTAGAGGAAGCTTTAGTACCCTAACTTTGAAAGAACCTTTCTGATGTGTGCAGTTCGTTCTTCAGTATCGAATATATGTGCTATATTCTGCCATTTGTGTACGGTACAATTCTGTTGTACAGAACAATGACTGAATACAGGCATTCTAAGGAAATAGTCTAGCTATATGTTGGGCTTGAAACATGTTTGTTTTGTATTGAACAGATAAGGTTTGGTGAGAATGTGTACTTTGAAGAGAATGGCTGTATATTTCTTTCAAAAGCAGATGATGGTAAGAGATTTCTCTTTGTAATATGGTAGGATTCTTAAAAATGGTGTACATATATCACTTGGTGTTCTTCTGCTACATCAAAGCTGAGGTTCTCTGTTTCTCAAAATAACTAAAAAAAGTTTTATATGATTCTTTAATGATGGATTAATAATTCTAGAATCCTGAATCTGAAAAGGTGAGGTGAAGAGAGAGAATAGTACATACTTAGTATATACTTAGTATATACTAAGGCAAGTTGCTGGAGAGGAAAGAGAGAAGCCACTTCTTTTCATAGCCCTAATTAAACATTTTGAAAACAGAAAAGAACATTCATGCTTTTTTATTTCTGAGGGGGTGGGAAAAATTACTAATTGTATTTATTAAAAGCAGCCATGCTTTATCTATCTTTAAAATGCAATATGTTTACTACACTTTTAAAATATTTTTAGTAATAACTACGGGACTTTTTTTTTTGTTCTGAAAATGTAATTTACTTTTACAAAGTGCATTTGCAAATACCTTTCAAGACAGATATTTGGTGTTGATAAATTCCAGTAGTATGTTTGTGAATATTGCAGGCAGATTTGTTAAATTCAGGCATTAACAACCGCCATTCATTTTGACAGTGAATTAATTACAGGATTTTTTGCTCTTTTTTATGTAATAGATGAAGGAAATGCTGACATTTTATTCAGTCCCGACGATCTTGGCTTTTCTGGTGCCTTTATTCAACGGATCAGAATTTCACCAGATCAGACATATATGGCCATGAGCTTAAAAAGTGAAAATTCTGAAGAGGCAACCTGTGTTATTATGAAACTTGGTCATTTTCCTACTGTGGAAAAAGTAATTCCAAGTGTATTTAGCTTTGGTAAGTTGTTTATAAATATCCTGTGGATCACACCAGCTTTCAACACAACATATTTCTTAGTCTACAAATAATATTAAAATATTAAAAAAGAAAAAGGAGGCAACATTTAATTCTATAGCTGTTGAATTCTTACTTATGATTTCTTTCACACTGCACACTTACAAGTTATCTGATGTGGGTAAAAGGGACTGCTTTCTTGATATAAGTTTTCCTTCATTATAGAAGCAATCATTTATACATGTTGGAACAGTCATGCATATAATTTTTTCTACTGAACTCAATATGCTGCTTTAAAAATTTACTGACATAAATGTTTGCGATACAAAGATTTTTTTTGAGAAATGCTCTAGTTGATAAACCCTTACAGCTACAACCGAAGTCATTGATAGCTGTAAGGCAATTAGCTTCACTGGAAAAGGGTGAAAGTACTACCCACTAGTGAGTATTGGCTGGAATTTCAACCAGAATCTTGGATATGGATCACAATTCAGAGCCGAGTGAAGTCATCCAGTCTTTCAGAGTAGATTACAGAGCTTTACATTGCTGTTAAAATAAGCAGAGGTGAACTGAAGTGAATGGGAAATCTTTCTTTTTTTAATAGTATGTTAAAGAATATAGCAAAGAGTATAATAGTATGAGTACAGTGTTCCACATCTTGTATTTTGGATTATATTGTTAGATGTCATCAAATATTTATATAGTGCAGCAAGCAATTTGCCTGAGCAGGGCAAAAAATTAAAACTCTAAATAGAAGTTCCTAGTTATAAAAATGAAGAATACCAAGAATTTGATGTGGTGTTTGTGCAGCTGAAGAATATAATGCCTGTTGAAAACTAAGCCTGCAAAATTTCCAGTGATGTTTTACACTATACTTGATTTGAACATCTATGTGTATTAGTTCAGCAGAATCTGCACCAACAGGTCCACACTAGATGTGACAGATTATGGCAGATAATAAGAGTACAAAATATGACTGTCAGAACTGTAGAGATTACACTCATTTTGTAAACTTAGGTGTGAGGTACAGACGTACCATGAAGTACAGAAGTGCCTCAATCATGAGCAAGAGAATTAGATTTTATGACCACTTGCAAAATATGTGCTTGTATTGAAAGATATGCAATAGCAGGGAGAGGAACAGAAGTTCTTGAAAATTTACATCTTGATTTTTTAAATACTGGGCTATAGAAGAGCCTGGATTTTCCTTCTAAAGGCTTGTCTTCATAATGAACCCTCAGATACCTGTGCACTTTGGAGAGCCACATTGCTATTCAGATAGTAAATTGTGTTATTTCAATGTGTTACTCCCTGGGGTTTTGTATTAAAAATTAGTATTTATGTATAAGACAGCATACAATAACTCTTTTAATCATATGTGTTAAACATCATTCTGGTGGCTGTAGTAGCAGCAGAGATAGCAGTAATGTGGCTGGATCAGTCAGATTACTGATCTTCAGAATAAAAAGGTTCCTGTATTTATACATTTCTAATGTTGGTGAACACATATGCAAGCACAGAAAACTGGAGAATTTTTCTCTCAGCAGTAGCCATGGGGCACATGCGTCATCTCTTTTCTCTGACCGGTTTGCGTACAGTCACATGCAGCAGTGCAGAGCTTATGCTGTCTTTATTATCTCGCTGACTCCATGTAAACCTCTGTTTCTCTGCCCAGTTTTAAACAGCCACATATCTTCTATTTTCCTGTTACCTCCAGAGCACCCACAGGGTCAAGAGCCTCATGTTACTGGCCCCTGTAACATTGTCCTCTCCCTCTTTTTTTTTTTTTTTTTTTTAAATACAAGTTATAAGATTCTTGTTCTGTGGTGTTCAGAGAAAACCTGGGATAAAGCTTTTTGTAGCTTACCCCAGTCCCTGCAGGATGTAGAAGTGCTGCCCGCAGTTCCGTGTCAGCTGCAACCCACCTCTTTCAGCACTGGGTCCAGTGCCCGTGGAACTCCATTTTCTCTCAGTAATAGTATATACTGTTCCAAATTTGATATGCATTTGTCTTTTTTTCCAGAATGGGCTACAAATGATGTTCTGTATTACACAAGTCAGAAGAACCTTAAATGCCAGAATGTGTTTATGACCACTTTCACTTATCAGAAACATACTAAATTAGTTTATACAGAACAAGATGCAAGGTAATACCTAAAAATATAACAAGTCCTTTACATAGTTTAGAGTATTTTTGATGTAAAATATAAGTGGTTCAGAAAACAAAGAGTTCCATTTCATATTTCAAATGGTAAAATGTGTTTTTAAGTTGCATTCTGCTGCCAGTAGTGCCTTATACAGTCTGAGAATGTGTTCTGTTCTCCTTTTGATATGCGATCAACAGAGATTTAACTTTCCTCTCTTACCTCATGAGTTCAGCTGAGTTTATAAATGTCAAGGTCACTCTCAGGTCAGGGTGTCCTTTAATGAATGTGTGACAGTTTCATACAGGGTAAATCAAACAGTGGATTTCATTTTGTTTTCTCTGCTATTGATGTCTGATACATCTTTTTAAAAAAACACAGAAGTTCAGGCTAATCCTTGCTCTGGGTAATGGATGAGCAAAATCATTACAAGCATTCCCAGAGATAGAACTATTCTTGACTGAATACCCTCTCAATAACCTTTCTTTAAGCAGTGGTTTAGGAAGACAAGAAATCGCTTTGCAAAATTGAGTGCAGAACTGGTTTTTCACCCATGTAGCATGTGGTAGATTTATACAGCATTTCATAAATGTTTGTAATTATTTTTAATTCAAGTTACATATTCAATAAAGACATTTCAATTATACTTTCATCTGGGAAGAAAGAAATCTGCAATTGAGATGGAGTAAATAAGATCCTTTTGTTCCAGCTGCATTTGATGCATAGTTTTGGAAAATCTAGTTGCATTGACCTGACACTTCCCCACAGGGAAACTGTTGGCATAATTCTGAAGGTCACAGTCATTACAGTAAACCTAGAAACTTACTCTAAAGGTTCATGTGCTACTGCTGCTCATAGCTGAACTGATTTCTTCATTGGAGGTAGCAAGATATTCTTTTGTATTGCCATTGAGCAGTTCCATTCTACATCTCACCAGCTCTTCTAGTTGCAAGCCAGTGTGATTTTTAGAAGCTGAGCATTTCTTGACTTCCTTAAAAAATAAAAGCTACAAAGATTTTAAAAAAATGGTAATATCAAGGTCAGAGTCCTTGTGGAGAAGTGCATTTCAGCTCAACCCTCTCAGAGGTAAGGGTCAGCAGAACTGAACTGTTGGAATCTCTGCTGAATGCAGTGCCACATTCCTGCCAAATTCATGGGTATTAGAGAGGCAGGAACCTGATTTCTCGCAGACTTTAGATCCCCCTCTGTGCCTGTCCTCCTAAAGATCAAGAGGCTGCAATTAGAAGAAACAAGAGTACCAAAATAATTGGAGTTCTCCACCTGCAAAAATTAAAGGCACTGAAAATGCTATCTAAAGCATCCTTTCAGTATTTTGAAATCTAGAGAGCTCATTGTTGCAGTCATGTATCTGATCTGTATGATGCAGGTTACAGTACTCAACCTTGCAACTTCTGGATGAAGTCTAGATTTTTGTGTTGAACAGTTTTGCTTTTAGAGATACATTCAATCTTAAAGATTCAAAATGCCAAAGAAACTGCAGTCTCAAGATGTGACGTTCCAGCTAATTAAGGTGACACAGAAATACGACTTTGAGTCTGAACTTCTCTAATATTAGCATCCAACCAGTGGTTATCATTCTGTTTTCTGTTTCTGAATTTTAAATACATTTAAAACCAGGTGTTATTGTTTTGGTTTGACTCTTGGCAAAATGCCAACTACCTTCCAATGTGACAGAGTTTCAGTTAAAAGAAGTGAGGAAAAAACCCCTTAAAATTGAAACTGGTATATACACATATATTTACAGAAATTTACAGCATATATATGGATAGATACAAAGGACAAACCAAAAAA
>JAWWEU010000111.1:25944375-25960263 GCA_035583155.1 Acropternis orthonyx | reverse complement strand
CATGACCCACAGAATTGGGGCCTAGCTAAAACTAAAACCTTAATCTGAGTTTTTTGGGATTTATCAAACCCATTACACCAGGAGATAATTCCTAGTTTCTTAGGTAGTTCCCAAACCAGTTCCTAGTTTCCAGCTTTATCACTGCAACACTGTCTTGCCTCATACAGGCAAGGCCTCTGGGCTTTTTTTTTTTTTAAATAGGATTTTTTGTCTTACTTGATTCAGACCAAGTTAGGTCAGTAGCACATAGACATTTTATCAATTTATCTTTATGATAACTCTTTCTTTTGTTATTGCTGTTCCCACATGATGTCCTTTATTAATTTTAATTTAATTATCTATTACTACCTTCTAAAAAAAAACAAGGATTACAAGCTCAATCAAATGTTCAACATTTTGCCTGAATTTTAAAGCCTATATACATCAATGAGCTTCCAGTCTGTCTGAGTGATGCAAAAACCTGGATTCAGTTGGGCAGCAACTGAACTGCTTTTCTTGCTGATTTCATGTTCCACACACAAGATTGCAGGTTTTTGAATCGCAGGATAAATGCAGCAGAAGTGGGTTTGGGAGTCAAGTAGCCTGAAGTCTCTGCAGCCTGCTTACAGGCCTGCTCTTTCTTACTCTGCAGATGGAAGCCCATGATTCTGAAACAACATGCATTTTTAAAATACTAATCAAATTTAAGCTTTTTCTTTTTTTTTTTTTTATTATTCCCTACAGATTCTTTGTAGACATTTACTGCACAAAAGACAGGCGTTTTCTCACTATCAACAGCAACAGCAAGACAACCTCAGAAGTTTGGTTGGTTGACTGTAGGCATCCTTTTGAGTTACCTACTCTTGTGCAAGCACGAACAAAAGGGGTCATTTACCACATTGAGCACAGAAACGACGAGTTATATATTCTTACTACATATGGAGAACCTGCAGAATATAAGGTAATTTTAACTGACAATTAGATTCATATTATTCATTCAGATACCTATTGCAGATCATACAGAAATAGTAAGGCTGACTTTTGATTCTGTGCTTCATGGCTTACTGAACTAATTTCAGAGTTACACAGAGAGCCACATGGATTGAAAGACCGATAGTGCTACAGGAAGCCTTGCCTGTAGCATGCCAGTTGGATTCTAACTCCTTCGACAAGCATCAACAAATGATGCTTTAACAAATGCTTTAACAGTCATTTCCCCCATATTAAAATTTAAGTTGGTGATCTCAGTCTAAATAATCAAACCACCTACAGTGCTACCGGCCATGCTGAAAGCACTTACTGCATTAAAATCTTCCATAGGTTAATCTTTTGAGACTTGATCTTCTTCAAATGTTCCTGAATCATTCTTCTGTTTTGCCTAAGTAAAGCGAGTTTAAAAACTTCCAGTTTTAGACAAGCAAACACCCCCAATACAAATTAGTATTTTTTGCAATAAAATGTTGTATGAGATCGCCTATATGCCTGTACCTCTCATTTGTAACTCTTACTACATCTTAGTAATGCAAGGTTGTTTCTTTTATTTTTATAGTTGATGAAGGCACCAGTAGCTTCCAGCAGCAAGGAGAACTGGCAGTTAGTTTATGCACTGGAAAAGAAAACCAAGCTAGTAGACTTTGAGATGTTCAGTGATGACTGTATTATGTTCCTGAAGAACGCTGGTCATCTTTACTTAAACGTGATTTCTTTTGTTTCACGCTCAGTTCAGTCAATAAAGGTACGTTTTAGTTTGGCTTGAGTAGCCTATTTTTCCAGCACTATTTCATGTCTTTTTTAACATTATAATGAAAGCAAAGATAAATTCCAAAAATACTGTTTGAAAATTACAATACAGCAAAGTTCGTTGTTATGACATATTACCTGTGGCTGTTCTTCAGGATTTCATGTGCTGGCTTATTGCAGCATTTAGAAAGTTAAAGAGCAGCTCTCTTATGAGTCAGTTCTTTCTTTAACATATTACAGTCAGGCTCTTTAAAATACAGCTAATTTCTTACATAAAATAGGACCTGATTCCCTAAACAGTTTTACTGGGCCTATTTTTGGTTGCACTCATCAGTGTAAGCAAGGAAATAAGCCTGGCCTTCTCACAGAAAAAAGTTTAGAACGTTCAGAAGATAAATATGGACACAGTCCCATAATAAATGGAAAGAGTTGACATTGCAGTACAATTGGTGCAAAGTATTTCTTCCCTTCTCTAGTTGTTGCTAAATACTTGTGGATTAAAACCAAAGTGACTCAGTTCAAACCCATGATTTCTGAAGACCATTCAGATGAAATATTTAATTGATTTGTTTGCCTGAAAAAAGACAGTCTGAACTAGACACAAGTTTATTGCAACAAGCTGCCAATGCTGCATTCTGTAAAACTGCTATGGAAAAAGGTTTTCAACAAAGTACACCCTATGGTCTCCAAAACCTTCATTTTTTCAAAATGGCCTTAGTTTATTTATTCAGAAAGGCTCTGCAGTTATGCAAGAGAACATGGACTTTTGCTGCCATTTCAGAAGTCTCTAGCAACTTAGCCCAAGTAAGTAATGGTCTGGCAGAGGGTTTAGCTATGTCCCTGCTGCTCTCAAAGAATGAATCTTGATTTCTTTCATTCTTAGCAGAGTTAAAAACCTTAAATATAATAACAGTAAGTGTCTGAGGGTGAATGTGCCAGGAAAAGGTTTTGTTCTTCACAATGGCTGGCACTAGGAACAGAGTTAAGAGGCAGGGGTTTTCAGTGGCTTAGCATTACTGAGCTAACTCACAGTAAAAGCATAACAACTGACATGGACTTGGCTGTGTAACATGTTAAAGTAGAACTGGAAATGCAGTGAGAAATAGGATCTGAAAAATAAAACCAATGCAGAATAATTTCAAATAATGCTTCAGTTAAAAAAAAAAAATCTGCATTAATGCCCATTTGAAACTGAATTTGAGTTTATTTTTCATTTCATTTTTGAACTTTATCCAATGGCCTCTGGGAAAAATTTCAACGAAGTCTTTCACTTTTTTACTCTTTCACTACTGAATTTAAAAGAAATACAGATTGGGCTACATAAAAACTGAAGATAATCAGTTGATATCCAAAGCTTTTTCCCCTGAAGAACACACGAAGCAAAATTTACAGAAGCAGTGTAAAGGTCTCACTTGAAATGCCATGTTTTCTCAGCTACCTACGTGGGCCTGTGAATTTGAATTGGAATCTCATCCTGAACATAGCACCAGCACTTGCTATTTTCAGCTGTCCTCCCCAGTACACCCCCCTAAGCGTTTTGCATATTCATTTAAAGAAAATAATCTCATTGAACAAGCTGTGCAAGAGGTACCAATTATTACGAATTGTCACACTACACGTTTACTAGCTAAAAGCAAGGTAAGATTTTTCAGTCCTTTCCCATTCCTTTTATTCTTTCCTTCCTCCCCACCCATTTCAAGAAAGTGCATTTGGCAGGGAATAGAGATTAAAAAATGTAAAGAGCAGTTGGTGCTATAGTTACTAAACAGTGGGTGTTTTCTTCAGTGCTATAGAGAAGAACAAGAGTCGTGATTTTTTTTTTTCCCATTAACCTGGGTATTGCCAGAGGAGATAACAGCACACGATGAGTCAAGGATCTGAGTACAGTATAAATTAGAATTGCTAGTTGATATATGGTATTGTACTGCATCATAAATTAAAAAGATGCTCTGTTGAAAAGAGCTCCCCACGAGCAGCTGCACGGTGTAGATCAAGAAAGGAAAGTTTTAACAGCCTGAGTTTAAAAATTGGGAGATGTTAATAAAGAGTTTATACTTGGTAAGTGGTAAACTATTTTGTTAATAACATATATTCTTGGTGTTAAAGGGGGAAGGAAGACTCGGGTGCTTGGGTAGTTTAAAAACTCCTCAGGTGTTGCACTTAAATGAATTTGTACTCTGCATCCATAAGACCACACAGCAGAGGTTCAGTCTCATGCTTTATTTTTCAAGAGTGCTTTGTACATTCTAAGTGAAAAAAAATTACTGTAATCAAAAAGCCACATTTTAAAATAAATAATTGAAGTTTTCATTGCCATGTGTCATTGAGATTTCTGCAATGTCCCTTATTGTAAAAATACTCCTTTTCCAGGATGAAACTTTGGTGCCAATTACAGTTTTTCATAATATGAATTCTAAAGAGCTACACAGGAAACCACTTCTAGTTCATGTATATGGAGCTTATGGCATAGATTTGAACATGAGCTTTAAAGAAGAGAAGCTGATGTTAATTGAAGAGGGGTGGATATTAGCATATTGCCATGTTAGGTAAGTCAAATATATCATGGAATTAAGATTTTATTTTGTGGGATATACAGGTATTTCTTGATATGCAACTGAAGACATACAGAAATAATTTTTTTCATGTAGCTATACATAATTATTCATCTCTTTGTAAAATTTTAAAGTAGTTTTTAACATAAATTTACCTCAGGGAAAAAAAATACAAGAGCACATGCTGCATTTAGGTTTCTTAAATCTACAGGATGGCTGCATGTAACTTTCAGTCTTTTGAAGTCACCTTACTTCTTGTCTCATCTTTGTTCAACAAGTGTTGATAACACATTCAAATTGCAGCAACATGCAACATGCTACCTCCCTCTCTGAGGGCATTGTGTGCTAATGATCAGTCTGTGTCTTCTGAAAGCCATTTGCCTTCCACAGCAACAACTAAGCATTTAACCCACATCTCTTGTTCTTTTATTGGCTAAGTCCTTTGTCTCCAGTTTAGCTACAAATCTACCAGTTTTATAAAACCAGCATGTACAGTAAGCTTCACATTTTCACTGAGATAATAATTCAGTAGGTAAGAAAGATGACAAAAGAATCTCTTTCGGGGAGGGGAAGGAAGGGGGGGGGGGGAAGTGAGTAATTATTTGAAATACTAGTTCCAAAACAAATTCAGTGTACAAATATATCTGCTGTGCTCAGTGGCAAGCATTGTGCTGTTCTTCCTCCCACTGCACTAAGTATCTTAAGATGCAGGTCAATCCTGGATGAAGATACATTCTTCATCCAAAGACAGCAGACTAATCAGTTAATTATTTTAAACTTGAAACCAGAAAAGGAAGCTTCAGGTGACTTAGAACCAAAATTGTGGTTGTGTAGAAAGAAATATAAATTAATTTTATAATCCTGTATTACAAAATGTAACATTTAAAGTAGTATTTGAAACTGACAAACTGGGGAAAAAAACCCAAACTAGCTTTCTAAGAATCTCAGAATTTAAGCTATGCAGAAGATAAATCCTGAGAGTCTGGTGTAGAGTTGAGAAATACCATAAAATAATAAACAGTAAAACTGTTTTTAATAAATGCTAGTGTTATTGATGTAGGTATTGAAAGTTGTTTAGATATTTTAATAGTTTCCTACAGAAAAAGATAATATTATTGTCTGATTCTGTATTGCCTACAATGACAGTGTCATTTCCTAAAGTCGTGCTTTCCCTGCAAGTTCCAGGACACAAGCACATGAGGGCATGGAGTGCCCTTGTACAATTAGTGTTTTCACCAGTCATCATGCACGGATTTGTTTGGTCTTCATGTTGTGTGTTTTAGCCATAAAAATAGAGAAAATAAGAATTAATTGGGAGGGCAAACTATGGTTTTGCAACTGTGTGGCTGCTGCTGTTCCTTCATTATCTGAAACTTTGCTGTGTAATATTTTCCAAAGAGACTCAAACTTGAATTGCTTTAAATTTCAGGGGTGGAGGAGAGCTAGGCCTTAGCTGGCACAAAGATGGATGTCAGCATAATAAACTCAAAGGTCTCCATGACCTCAAGGCCTGCATCACGCTGCTGCACGAACTGGGGTTCTCTCAGCCAAAACACACAGCCCTGGCAGCTGCCAGTGCTGGAGGAGTTCTTGCAGGAGCCCTGTGCAACACTGATCCAGAACTGATCAGAGCCATAGTTTTACAGGTGAGGTGCTGCAGACCTCTTATGGATTGTAACAAACTGTATTTTCTGTGTCTTTCTACCGGTTTCAGAATTGGAACTGTTGCAATGCAAAATTCAGTTTTCTCATTTGTTTGCGAACACCTTTACTCAGGCATTCACGGTCCTCTGTCCTATTTGCCAACTGTTTTTTCTTTTAATGACTTCTAAGGCTCCTTTCGTAGATGTTCTAAATACAATGATGAAAACTCATCTCCCACTGACAATTGAGGAACAAGAAGAATGGGGAAATCCATTAGAAGATGAAAAATATATGAAGTATATCAAAAGCTATTGTCCATATCAGAATATTAAGCCACAGGTAAAACTATGCTTTCTGTGTGGAATACTACAGTAATAAAGTGTAGTGGTTTATAAGAAAACAAAAAGTGGATAACAAATTAAAAAACCCCTCAAATTATGTCAGTAATAATCTTAGCTGTATTTGGAGTTGCAAGTGACTACTGAGATTAACCAAATGCTTTCTCCTAAGTAATCAACAGATTTCAAAACTTGTTTTTGTTCAGGACTCCTAAGAAGTCATAGATTAATGTATTGCATAACAAGCCTCAACATGCAAAATACCTTCTCTTTCTGTGGGGAGTTTCTGTGGTTATACTGGGTTTTGCAGACTTTGTCACAGAAGGAGGGCAGTATTTTCCAATGATTTAATACCTTCTCAGAGGCAAACACTGAAATGGAAAACGAGCTATAGCTTTGACATTATCATCTCAGGGGAAATCTTTCTTTATTTGAAATAATGTGTTAGCTGTGTTGCATAGCTCCATTAAGTAAAATCTTACTATTTAAAACCAACATTTTCTGTGCAGAAAGATGGCAAAAATAAAGCTCAACTAGTTTTTTAGAGTAATTACGTTACATATGTGTTTTTAGATAAACCCTAACAAGTCATACAGTAAGAGAAAAATTGTTACTTTGTGAGAAGAAAAAGTTACCAAGTATTTAACTGGTTTTGGTTTTTAATCTCAGTGTTATCCTTCAGTTTTTATCACGGCGTATGAAAATGATCAACGGGTACCACTGACAGGAGTCTTACGGTATGTTCAGAAACTTAGGAAGGCTGCACTATGTCATGCCAGCAGGACAAGTGAGAAAGGTAAGGATAAGAATATTACAGATTAATGGAGTTGACTAAACCATAAAAATCTTATTTTTGCTGCTCTACAAAAACCTACTTTTCTCACTTGGATAAAGCTGCAGGTCCTTAGACCAGCTTAGAATGACAGCAAGGCCAGAGCACAGGTGCTTTTATACCTGACACTTAACACTAGCTTTGGGACTCTTTCCAGCAAAAAGTACATTCAAGCCCTACTCTTTTCTAGTACTATCTCATCTGGGGAGAGGCTTTTGCCATTAGGATGAAAAGACGTCTTGAATAACCTTTTCTAAATTTCATTATATCCTGTCTGTGCAAGCTGCACAACTGCAGCTGCTGAGAAATTACAGCAGATGCTGCAGTTGCTGTTATGGTCTTTGCCCAGAAAGAAAAAAGCATGTCTTTCCAAAAAGACTAAAAGAGAACAAACACACTAAGTAGGTATTTATCATATATGCAGTTAATTAAAAAAAACAATTCATTCAGAAAGTCCCTATATGATTTTATTTTTTTTTAAGGAATAATAGAAATTCTGTTGGGACAGAATGCAGAATTATCTATTCCTAAACAAATCCCATCCCCACTTACCTTTTCTCTTGTTCATTCAGTGTAAAGTGATCACTGGCTTCATTGTTCCAGGAAACTGGATTCCTAATATCATCTTAGATGTCCAGACAAGTGGCAGTCATTGTGATTCCTCTTGGGAGCACTCACTGAATGAGGTATGTTCCCTTCATTGCACATGTCCATAGCGTGTTGGAGGGAGGTGTCCCCTCGATTGATACTTTCAGCCTCAGTAGTCATGCAGTCACTGAATGCATGTTTAAAGTATAAAAAAGAAAAACTGCAAGAGCAACTGCTGGTTTTATATATATATAAACCCCAGCAATTTATTTATATAATTACATATATTTACCAATATATATACTCATAGATAGAGACAGTGACAGAGCCAGATTATTGAAATAGCCTCAGAACAGTTCAATTCCTACTGTAATGTGCTGAGAGCTTTGAATTAAAGGTTCCAAGTTGGGCAAAACATTGTTCCAGCAGGGAAAGTCTTGCACTGTATGGTATTAAGTGCTTAAAATTGTCATAGTATTTACTTCCATCTTCCTTATGAGTAAAACATGATGGGTTTGATCTTTACATTTTGAAATGCATGATCTGTACTATCAAAGCTATTAAAATTAGCTTTCAAGATTTTGCACTTTACAGCAGTGTGCCTGTTAAAAGCAACACACTATATAGTGTTATCCATGTCTCAGACTGCCACAACGGGATACAAATATTCATTAAACAAATCCTAGCAAATGTCAATTTAGTTATTGTGGCAGTTACTCCCAAAACAAATTCTTTCAGGAAAAGCTTCATTCTGTCTTAGGGAAAGGTTTTTCTTAGAATTAGTAAAGGAAAGGAAGAAGATTAGAATAGCCACACAGGAGCCTGAAGGTTTATAATGCAAAGAATTGTATTTGGTAATAAAATAGTTTCATTATTTTAGGTCGCAAGACACCTTGCTTTTCTGAACAAAGAACTTGAGGAAGTATGCCATCTCCAGGACCACATCAAATCTTGCAAATAGCTAATAAACGCAGTGACCAGCTGAAGAACTTCGGGTCAGATTTTTATTTGTATGGAAAGCAAACCCCTTCTCCAGGGGATCTCTCCTCTTGGATCCCTGCTTTATGGGCCTAAGCACACAACGCTGGGTATGGCACTGGCTTATACAGACCAAGAACTGAATTTCTCCCCTGCCTAGTAGTGCAGAAGTAGCTGCCTGCATAAATCAGCTTGTTCAGTAAGTTCTGGTCACACAAGCCAGCACTACAGCAGCTTCACATACACTTTGTACAGGCAGCCTTTCCATCGTAAGGCAGCTGTTGTAAGAACACCTTTTACACAGGCAATAAAACTGGTAAGTAATATTTGATGTGAAAGTCTCACTACTTCTAAAACTAATTCCCATATGTAGGTGATGATGGCTGCTGCCCTTCTATCTACACCGCAGCCACAGTGTACTCATTGTATAGTGGGACCAACCAAACTGCAAAGAAATGGACTCTTATGAACAGGAACTTTAGCAGAACTCTGATCTGAGTAAATTACCTTAACTAGCATGGTAATCTTTAAAAGGAGGTGCCAAAGCCCCTCTGAAGATAAGATGAATGCCCCAGAAGATGCTGCCACAGTCTCTCCAGAGGAGAAAACAAAAGAATGCCCCCACTAAAGCAGCCCAGTTCGTAGCTTAGCTGCCCTCTAAGCAAGGTACAAACTGGATGTGCACTGCTTGTTAACATAGATGCTTGGTGCACACCTAGGGCCAGCAGCTGGTACAAGCAGTTACACTGTGGCCATACAGTCCTCAAACCAAAAGAGAGTTCCCCCGAGGGACCCCTGTGTCCACAGCAGACTGTACCAAGGTCAGATGCTGACTCTTCCTTTGGGCCCTGTCAGCCACTGTAGGTGTGGCAAATGCAAATCAAAGCAGTGAACAAGTGCAACGATCAGTGGAGTTGTTTCAGCTGCTTACTCTGAACTAAAGTACACACCCCTCACCTCAGCCTGAGGGGAGGAAGAGAAGAGAATCCAGATGTGTTCTAACTCAGCAGGGAGGGGAAGAATCAATTGGAAATGCAGTCTTGAGTGTAGAATTAGATATATAAGCTATATTTTGTTCTTTTTCTTACTAATTTTTAGGATAATAAGAGATGTTAGAGAGAAAAGACGTCACAACCATATACATTAATCTTGCTTGTGTTTACCTGTTTTAGCAAATACTGGGCCACCCCCTTAGAATAAGTTTCACAAATCTACACATTTGTTATGAACTGCCACAGGCTTTGGACTCCACAGGAGCTCTTAATGACCAACAACTGTAAGGGGCAGCAAAAAGCAACTGGTCTGTTTACTCTCAAAAATACATCCACTTAAACAGGACAGTTTTTTATAAGTTTACTTTTCTTCTCCACAGACCCTAAGGGGGAGTTTATACCATACTTTTTTCCTTTTCATCTCCAATTCAGATACAAGACAATTAAGTATCTGTTTTAGTTTTCAGGATGTTTATTTTGTGCACAAAGTTTTAAAAGCCAAAGAAAGCTGACTATCCCTGAAACCAGTCTCTTGTAAATTAACATGAAAGCTTAGTTATTATACTCCTGTACTTAACAGTTGATGTAGAGTAAATTTAAGGCCATGGAATAACAAGCTTTTTCTGCCACAAAACACTTTCCTTGAAAAGCTTCCATGGTATGCACAGGCTTTTTTGTTTTATATTCGAGGACCAGGCCTTCTCCCATTTCAGTTTTAATTTGCTTGGTAGAGACAGCTTTACCAGCATTGCTGAAATTAGTACTTAGTCTTATAACAGCTTCAGATGGAAGGTTAGGAGTTATGGCTCTCAGGTCTATTGTTGATTCCTGCCCGAAGTTGAGGACCATCATGAAGACTCTGTCTAACCCATCCAGCTCCCTCACGTACACAAACACGTTGCTGTCATTCCAGAGGTAGCACATCCAGCCCCGGTTCAGGGGGAGCTCACTGTTGCGGAGCAGCATCAGCTCTCTGTACAGATTCAGGGTTGAGTTGGACTGGGTCATCTGGACCTGCAACAGGCAGCATGGACAGGGTCAGTTCTTGGCACTGCCTGTAGGAAACACGGCTTCCTTCTCACGCCCACTCCATCTGCTGAGAACCTGCCTGTTGTGCTTGGACAATTATCCCTCTTCAAATCTGTCTGTAAATGTCACTGAAAAACTGCTTTTTCTCATGCACTTCCTGGGTCTTTGTGAAGTGGCAGAGACAGAGGTTATTAGGCCTGACAATTCCCCAGCACTAATGCTCTTGCTTCCTCCCACAGCCTCCTTTTAGCACTGTTGATTCAGGAGAAAGCTGCAGCCATTCAAAGCTTGACACTGAACCTTTTTCATTGAGTCTAATCTACTCAAGTCACAAGGTTTATTTCATGGTTTATATTTTTGCTATCTTAGAATTTTTTTTTCTGTGTTCAATTCTGGTCAGCACTGTAGGTCAGCAAAATGTGTTTGATTCACTGCTCTACTTATGTTAGAGGTGGTTTATGTCAAGTTCTTGTTACGCAGTCAGTGCTTTCTGTAGAAATAGAAATGGGGGGGGGGAAAGACTAGTTTTCAATTTAATATTAAAAGCATTAAAAGGATGTTGTTAAAGAGCCAAGTTGCCACATGAACATGACAATTGCAGTTGCTCTGCGTAAATGAATATAGATGAAGTAGGCTCCTTGCTGGTGCAAGGAATTCCTTTTCTAATAAAAGGAGTGATTGCTGTTTTTTCCCCTTGAGTTTGTTATTACTGCCAATGTCTGCTACTAAAAGGAAGCCAGAGCAAAATAGATACATTAAAATATTTTTAGACCATTAATCTGTCACACATGCAGATACCTACTTCTACATTTACACTTTGGTAGTTGGAGTTAACAGGTAACCAGCTACTGTTGCCTTCAGTAAAACCAGCATTAACTTTCCCATCCCACTGCATGGGAGATTTCCCTGGAAAGGTCACCTAGGAAATAAAAAGTGGTGATTAGCATATTACAAAGGTATTCTTTGAACAGGATGTCCTCACATCTCTCAAATTATCACCATTTCAGTATTGCTTTCTTCAGTTCAAGTTAAATAAAGAAAATGTAATCCTGTTCCAAACCTAAGGACAAAATCAGAACCAACACAGTTCCTGAAGTGGAGGGGAGCAAATGGTCTCAGACACAGCATCGCTGGGAAAAATGTGGAATTCCCAAACAACTCACTAAAGTTCTCATCCTTTGCAAAGATGGTTGGATAAAAGTTTACTAATGACAGCCAGGATATTCTGATAAATACCTAGACATGCAGTGAGTGAATATATGAGGTAGTGAGTCCTAAGAAAAGATGCCATTAAAGTAAACAACTAATAAATGCTGTTCAGTGTCTGTTCTTTTGTAACCATCACACCTTTCCCCTAAGAACTCTTCAAGCTTACATTTGCAAGGGGTACAATTTGGATAGGATTGTTTGTGTTAGAAAGATAAAATTATTATTTCCAAGTGCAAAACTATTGAAAACCAGCTTTTAGCTGATTAAAAACTGTTGATGTAAAGTCTGAAGTTCTCATTTTGAAGAATTCAGAAAAATTCTGAAAAAGCTTCCTCATTGTTATTGAAGAGCTGCCAAAAGATCTGACACTTAAATTTAATGATATAAGAGGGCATAAAATATTTTGCGCATACTTTGAGTGTTTGTTTTCCATGAAAACTGTTTCTCATATAAAGGGCACTTTTCAATACAACCTGTCAGAACAGCAGCCTAACAAAAGAAATTGTCACTTTGCTTTGTGACATTATAAATAACAGGTTTCTCCTTTTTAGCATATTCTGAAAAGCAGGGGGGAAAAAAATCCTAAGTTTTCAACACTGGTAATGCTGTCTTTCATCTTTGCCTCTTTCTGTGTCTCCTGAAGTGTTTTAAATGCTGGGGCTAAAGACTACATCCTGAGCAAATACCCTCCATCTTTCAAAGACACCCATTAATCAGGGAACCTTCCTCTCCAGCTTGAGTGAAGGGTGGGTTTGCATTGTTCCAAAGTGGTGAGCCACAGGGTAGCCACTCAAAGAGAGTGAACCCTGAGGAGCCAAGGGCGAGCCACTTGCCTGAAGAGAATCGCTCTGTGAGCAGTAATCAGCAGCGGCAAGAAAATGCAGGAGATACTCTGACCCAGATGTTTCTCAGAGAAAATGAGATTTCCTTTTAAATCAGAGAATCATTTCCTCACATCTGAATCAGGCAAACTTGGAGATGATCCTGTGCTTCAAGTACCTCTTTCCCTTTGATACAAAGCTTGCCACCACCATGTCAGAGGCTGTCACATTCCCTAACAGAGGCTTCCACAGTGAAACCACCATCTGCCATATGACTGTGTTCTCATGGTGCTCCAATATGGTCACGAGAGGCAGAGGTGAGCTGTTCCCTTTTGGAACAGACTATGCATGACAACCAAAAGTCACTTCTGTTTGCCACCAGGCACCCTCCCCTTTGTGCAGACCCCTTCTTCTGAGCTCGGGCACGCTGGAGACGGGTGTGGCTTGGACAGGTGCCTTTGAGTAGTCAGAACAGAAACATCTGCAGGAAATGATGACTGTATGTGCAGTCTCTCTTGAACTCTGATTTCCTTCAAAAAGCAGCCAAGGAATCATTAATGGATTTTGACATAATGATTAGGGTACTTCATGGGAGGAAGGAGATGGTGACTCCGTTCCACTTGCCTCATGTTACTGTAACACACCTCTATTAACCCAGCCCAAGCCTGGTGTTGGCACTTGCTGTCCTTTCTGCCAAAGGGAAGCGAAGCAAAACAACACTGGTGGAAACCATGCAAGACTGATGTGGAGAAGGACAGAAGTCAAGAACCGTAATTGAAATCTATCAATTCAGACCCACACCAAGGTCTTGGTTCTGCTCTCTGGCCTGGGCATTCCCACATGTGGTCCAATGGTTTTGCCAAGAGGAACATGGAAAACTATGGAAGCAGTGTGAAAGACTAGGTATGAAACAAAAGTTCTTGGGATTTTGAAAGTTCCGTTACTTGGAATTAAACAACAACAGGATCAGAGTTTACATGCACTTACATTTTCTGATGCAATGTTCTCCATGCCTATTTCTTCACCATAGTAAGTTACAGGAGTACCAGGGAGGGTTAAAAGCAGCATGTTCATAACACTGACATACTCTTTCCCAATCCGAGATGAAATACGAGCAGCATTAGGGCTTCCAACCTGAGGAAAACATCATTCCGTTAAACATACATTATAAAATTTTATGGATATGTGAAATTGATTAACTAGTTTGTTACTTGTTTTCCTTCCTCCTCCAGGGCTGTGAGGTGCTTTATCTTTATCTTGGTGCCATTGCAAACTTGTGTCCCAAATAACTTAGTACACAGAAGTCCTGCCAGCAGCAGGAGGCAGAAGTGATGGAGAGAGATAACAACCCTCCAAAATTACAGTTCCCTCGGATTTCTGCCATTTTCTCTGCTGTGTGAAGACTGCTCTGCCTGTTTTGAAAAGATCCCTTGAACATTCCAAACGTGCTTCCCAACAAAGATGAGCAGGTTTTAAGTTAACTGCCCTCAGCTGCCTGCTCTGTTCTGCCCTTGCCCCAGGAGGGTTCCAGAATCCATTGCAGTGAGTCAGTTTATGGTCAAAGATAATTATACCTATCTCACTAGTCTTTTAACCCAGTGCCTCATCCTACACTGGAGACACTGAGGGAGAGGCATGATCATAAATTCCCTTCTGTCACCCTCGCATGGGGAGTGTCACATTTATTGATGGGCAGGAGAGCCAGCTAGTGCCAACAACTGCAAGTACAGCAGCTGAGAGCTCTCACATGGATAGCAACTAGGTCAGCCACGGGCTCAGGCTGCTGCTGATCCCACAGAAATCAATGTATGTGTGTGTTGGGGGATATTCTATCACCATAAAAGGAACTAGCCCCTCCTGTAAGAGTTGGTCTAGAACTTACTGCCCAGTTTGGCCATTTTCCCACAGGCATGTTTTTCATCCACAAGTCGACAGCTTCAAAAATACTGTTGCCTGATAGATTTTTCATGTTAATTAGGTTGAAATTGAAGGGAAAATCTGCTTCTTGGATAAAAGTTGTTCCATAATACATCATTGTTGCTTCAATGTCTTCCTTTTCATCATCACCAGAACCCATAAATCTACAAAGGATTACAAAAATACCACTTTTTGGCTCATTCTTGGTTGCACAGAACAGAAGAAAACTAGAAATGGTTGGATATAGAGCATTAAGAATTACATTCACTTCCCTCCTCCCCATCAAAAAAGACAAACACAGAGAAACAGTATTTTGTAAACCAGACAAAGAGAAATATTTCTTGGAAATTGCTGGTGAAAAATCTACAAGAGTCAACACAAGGTTCAAAGTACCTGACTGAAGTCTTATCTTTCTGAATTCACACCCACACAGTCCCAGCAATTTCCAGCTTTCCTTCACAGAAGAGGACCTGGGGATCCCCCAGGTTGACCATGAGCCATCAAAGTACCCTTGCAGGTGGCTTACAGTATCCTGGGCTGCATTAGAAGGAGTGTTGCCAGAAGGTCAAGGGAGATGATCCTTCCCCTCTACTTTGCACTGGTGAGGCCACACCTGGAGCATGGTGTCCAGCTCTGGGCTCCCCAGTACAGAGAGACATGGACACACTGTAGAGAGTCCAGCAGGAAGCCACTGAGGCCATTAGGGACTGAAAGATCTCTCCAATGAGGAAAGATTGAGAGGTGGGGCTGCTTAGCTTGGAGAAGTCTCAGAGGGATCTCATCAATGTATGTAAATTCATGAAGGGAGAGTGCAAAGACGACACAGCCAGGCTCTTTCCAGTGGTGCCCAGTGCCAGGACCAGAGGCAACAGGTACAAATTGAAACATGGGACATGTGTTTCCCTATGAACATCAGAAAACTTTCCCACTGCAATGGTGACTGAGCCCTGGCACACTTTTCCCAGGGAAGGCTGTAGAGTCTCCATTCTTGGAGATGTTCAAAAGCTGTCTGGACAAACTCCTGGGCTCTAGCTAGCTCTAATGACCAGGGGGTTTGCACCAGAGCACCTCCAGAGGTCCTTTCCAAGCTCAACCATGCTGTGACTTTAACAATCTGACTTGAACTGCACTATTAAAACTAAACAGAACAGGCACAGGGGTGATGATCAGAGTGGTTGTCCATTCTGCTTAGTCCTTGTGCTGGTTTAAAGGTAAACCAGCAGGAGGAATGAGTCTAACTCACAAACAGATTACAAGTCAGAATTACAG
>JAWWEU010000111.1:25930945-25944275 GCA_035583155.1 Acropternis orthonyx | reverse complement strand
AGACAGAGGGTGATTCCTTTGAGGTGCAGGGTTGGTAGATGAAAGAAAAATTCCAAGATTTTAAACCCATAACAGTCCTGTACAGTCCATAGATTGAGCAGAGCTAACAGGGCCAGCTCCTTTCCTTTCCTCACACACTGGGGAAGGGATACTATACCCTATGCACTGCTACTTGCATTTGAGGACTTGTGCATTTTTGTGGCATATTACATTATTAAAAAGCCAAAAAATTTTATTGCTAGCCGGAGGATGATGAATATTAGAGAAAAATCCACCTGCTGCAATAATGATTACCTGTATCTGCCAGGCTCCCTGCTGAACTGATTCATGGTCTGACGGAAGCTACGGATGATGTCATGCATACCCACTTGGGTGGTTGTGTAGTCATGGTAGAGCTGGGAATAGGCTGTGACACTCTCCTGGAAGAAGAATATAGCATTTCACATTAGTTCACCAATATTTTAGATGTCAGAACTCCCTGAATTCTTCCCATCCTTCCCTGAGACAGTGCACCAGTCCACAGAAATTGTAAGTGAAGGGAGTTTAGCATGCCAACACTAACAGTGCACCTGAGGAACTGCAAAGATGTAACAGCAGAAGGCTGATTATTTTGGATCCCGTTCTTCAGGGGGCAAGGCCCACCACAGCACTAACCAGGTGCACTGAGCAGGTGCTGTGGCCACACACCAGGCTTGAAAGATGGACAATGCCTTGATAAGGTACCACAACATCAACAATACCTGTGGAGCTGACTGGTTCTATATGATTTCCACCCCCACAGGGGAACAGTGTCTTAATGCTGAAACCATCAGTGAACATCACCAGGTTCACTACCACAGCAAAAGCAAATAGCACAGGTAACAGTGTTCATGCTTTTGAGTGCCTCTGGCCACCCCTCACTGTGACCTACTGCCAAGAGGAGGGTTTTTTTACAGCCTCAGCCCAGTGGGCTTTCTCTCGTGAGCGCTCCCTCTGCAGAGCGCGCACCCGCCTTCCCAGGGACACCCTGACCCAGCTTTCCTTCAGCCACAACCAAGAACATGCACTCTCCTCTGTCTCCACAGGACATACAGGGCAAAAGCAAAGACAGAACATATACATTACTCCATTCTGAGACTTGTTCACTTGAGGCTCATCTCGGAGATGTGTTGCTTCCAAGAGGAATTTAACAGTGCTGAAACTAAACCCATCGACTCCTTTGTTGAGCCAAAATTTCATAATATCCTGGAGAAAGATTAAAATTGAGACATTCAAGTGAGCCCACCCCATTTGAAACAGCATACTCTTAAAAAGAAAGCTAAACCTTTAGGAAGTGTTAATACATAACAGTATGTACTCTGTACTTTTCCAGAAGTCAAAGTGAATCATGTTGATCTAAGGTCAGACTAAGATCTAAATAAAGCATGTCTTATTATTTCATCCAGTACAAAAAAGAAAAGGACTGGTCTGTAACTCCCCCCGTAATTCAGGAGACCAAAGCCAGGGTATGACTTGCCAAAAGCTGTTCCTCATCTCATCCATCAGGCGCTGTTGGTGAATACTCGTCACGGCTGCACACAATTAGAACACATTGATTCAAATATGCAAGAATATGTTGTTCTGTACAGACCTTGTGCCACCAATTTTCTTTTACACAATAGAGCTCTTAAAACATTTGTTCTCTCTTATTTGACTGTTGTGAGTTTTATTTTATTTTCAGTCTTATTTATTTGCAGGAACACAAAAAATTACTATCCAACAATTACAATTGCTATTGATTTGTAATTTCACTATCAAATGGAGAGGTTAGTCACTATTAGTAAAATTATATCCTACTTCAGTGACTATTATATTACTCCAGTTTTAATTGCTGTAGTTTTAACAAAAAATGTCTAAAGTTCAGTCCCCCGACACAGTATTTGTCTTCATCTGAGGAAAAAAATCTTTTTTATATATTTTTTTAAAGACAGCTATTGAATTGCCTTTTTTTAAATGTATGAAGTACACTTGGCTGAATAGGCTGGACCAGAACTAGTCCACACTTGAAGCTTTACAGATTTTATTTTGGCAAATACAGACTCTGCCTCACTGAGCTGCACTTTCTCCTACCACCATTCTAACCCTCTAACCTTCCAGAACAGGATTTTGAATTAAAATGCTAGACCAAAGATTCACCATGACATTCACAAGCATTTACCAAAATTTGGTGTTACCAGGCCAAATTTACTAGTTTTCATGTCACGTTTTGGCATAGGAAATGGAGCTTGTCTTTGCTACTGGAGCTTCAGTAATGTATCAGGTACCATAAAAAAAAATAATTAGCCAAGACCATTAAAAAGTAAGTGTGATGCTATGGAAAAAAAAGGTGCAAATGGCAAGACGTGGCATTGAGGGAAGTATCAAGGCACAGAGAGGTTATAGCAGAGTTCTTCACAGACCAGCCCCAAAGCAGTCTTGTCTCATGCTTTAGTTAAAAAGGGTCACCAGCAGTGATTTGTTTCTTCAAGTACATGCAGTACTCATGTGATGAGGGGAAAGGCCCCACAGAGCCAGTGAGACCATCCCAGTAGGACTGGGCAGCTGGGAAGACTATTGCCAAAGAAATGCACCAAAATTCAACAGTACAAAGGAGCAAACACTAAAGGATTAAATCAAAACACCTGCAGTAGCTGTACAACCTGACGAGGTATAACTTTAAGGAAGAGGGAAATAGAAGCAGCAATTTTCAGACTTCCCATGTTCAAGCCCATTTCCCCATATTTAAATGAATTCCACATTGTCTTCTGGGAGACCTGATGCAGACAGGCACGAGATTCTATCTGAGCACCACCACCTTCCTGCAGTAAAGCACTCTCACTGTGAAAGCACTCTCATCAGTCTCTTTCCCCTGTAAAGTCATCAGACACGAAGACAGATTGAAGCTCACTATCTTGCCCTTATCCACAAGCCCAGGCATTCCTTGTAATTCAAATCAGCATGCCTCGGAAACGCATCTCTGTTAAAACAAGGAGCCATCCCTACATTTACTGGCTAATTAACAGCTCCTTCCATCATAAGAGATAAAAACTTCTCTCCACTTGAGCACATCAGCTCTGCACAGGCTTCAGTGCAGGCGCAGTTTTACATTCCATGTCAATATTTCCATTAATTGTCCCAGATACAACATCCAAGCATGCTAAATGCCTTCATCCTTGGCTTTTGATGTAGGGGGGAATACAGGCAACTTCCAGACAGCAGTCACATTGGATTATTTGAGTACTAGAACCAACTTCAAAGCAAGTAACAGAAAGCAGTAGCTGTGCCTTCTTAAAACCCAAAGGACTGCAACAGCACCTGCTGCCAGTATTACCACTCAAGGATGATTTTATTCATATTTTTGGGGAGGGGTCCCTTGTTTGCTTTTAAATTAAAAAGCCTGGAAGTAAAGTAGATACTGGAAGCATTACAGCACAAAGCTTGAATTCTGCTATAAACTTCATGTTTTTCTAGGCACCTTTTTGTTCCTCCAATCGTTTACGTATGCTGCAATCCTTGAATTACTTCCAACTAGACTGCAAATTGTGTAGCACAGGTAATCAGAGAAATCAGGTGTAGAAATAGCTGCTTTGCTGTTGGCTCAGCAGCAGTGGGTTCCATACTTACATGGATTTCCTGTTGGACAGCAAGGTTGCGAAAATTTAAGTCTGGCTGTTCCTTCCCAAACTGATGAAAATAACACTGCTTTCTCACATCATCAAACTGCCAGCTGGAATTTCCAAAGACACTCACCTGCCCACAGGAGAGAAGGAGATAATAAGAACTCCTAATTCAACAAACATTCACTCTTGTGCATACTTTAAAAAGTGGGGCATTACAAGCATATAAAGCACAAAATGCCTAATCAATGGACTACACTGTGAGTAGATTTTTGTACTTATGTTTTTCATTTCTTTTTCCTACTAGCTGCTCTCCCTTTAGTTGTGCTTCTTGTTCAGTGTTGTGGGGTTTGGAGTTTTTTTATTAATTAGACCTTCATTGGGAATTATTTGGAATAGAGGGGGGAAACATGGGTGGGAGCATTTATTTTGGAATTTCTTTTCCTAAAACTTATTAAAAATAGTTAATTTAGAGCTTTCTGCAATCTGGTATTATCCCTCTGAAGCACCAACAGCAGTCAGCATGTTAAAAATGTTAACTTTATCATCATCTCTGTAATAGAAGATTCCAAAAGTTAAGACAGCTCTGAAGACTCTAAAGAGAAATTATACTAACTGGTACTGGTATTAACTCTAGTTCATTGACTATTAATTATTATTAACTATTAATATTTATTAACTGTTAATACTAGTATACTAACTGGTACTAGTATTAATTTCACCTTGAGTTTTTAGAATATACAAGTTCTTAAACATGCCCCCATCAGTTCAAATTTCAAATAAATCTATCTGAAATAGGCAACACGCTTTCTGGCCTGATCACCTTCCAGGCAAAAAAAAAAAAGAAAGAAGCCAAGGACACCTTGTTTTATTTCCTTCCCTACCAGCTATGATTTCACAGGATCAGAGCACCCAGACACAGGAGCGGGCATGTGTGAACAACTTGTGCACAGTGTTCCTTTTCTGTGTTTGTTTAATGAATGAAGATTAACACTGAGGTAAAGAAACAGAAGTTAGTTTTAAAATTCTGTTTAAGTTAGGAACTTCCCTCCTGATCTGGTTTAAATCTTCATCTCCACTAGGTCAGTAGCAACACCAGTTTGTACCTCTCAGCAGTCACTTATAACCCAGCATACAATGGGGCAGTCAGGCTACAGCTGCCTCTGCTGTGCATTCAGCCTGGGATTTGCAGTGTCCCTTCCCGTGATTACCCAGTTATTTGGAGGAATGACTGAGCCAGCAGCCTGCCTGCAGTCCTGCCAGATGTAGTAGTCTGTGTACTTCCCGGTCCGATTGCGGCTCAGCTGAAACCATCGGTGTTTGTCACTTGTGTGGTTTGGTATTAAATCCATTATCACTTTTAACCCTTAAAAATCCAAATAAAAACATTAAAAAAAAAAAACATAAAAAAACCCAATCAACCCACAACATGAAATTTAGCCTTTTGACACAAAGTTCATATTTATTTCTTAATGCAGTATTAGAGGTGTTTGGGCTTCTTCCATCCCAAAGGGCTGGCAAAGGAGAACATAAAAGTCCCAGACTACCAAAACAGTTAGACTAACTAGAGTTTGCAAGTAGCTGGAACACACCTTGCTGGCACAATTTCCCTCCAGCACATTGCCTGGGAGGGAAAGAAGGCTGAAATGAAAAATATCAGAACAGCTTTCTGCTGTTACGAACAACTTCCACTAACTCTGACTTCAACATCTGTCTCTCACCTCACCAGTCTAGAATCCAGTGAGCACACATTCTTCATCACCCTTCCTAAAGGCTAGACATTTTATTGAAATCTCAAATATTTCTGCACTGGCAAACCATTTTCCACTCAGCTCGACAGCTGTAAGAAGAAACACCTGAGCAAACATTCTGTCTAAGGCATAAACGCAGCAAACCAAGGATGCAATCACAGGAAAGAAGCATTATGTTCCTGCATGTTCAGTCAGGAATAACTGCACCTCAGCCTTGGTGCCCAGACTCTGGATCCCCAGACCACATGCAGGAGGGGGCACAGATGGTGTGCCAGCCCAGCACCCACAAACATCCTCGGAGGGGACCATGCCTTGCAGAGGACATGGCATTGCCCACTGTGGCTGCTGTGGCTCCCTGTGGCTTCAGTCCTGCTTCCACAGCACTGCCCCGGCACCAAAAGGCAGGAGTCAACTGTAGAGCTCACTCGTACCCTTTGCTGGCACCTCAACCTGCTTCTGCTCAATGCCACCACAGGGGGGAATTGCCAGGTGCACAAACTCAAATCTCAGGTTATGTCCTTGCACTGTGAGTTACACCTTTTTAATAGTGACTTTGCTCAGCAGTGCAGCTTACCTCTGTCATGTATGGCTGCAATCAGGCTCTCAAAATCGCTCATCGATCCAAAAATGGGATCAATGTCATAGAAGTCTTCAGCTCCATATCCAAGGTCTTTCAAAGGGGACTTAAAGAAAGAGGTGATCCAGATGGTTTTTACATTCAAATACGTAATATGGTCCAGTTTTTCTTGGATACCTATTTAAAGAAAAAAGGACATCATCTGGTTAGAAAAGACAAAAGGTTTTTGTTTTAAGTTCGCCGTGGGCTCTCAGAGATGGTACACAGGTCCCTTTTATACATAACTGTCCTGTTTTCACTGCTCTCAGGTAGCAGGACAGTCTTGACATTTCTTCAGGGATAGCGTGAGATCACAAAACAGAAACCATTCAAAGCCACTTTTACATGGAAAATAAGGCAGGAATTAAAAAATTAGATCAAAACAAATTTATATTCTATATTATAAAACATTTACAATTTCATTTAACAAATTTAACACCCATTTCTGAAAACAAACTCCTGTATTTTGTTAAAAAGAAGCAGAAGCATTGCTTTTCCAGTTCCAAGAACATCAGTTAATCCTCAGGCCACCCAAATGGAAGCACAATTTTAATGGAAAGATCTCAGTTTTTTTCCTGACTTTGAAAAAGTCTCTCATGGGGTTTTTCTGTTGTTTTCTGTAAGGACACCTCACTGCAGCCTCCCCTAGTGTTTTTAAACCCAAATCTTTTAATCTTTCTGACATGTTACTGCTGACCTGCAGCTACAGAAACAGTTTCTGCTCTTCATTTGCCAGTAGAGCACAGCGTGGCTACTGCTCCTTGTTTAGAAATGTGTTGTCCATTTTGGTGTCGAGTCTTCTCTTTCTACGAGGCAGTCTCAACTAAGCTACTGATAAGTGGCACTGTCCATGCGTCCTTAAGAGCTAAAAAACACCTAGACCATGAACAAAACATGAAGTAACACATCTTTCTCTCTTTGTCAGTTTTAGTTTTCTATAAGGGAAGGGGCCAACCAAGCAACAAAGTGCTCACCACTGCCCATCCTCCTGACTGACCTCAGTTCTGTGGAGACATTTTACTCTGACGGTAGAACATCCATTCTAACTCCAGGCTTAGGCTTAACAACTTGAGCAAGCAACTCCTGGATTTATTCATGACAATGTGAGTTGCCATTAATGTTGTCAGACTACTTTTCTTTCCCCTCTTCATTAGGGTGGCTTTGTCTATTGGACTGTATTTTTTTGTTGGTTATGTTTTTTATAAACACACACACAGACAACTGTTACACATACCAAGAATGAAAACTGACCCACCTTTCAGATCTCCATTCCCATCCATGTCGCTGTCCTTGAAGGAACGAGGATAGATCTGATAAATAGGACTAGCTTGCCACCAGTCAAGGCACTTCGGAGAGAGAGCAATAATTGCAATCGTAGCACACACAAGCGCAACGGAGGCAGCAATTATGAGCCAGAAGAGAATCTCCCTGGTGACTCTGTACCGGGCTTGGCTGGAGAACTTCAGCAGCACCTCCTTTGGCATCCCGGCATAAGGTTTTAGCACTGCCTCTTCCTCAGCCACGGGGTCCACATCAACGGTGCACGGTTTTGGCATTTCGTCTTGGCTACTAGTATCTGTTCCCTTGTCATCAAAAGCCTCATTTTGAACAAATCCATTGTTCTCCACACCTCCCTTCTCACTCAGCTCCATAGGTAAGCTCTTCGCTTCCTCCTCAGCTAGTTTATTTCACAGGTCTTGTCCTGGAGGCTCAGGCCACAGCAAGGAACCGCTGTCTACCACGCCTTTGTTCAGTGAAATGAGAAGCAGTGCAATTAGCATCTGGGTTGATAATCAATCCTAACCAACTGGTCAAAGTTCCAAAGGGACAAAAAGGGCAAAATGCTGCCAATTTTCTGCAGACTCTGCACCTTCAGCAAGATAACCAAATGCTATTGTTCATACCAGCTGAGCACAGTTATGTTTATTGTTGCTCTCCAGTACACCAAACTTCTTTCCCTTTGACAGAGGGTGGAAATTCGGGCTTTACCAGTAAAAGATCGAGTAAATATGCAGCTTTCCGGACAGGCCACAGCATCCCCCTGCCTAAGGCAGTCTGAATATGGGTAATTTAAACACAAGCAGCAAGAGAATGAGGTGTTGACAACTGCTGGCCCAAAAGCAACAATACAAACTAAGAAGAAAAGACCCAAGGGTTGGTTGGGCTTCTTTTCCTCAGCTTAGAAAAACAACACCCCCAAACTAACCCAGCCCAGCCCACCCACAACTCTTAAGCACTGACAGGGCTAAGGCACATACCAATCCTGGGATTTCACAGCATGAGACACGAGAGGGATTGCTACATGCAGAGCTAACCCTGGGTCAGGACAGGATCATCACTCTGCACAGGCACAAGCAAAACTCTAGAGAAAAACTCTCTGCCCACTATTAAAATCCATTCCTCCCATTAAAACAAACAAAAAACCCAAACAAACAAAAACCCCCAAACAAATAAACAAACAAAAAACAAACAAGAAAAAGAAAAGAAATATTTAAAGGAATCTTTCCCTTCTGCCTCTTTCTCCCCTTTCCACTACTCTAAGCAGGAAAAAGCACTGCCCAAAGTCTGCAAAGCATGCATACATGTACACATCTGTGTGCCCTAAGCGCCAGCTGCCCTGAAGTCAGCGAGCCTGTATCCATCAAGACATCCCCTCTGGCCAATGCCCCTGCCCAGGCATACCAAAGGATACACAAAGCAATACATATTTGCCAAGGAGTTGTCTTATCACCTGTAAAAGTAAATACCTGCCCATGACCACACGGTCAGGGTCCCAGGGAAACTCTCATGGACAACCACAGTGGAGAAAAGGATGGGGTTTGACTCAAAACAAGTGTTACCATATTCGCCTGAAACCATGAAGGAAGTTTGTAAACCAAGGACTGTAAAAAGTCCATCATGCAATATTCAAATTACTCAAATTTCTTCAGTAGCTGAGCTAAGAAGTATCTTACACTGATGGATTTAATCCTTTTCTTCCCCTTCCTCACAGCAGTGCCTGGCAGCAACCTCAGCCTCTGCAGCATCAGGCAGGTGCCAGAGCATCTGAAGTAATGGCAGTAGTTTCAGTGCCTGTAATTCAGTATGGCCAGGAAATTCAGAAGTAGGAAATTATTTGAAACAGTCTCACTCCCATCTAATGACTCTACAGTCTTAGCATCATCATACCAGTAAAGTTGTAAAAGTTCCCAGGCAGATACGGTACACTCAGGGCATAAACTTGTATTTAGTACAACGCCAATCACTCCCCTCCACATTTCAATTGTTTCATTTCAATGATTTAACTTTCAATTAAAATAGGAAATGTGTAAATACCGAAATATTTTTAGCTTGCATCATGTGCACCTCAAGACTTAATACTCCCCACCTTGTTTTTTTTTCCCCCAAACTCAGAGGCTTAAACACACCCGTAGCTCCTTGCACTACCCAGAAGCACTTGGTACCACATCACAACTGCATCATGCAGAACTTGTCCCAAGCCAAGTGAGCATTTCTTCTGAAGAGCATTTATATACTTGAGACACAGATCAGCCCTTCTGCAAGTCCAAGGAAGCGTCTCTGGCACATCACTGGGGCACAGACATGTAACTTAGCACGACAAATAGCTGCTCAATAGGCAATGCTACATGACTGTGACTGAAGTTAGTTTGGTGTCTAAATCACCAGCATTTCATGCAAATTTAATCAACTCTTATCCCTGACTGATTGCTCTTGCCTTGCATTGTCCCTGCCTCATGCCAGGTGAAGTATTTAGGCAGATGTGCAGTGAGCCAGACTGGGAAACAGATTTGGCTGGAAAAATCTAATTCTTCAGAAAGTTCTGTCCAGTGAGACCACACCAATGCTTCAGCCAGACAAGTACAGGGAGGAGCAAGGCAGCAGGCAGGGAGAAGGGCGAGGACACAAAGCACAACCACTCGACTGAGCAGCCCTCCAGTGAAATCACTGCCTTCATGTCCAACATTTGTTTTAGTACATTACGGTCCACCCCTCAGAGAAAGTCACATAATCCCACAGTCCTTCACTGCCGGGAGCAGAAGGCAGTTAAGCCTCACACCCACCAACACTGCTGGAATCAAAGATGGGGAGAAGGTTTAAATTTCATGAATGGCTCATCTTGAGTCATGCATGAAATAAATCTGCAGAGGATCAGGGACCTAACTCCAGTTCACCCAAGTACTACATTACCATTACACAAAACACTACTGAAAGTTTGGTTCCAAGTGAGTATTTCAGCCGCTCCCTCACCTCTTCCCTTTAAGCCAATAAACTTTCTGATAATAATTGCCTGCATGGACATGTTTGCTTTATCTAAAGGGGAGATTACCTTTCGTGTGCATACTTTTTACAACTGGTAAGGGCCAATTCAGTATTTCAGTAGTCAGAAGTTGCCACTGCTCTCCGAGTGTGCCAATTGGAAACCATTACTTTCCCCTTATCTGGACATCTTACAGGAGCACAAGGGCCAATGCCTGCTCTACGAATCCCGCTGTGCGAAAGCTGTGCCTTCAAAAGAGCCCCTCTTGTCCTAATGTAATCCTCAAGTAATATTAAAGGCTTATTTATACCTTAAGCAGGACAGATCGTGTCTTAATTGCCAAGCGTCTGGCTGAAAAGAGGAGGATTATACTGCTGTGGTAGATAAATGCAGCACGCAGGAGGCCGTGGAGAGATGAATCCGTGTGTGCCACCTCCAGTGGCTGCAGGGCACGCAAAGCTACAGCAACACAATCACTGAGAGGTTAAAACAGAACATAAACCATCCTGGGAACTACCAAGCGGCAGTCTTGGTGAACATAGGTGTTTTTAGGGTCGGACCGACTGGGCTTACAGCCAGACTTCAGCCATATTTCAGATGAACCCCATGTTGCTACGTAAGAGCTGAAGTGTCAGCGGGTACCAGCAGAACACAGGTACACTTAGGAGAGAAACCCGGATCTTGAATACTAAAAATTCTTCCAGAAAACCTTCAGGAAATACACACCCAAGGAGCATAAAATAGGTCTGGATGATCAACTGCCAAGGACCCAGGAGAACAAGCCCAAGAATCTGGTATTGTCTCCTATATGCTTTTCCTCATAGACTAAAAATAAAACCACACAGGTGTTTTGTTGTTATTACAGACCTTTCTTTTTCTTCTCCTCATCCTGAGGAGTTGCTTGCCTTAAAATTATTTGATAAAGGAAAACCGTAAACTTCATCTTAAGAGAAGCAGATCACCAACAACTCCCACTGAGCTTTAACTTTTTCCTTTTAAAATATGTTTTATGTATGCAGGCACTATGCTTCTGGCTTGCTCTCAAGCAATTCTCAAATGGTTCCCTCCTGAGCGATTTTATAGTTTAGCGGGAGTAACTAGGCAATGCAACTGCGTTAGCAGAATCCATTGAAAAGCATTAAGTAATAAAGAAAACACTTGATATTCTCTGCCAGTTACTCTGTTTACCTCGGGGTTAGGTAGGGAAACAAAACCAATCGGTATGTGGGCAGTAATAGCTGCTATCTCCACACAGATTGCCATGGTTATTTCTCTAAGATGGAGGGGTTAATTTCCACAAGTATTTCTTATATATAATTATTTAGATGCACTGACTGACTTAGTCATCTACTGTTTGATGCTCTACAAATGCCAAGTAGCTTGCCGGTTACTCAATACTATACATATTATGCTGAAAACCATGCAGAGGAGTGATTATGCACCCTAATGTGCTAAGTGTAGGAAGACATTTATTGTTAAAAAGTTCTCTTGCTTAATGCTTTTTCATTAAAAGGTTTGTTGCCACTGGAACTGGTCTGACATAATGCACTTTACCACTAAATATAACCTCATTATTTCCAGTCACAGGGCTAGATTTATGCCTGTGTAAAAAGCAGACAGGACAGTTGTCGCTTTTTCCTGAGCAGCTCCAAGACTGGTGGATAACCTGACCTTTAAGGCTGCCTTTCACTCGGCACCAGGACAGTCCTCTCCTGACCCAGAGGGCAGCTGCCAAGAGATGGTCTTCAGGAACAAGTTTCTAACACAGTATCTTTTACCCCAGGAGTTCATGAGCATGTCTGAAGGTTCTGGCATCAGCTTTAAGTCCTCCGGGTGGCAAAATGTAATGGCATAGGACACTGCGACATGGTTTGGGGGGGGGGGGTGTTACTTTTTTAGTGCTGCTAGTCCACTAATGGACTATGCCATTAAAAGCTAATATCATTATATATGCTGTACTTGGCCCACGTGATACATCAGGGGTAGGTTTCAGGGGAAGGAGACACCTGCCCCCCATGGCTGATCAGCATGGCTGGCTTCTCCCACTATTTTTAATGAAAACAATTACCCACTAATTCTTGCTGTTACTGTGGCTGCAAGAACAACAGCAGGGATGTCCTCCCCTGCAGAGGGTCAGACACTACACTGTCACACACCCATACAAAAACTTAAACTCCAGGTTTGTTACCTCTCCAGGACGAAGCTCACTGGCCTAACTGCACCCTTCTCAATTTACACTCTTCCCTTTACCGCACTCATCCGTCACATTTTTCTCCTGGGGGATAACAATTTCAAAGGATTTTCTTTTTCAACCTATTCCTTAAAGCCTTTCCCAGCAAGGAACCCAGACCTCGATTTCACCCTTGTGCGAACTGACACTGCACAGTATCCAACCCTGGCAGACTACTGCTGAAGTTTTGATGCCTATAAACTCAGGAGTGAGTGTGTTCCTGAAACATCCCCGAAATGGGAGATCTGCAATACACACAGCAGAGCCAGGCAGCCCAACAGGAAGCCAAGAACAAGCTCAAAAAACAAACAAAAAAAGGCATTGCACTGCATCACCACCAGATCCATCCTTTGGATTATCAGAAGGCAGCACCCCATAAGCTACATCTCTCTTTGCTGGGGCTTATCTCTGACAAAAATTTACATTCACTCAATAGTAACTGAGGAGCAAGTTTTGGTTTGTGGAACACGAAGCATTTCATCATGTGGAAGTGTGAAAGGATTTACAGGAAGGGGCTGACAGGCAAGGAATACTGTGTTCTACAGGGCTGCCACTGCATGAGCACAGCTATTGCCATACTATACAAGCTGTGATGCCTTTCACAGTGCTTTTCTCAGTTTCCCCACCTGTAGGAATTACTTACATAATTTCACAGTTATATATGGTGCTCCATATGAATTTATTCCCTTTCCCTGTCTCTCTCATTGCATGTAGATAGGCCCTTCTGCAAATAATTTGCTTTTCCACATGTATCAAATTGGTGACACACATTTCATGATCAAGCATACTGTTATGGGTTTAAAATCTTGGAATTTTTCTTTCATCTACCAACCCTGCACCTCAAAGGAATCACCCTCTGTC
>JAWWEU010000111.1:25916218-25930845 GCA_035583155.1 Acropternis orthonyx | reverse complement strand
AACTGTAATTCTGACTTGTAATCTGCTTGTGAGTTAGATTCATTCCTCCTGCTGGTTTACCTTTAAACTAGCACACATACTCAGGCTGTGCTCCTGTAAAAAACCTTCCTGCCAAAAGATCTCACTTCTTACCAAAAATCTCCAGTCTTTGTACAGACAACTTCACTCACTAGTATTGAATTGCATCCCAAGGCTTTTACAATGGCTGCTTGGGACTAACAGTTCATCAGACTGTTCCACATCAGACCAGAACAGTGCAGGAATGCATGTGTGGGTCTAAAAATCTATGTGAACACTGGGAATAAAAACAGAATTTCAAGTACATATTTTATTAAAACCCCCAAAACCAACAAACCCCCAATCCTCCCATTCAGGTGGATGGACACAGCGTGCTGCACAGCAAGAGCTGGCATATGCAACATTCTGTATTCAAGGAAGGGGCGCTCCGGCCAGCACAAACTAGACCTGTGCATCAAGGAAACATTCCACAACTGTAAGCAGTCATTTCCAAAGATACACATACCATTCGGTGTGAACATAGGTAGCAGAACTTACATTTCATATTCACATGAACATACAAAGAATAAAACTGAAGACAATCCTTGCTTCCCATAACTGCTAAAGCACTAATTCTCAGTGCTAAACACTGCCTAAACCAAGCTTTGGTATGGAATTGCCTGGCATTCAAGGATCCAGCTTATCTGGGTGGAAGTGCTGCTTGATGACAGGTGAAGAAAGCATCACCAGGAGCAAACACCACCCTTGCCATTTTGAACTTTGTGAATCCACTGACCTGTGTGGGCTTTTTGGTGCCAGATCTCATGTTATGTGTCTGCATAAAATAGCTTTGGCACCTGGCTTGTTTATATTGGTGAACAAACATAATCCCACATCCTGCAAACATTCACATAGTGCACTTCAGTCCCCCTCTCTGTTCCTGTCATTCAAATAGTGAAGCAATAACTATCACACATACCTATTCCCCCCACTTCAAGGATAATTACAGTATGTCTGCTCTTCATTATATATATATAATGAAACAGTCTCCCATGGTTCTCACGCTGTTAGCTCTGTCTGGAAGTCTGTAGCACCAAGTACATAGGGACAATGCAAACTGGTTTTATCCTGAGTGGATGTCCTGTTTGCATTTCAAAGACAGATCTTCTAATTATTTCAGTACTGAAGGCTGAACAGGAAGACAGGGGTACAACGTCTTTAAGTCACTGATCACATAATACCCATTTTGTATTTTTTCTCCTTTGGCTTCATTTAATCCAAAAGCCTTTATCTAATGCAGTTCTAAGCATAAGGGCTAATAAGATCATATGAGAAGTTACATCCACAAGATATAACGTAAAAAACAAGCCAAAACCAACCAAACAAAAAAAGTTCACAGAAACAGCACTTGAAATATGGTAGTCACATGTAAAAAAAAGTTGCTGCAATTACACACTTGGACCTCTGTGTTTCCCTCTTTAGTAAACTGAGTGGGAAGTGAAACACAGTAACTTATCTCTGAAGCAGTAGCATGGAACTTGCTATATGTTTTTAAGGTAAGGACAAGTAGGAATGAAGAGATGAATGTAAAATATATTTCACCATTCTAAAATTTCACAGCCAGCACAATGCCAAAAGTACTAACGAAAAGTAGAGACACAGAAGTTCTTGTAAAGCACCACATTTCCAAACATGTCGCACACTGTTTGTGTTAGCGGAGTATTTCCTTCCAAATTAAATGCAGATTTATTTGAGCCAGAAAAGGTATTTTGCTTTGATTTCATACATTCTCTGCTCCCAAAGGTGAAATATTATTATTATTTTAATAAATAATGGCCAGACTTTGTGAACGAAGATCTGGGGAAGGGCTCTCCCCACGTGGGTGTGCCCTTCCAGCCTGCGCAGTGGATTTTTTAGGTGAAGCACAGCGTGCGCAGAACTGGCCCCACCGTTTAAGTCCTAAGGTCCATTTGCCACGGCCAAGCGAGCTTGGACAGTGACAGTGAAATCCTTGGGACTGTCTACAGCACCTGGTACTAACCGGGGCTGACCCTGCTGAGCATCCAAGATCTGATGGGATCGGATGGCCGGGAGGCATTTAACTGCCATGGGGACGGTCCCACTGAGGACCCGAACTCGGGCCCTTGGGATTCAGAGTCCAGAGTGCTAACCATTACACCACGGGACTGCCCCTATTATTATTTTAAATATACTAGAAAAAGGTCTCTGTTTTATCCAGCCAGGTCAAAATCCTTATTGCACAAGTGAACTTAGTTGTGTTTTTGAAGATGGATAAAGCATTATAAAAAAATAAATCTGAGCGAATTATCCAGTTTCTCCTAAGAACAACAAACTAAATACTGTAAATTATTTGTCCAGGATTAAGCAGACACCCACTGTTTTGCATGTGAGTAACCTGCCAAACAAAACAAAGCCAATATTGACAGAATTAATTCAATAGGGATGGGGTTAAGAAGTTTCCTTACAAAAATAATGGGAAATATCTTTTCATTAATGCGATCAGACTTTAACATGTATTTTACTTCATAGTTAAAATGCATTTACTTCAACGTTTCCAGCTAACTGCAAAATGTAGGATATTTACTAAGCTGTATTTAATGTTCACTCCCCAAAGAAGAGTTCAAGAGAGGTGCGTCTTCACCACAGTTTCTCTTTTAGCGCATTTTTTATATGGACAATTCAGATTTTTCAAGAAAAATAAGTAATACCTTGCAAGGAATATAACATACACATACGTTTTTAGGTACCCTTTCTAAGTTCTAGATACTAACTCCTGAAAGCAGTGTTTTATCTCAGAAGACAATTTTCATTCTATGATTTTCTGTTCAATTTCTCTCACTTAAGCTTTGCAGCTATTTCAAAGTGATAAAAGCAGTATTTCTATGTTGAAATATCTGACAAATTTCCAGTATCATTATCAGGGGCCTCGTGAATTTTATTCTTTCCCGGTTTCTAAAGGTCAATAGCAGTGTCCTTACAACGTCAAACACTATTACACCATAGACTCAACTTTCCCACAACTCACCTTAAATTCCACAAAGTCCAAGAAAGAAGAAAATCAGGGTAAAAGTAATTTCTGAAACAGACTTGATACAACAGGAAAAAATATTTAGAACAAGACTGTTTCAATTAGTTGCCACAAATCTTCAGAATGCATCTTCCTGCTACAGTGTTTTTTTTCCTTTACTAGGAAGGCCAACTGCCTTCAGACAAAGGTTACCAAACAGATGGAGAATATCCATTATTTTCTCTCCTATCAGCCCATCCCCGTGACCTGAACCCTTATCAGTCTTTGTTAAGTTTTAAAAGCAGGTGCTGATGCCATCATTAGCTGATGTTCATTCACAGTCATTAATGACAGTATCAGCCCAGCAAAGACAGTTTCTGATGGAAATTCCTGGTCAAGCTGCACATAAACAACCAAGGACAGCCAAGGGGACAAACAGCCAAGGGGACAAGCAGGAAACACTCATCAACGGAGAAGGAAGAGCTCAATAACCCCAGTCAGCTTCTAAATCCAGGCATCACAGCAGAGGAGAGCTTTACAGCTTCTGAAGTTAAAATAAGGTCTTTGTGGGAATGCAAATTTTCGGATGTACAAAGAGCCAAGCACAGCAGCACTGATTCAGTGCATAACAAGGGTGAATGGGGGAAACAAGCGGCAACCTCAAGCAGTGAGCTGAACACAAACAGGAGGCTCAAGCATGCTAACGTGCAAAAGATGCTCATCTTGTGATCAACAGAGAAGCAGCCAGGTGGGAATATGAGATGGTACAAGCCAAGCATAGCTAAGTCAAGTCTGTATAGTAAAAGTCCAAATAAACACAAGCAGGACAAGTTCACATTGGCACACAGAAGCAGATTACAAAGATACATGAGACCCCAGGTGGAGCTTCAGCTGTGTAAATTGCATACTTACCTGGATTACACTGCATAAATTCAGTGATTTTTGGGTACTTTCTTCTGGTTTTGTCAAATTGGCTTCATCCCTGAGAGCATCCCATGCAGTTGCTTACCTGTACCAACGCAGCTACATCCCTCTGACTTAAGTTTCATTTCAGAGCTAAAAAAGGACTATGAAGAAGCAAAACCAACACGCCTTCGGTAGACAATCCTTAAATCTAAAATTTGCTTTTTAGTCCAATGAAACCCAAATTACCTGATAAATGAAAACCTTCTTAGCACTGTGGGTTTGCTTTCTTTTTGCCAGTATAGATCTGATACCTAATGTTAGGCAGCATCACTTTTTGCTTCATCTCCCAGAGACAAAAACTGCCCACTACAGTTTGGTTCAATGCTGTAACTAATCGCAAGTTCCTATTGATTTTGACTTCCACTATGAACCTTCAAATCAAAATGACTGGTTTTCTCGCACTAATTTTACTTTCTAAGATATAAGCCAGTGATTTTAGCTGAGTGCACAAAAGCTCAGAGATGAAGTGGCTGACTGAACTCCACTTCATACACAATACCAAAAAGCTGCCTAGCCACTAATAGCTAGCCTGTGATGTGTTAGAAGAACTGACAAAGATTTCGAATGCACAGTGTGTTTGGTTTTGTGGTCTTGCTTCTCTGTTGTTGCTTTTGTGTTTCGGTTTGTGGGTTTTTTTAACTCCACCCAAATAGTCACGTCAGCGTCAGAGTCACATAAGTGCCATGAAAAGTATGGGTATTTTGGCCAAGTCCTAGAAACGTTTGCATGCCGGCTCAAATACCCACATGAAGATCCAGCCTATTAAGAGGAGACTGCCATAGTAGTTAACTACCTCTCCTAGGAGACTCCTGAGGGGGTCAGAGTGACACCACTTACATTTGCATCTATTTTGTTATTCCCTGTTCCATTTAACATGTTAATGAGGTGCAGTTAAAATAGATCTTTATTTTGCTCAAAATTATCAGAGAGCAGTTTTAAGAACATGCACTACTTTGTCTCTGTTACAGGAGAAGTCATAAAAATGAAATCAAGCTGAATTTGACGCATCAGGAAGACCTGAGGAGGAAGAGATACTTCCCAATCTCAGCGTTCTGCAGAAGTATCTTTACTTTAGTTACTGGCTGGCAACATAATTAAGACAATGTAATTTTAAAACAAACGTTAGAATTGACAAACTATGGCAAATACCTGAACAAATCTCATCAAATTCAAACTTCTCACACTAAGAAAGTCAACAAGCATAGTTTTTTCTTTTTCCCAGGTTGCTGAAATCCACACAGTATTTTGATTAAACTAAAAACATGATTAGAATTCATAACCAGGTGGATGCATGAATGGCAAGAAGTGCTAATTTAGAGGGGAAAAAGCTGTTTTGATTTACATTTTTGATGTAGCTGTGCAAGCTATGGCACTTCTCTTTGAAAAACCTGTATCCACACTTCACTTCTATAGAATGAAAGCATAAACCCTTTTACTACAGGGAGACTGTCCACATAATTTAAAAAATCTACACAAATCAGTGTTCAAAGGGGTGGTGCCCATGGAGTATAAGAACTCTCTTCAGTTGGACAAGGCATTAAAATTGCAGCTCATGAGGAAAGGATGAAGGGATTATGCTGTACAAGCAGGTCCAACACAAAAGCTCGAAGAAATTACACATTTAGGGATACAAAAATCTACATGTTGTTCATAAAGACCAATTCTACAGTAACACTGTTCAGGCAGGTATCAATATCACAGATGATTTCATTCTCCTCTTCCACTCAGCTAAACAACTTCATTAATAAGTTAGGTGGGGGGGGAATCAGTAAAAGTCCTAAAACAAGAGCATTAACGTTAGAGAAATTTCTATCCAAAACACTGTACAGCAGTGAAACTTTATAGGTCTAACCTTAGATTTTTAAGCAACTTCATGAAATGAGTTGACTAAAAAGTCAAGTTTAATCTGAATTTTTAGACTTTTAATGAATGCTCTCCTGTAGCTGGACTAAGACTCATTCCAGCTGAACTTGGAATAGACTTGCCCCAGGAGCACTAAATGTTGTTTGCACTCTTCTGTCTCACTTAGAGAAACCACTTTGAGACTTCTGCCGTACTGTGACAGAGGCTCACATTTGCTACAGAACAAACAAATCCATTAACTAAGAGACACCTCATAAATACTACTGGGTTACCTTTACATATGGAACACTTGCATCTTCCTAGTAAGTCCTTGTCAAGAAAATAGAAAACATGTCACACTGTTTTAGCAATCCTTTATTGAAGATAACAAGTTGGTTATGTTCACTGTATTGTATGAAACATCACAATATCATACTGGGAAGGTACTATCAGTACAGGGTTGGACCAGAGCGGACAGTCTGAACAATAAACCATTTTGCATTCTTCATTCCCTACCTTTTAACAACCCCAAAAAAACCAGTAAGGGACAAATACCTGTTAACATCATCATTTAAAACACTTTAACTTACAAGGCTAAAATCTAAAGAATAAATAAAATATATTGTGGCAATAATCCTCTCTAGACCAAAAAAAAAAAAAATTAAATCAGATACACAGTGAATCAAAATGACTGGGAAAGCTGGCCTTCGGCACCAGTATGAAAGAGGCATGTGGTTTTTACAGACTCACCATGGGGATAAAGTTACAGAAAAATACCATGAATTTCATTTCACACAAAACCAGTTGATGACTGTCATTAGCTTAAAACTACACACAAGGGCAATTACATCCTCGCTGAAACACAGTTTAAACAAATAGGAAAATGTTTACAAGGCATCCACAGCATGTAAATCATGTACAGATGGATACATTCATTGTTTCCCCTCCCCAATAGCTTTTATTTTAGATAAATACTTTACTCTTCCCCATTTTCAGCATTTACTGGACTCATTACATGCACAACTCAAAGAAGTCAGAAAAAAAGTCAAGGTTATTGCAAAAATAGAATTAAACTAAGAATCTTCAAGTACCTTACATGACAGCCACTCTGTACCATGCCCATTGCTTATAAAATGAAAGGTCATTGAACCCATGAAAATATCTCTAATATTTTCTTAATTTAAAATAGATAATTTTAAGTGTATTTATAGTAATCTCAAAGTGATAATTTGAACTTTGAAAATAATGCAAACAATTAAAAATTATACCCATATTACACAAGACTTCTGTATCTTAAGCTGAAAAAAATCAAAAAACTATAGAAAACCACATATAGAACAAAAAATCATCACAATTTACATTATAATAAAGGCAAATTTTCAGCATTTTTAAAAAAACCTGCAGCTGTGAGAGATGTCAAAGCAAGTCACTACTAACTATAAATTCACCAGTTTGGTTTTTTTTTAAAAGATTTTCTCTAGCAAGAGTTTAAGGGTGTGTTGTACACATGCGTAAAATTCTTACTGGTTTTAGATGCCTAGAATCTTCATATATTATTGCCAAATACACTTATCTTCAAGCAAGCAGTAGGCAATGTATCACAATCTGGACACCGCAGGGAAACCTAACGGTCTGGTAATACAGGTAAAATTGGAAAATTAAAAAAAAAAAAAAAAAAAAAGAAATAAAATACACATCTGATAGTGTATTGCCCAATTAAAATCACTTCCAAGCCACAGAGCTGCAAAGCCTTCCAACTCAGTAAAGTGAAATAAGTAATGTCTCAAACAATTACTTGTACTCTCTCATGCTTGTGTGTTGCACGTATCCTTTAGCCACAGTGTATCTTCAGAGTACACCTACAATCCCATGCACCTCAGGTACAGACACCAATCTGCTGCTGAGAGACTCACTCCTTCCTTCCTTCCTTCCTTTTTAGGGCCAAAGTTCATTACAGATGTAATCAGTATGCCTGAGGCTGGTAAAAATACTGTAGTACAGGCAATGCTAAGAGTGGCAATATCAGAAAACACAAAAATGAACAAATGATGGAAAATTCTTATATCTTTCTGCCCATTTCACAAAATGTTGGAAATCCACCAGAATTTTTCCCTTGAATTGAAGAAATCAGATTTAAAAGTTTGGGTTTTTTCCCCCTTTCAGAATCAAAAGCATTTTAGTAGATTTGTAAGGCTACCACGGATCTTCTAGATCTCCAGCACCCTACAGGAAAAGAAGAGGAGAAATATTACTACTCACCAATACAAATGAAAACATTTTGTTGCACTTTGGATTTCAGTGGCATAATTAAGAATATTAGTGCAAGAGAGACAAGATTTTCCATGTTTTCCATACCTGCCCACTTTCACACACAAATATTTGCCATTTCTCAACATCAGGAGGGAACTTACTTTTATAAAATGTCAATCCAGTAAAGCTATTATAGCAGAAAAACTTAAACCCCAAGATTTATCTAAAATTGTACTAAATCACAACTATCACTACATAACACATCTGTGGACTACTAAACAAGAAAAAAATTCCACTAAATACTAAGAAGCTCAGCTCTTCAGGTATTTCTGGTCCGCAAGAAATTCCCACAGGCTCATTTTCATTAAGGCAGTGAAATTTGTACCTATTTTGAACAATTGTATTTGTGTGCACATGTTATTATGAACTGACCATAGACACAAGAATTCCAGATTTTACTTACTGGCAGTTGAGTTACCACCACTGCAAATGTACACATGTGTTGCACCCCAAAAGAGAAGGAAAAGACTTGGTAGAGGACAAACTTCAGTAGAATAGCTTATTCATTTATATGACTGATACTGAACTTGAACCTGAGCAACGTTGCCCAAAAGGAGGATTATGATGAATGATCCAAACCCAGAATTACTCAAAGATTTGTAGACACTAATGAATACCATGAGTTAATGTGAGAAGCCATGAAAAGTTTCAAGTCATGTCAGAATGGTAATGCTTCAAAGAAAGTTTATTACTTGCTTAAAAGAGTCAATATGCATACAGAAATTATTCCACCACATATGCTTTATTTTCACTTGAACACAAATTATAACTTGACACTAAATACCAAATCTAAGTACATTTTCATTTCTGGATATATGTTATACTACAATCTGGGAAGTCATAATACAATTGTCTAGAAAAATTGGTATTTATGATGAACAGTGGATACAATCTAAATTGGAAAAAAAATCAAACACATTTCATAAGTGGCAACCTAAAATGTAATAGCTTTTGTAATTTAGTTGTAATAGAAACTATACACAATTCAAACACAAGCATGCAATACATGATGCTGGGGAAAAAAGACTGGAGATTTCGTATAATTCAATTAAATTGCACAAAAGATACAACTAAGATGTGAATTACTTTACAATGTACAAACCCATACCATCAAAATCATTATTTAAGAATGCACTTGAGAGAAAAAAAAAAATTAAAATTTATTTTTGCATTATCACATTAGATTCCTGTTGCTGGTGTCACAGGATTTAAAAAAGGGAAAAAAAAGCAAAAAAGCAAAAAAAGAAAAAGCAAAACCAAAATCTCAAATGGGAAGTTAACTGTTTGCTATACAACATTAGATGCAGTTACTGTAATATAGCGCAGAGTTGAACTTCTCAGGCAACAAGAGCTCCGTACCAACAATCTGTACAAACAACTAAAGCAGAGCCAGTCAGTGTCCCCGGGTGGCTGTGAGGCAGAACCGAAGGCGAGCCGGCGGTGCGCAGCATCAGGGCTGGTCCCCGCCGGTGCCCGCGGTGCGGTCGGGGCGCGGCGCGGCGGGCGGGCGGTCCCCGGGGCGGGGGTCGGGCCCGGGCGGTGCCGAGCGCTCCGGCCCCAGCCCCTGCGCCAGCCGGAACCCCGCGAGCATCTCCTCCAGAAGGTGGCGGTAGTTCCCCCTATGATTAATTCTCATCTGCCTTAGCGCCTCCAACAACTTGCCCTGCGTTCCGCCTTCCTCGGCTGCGCCGGGCTCCTTTTGTTGAGATTCAAGACCCCAAAAAAATCAGTAGTTAAACCGGAATGTTTTCTAACGACATGAAAGAAAAACAAACAAAACCCCAAACCCACAACCAAAAGCAATTTTTTTTCGACTGAGAAAACATTAGCTTTGCTCTATTTGAATATAAAACACCATATTAGGAACGTACATCTTAGAATGATATACTGCATGTTCATCTTTTTATACAACATACCTTAAGAAACGATGCCTATTAAACCAGCATTTTTAATAATTTCACTTCATTTTGAGCCAGTCATGGTACCTTCTCCCAGTTAAGTCCATATTTATTGAAAATGTCTCTTGATAAATAGAGCTGATACTCCCCACAACTTTGGTCAATTGTCAGTGGAAAATTTTGAAAATTTAAGCTTCTTTAGCCACCAGGTCAATATATTTAATTGTGAATTTCTGCACAGCCAACAGCAATACAGTTCTGTGAAAAACTCAAAGACAATAGTTAACTGTAGTGATAGCTGTTTAGTTCAAAACAAACGCCCAGTGTTTTAGTAAACAATCTCTGATTTTCACATGCATGATGCTGCCAGAAGAAAAGCAAGCAGCTACCCATCAGCACCAGGAGCGATGGTGTTTGACCGACACAAGACACACCTTTTGGCAGATTGTGTACTGCCTGGAAAAATGAGCAGGTACAACAGTTACTTGAAGTCACACCTAAGAACCTACAGCACAAAATCTGAGAAACAAGCACTGGGTAAGGAATGAAAGTCTCCTCAGCAAATGAGCTATTTGGCTACAAGCCTTCAGTTGAAAAAGAAGTGGTTTGTTTCAGGATTTTTTTTTGTGATAGACTTGCACATCTGTTACAGTGCCCTGATGTCAATATTAGGGATTTTCACTTTCAAGGGCTAAGGCAGAACTGCTGCTTTAAGGGAGCAGTATATTGTAAATCATTAGTGTCTAGTAACTTACCAAGCTAGACAAACGGAACTGTATCTCTGGAAGCTGGCAGATTTTGGAAGACATTAGAGGCACAATTCAAGCTGCCTTGTTGTCACGCTGACCTCATTTTATTGTCATGTAGTCCAAAAGCTTCCTAACTACAAGTATTGCTGTCACTCATTTACAAGCTTAATAGCAGTATTAAGAAAATATTTTGGGCTCAGTAAGGTTTTGCATGCTGTCTGTAATGCTGTTGGAATAGAAACCCCAAGAGTGATTAGCACAATCCAAGTTAAAAAGGTGACAATTTTACCACAAAAATTAGTATCACTGCATATAATGCTACCCCTCTAAGTTTAATTTCTTGCATAAATAAAAGACATACTTTCACAGTGGTTTGAGATGTTTTGACTATGATATGGTATTTGATATGTGCTAGCATTTTCATATTCAAATATGAAAATATTCAAGAGAATATTCAAGCATTCAATATTGTCTTCTTTTCAAGGGCCCAGTGAGAAGAAACAAGATAAGGGAGGTAGTTTTAATGTATGAAGTGGGACTTACCAGCCCCAAGTCAGTGAAAACTCAGGGCATCAAGATAAGGAAACAAATGCATCCTATTTTTCAGGTTTTGACAAAGAAAAAAATTCAAGTTATGTATTTATCTAATACTAAACAAGGCAGCATAGCTGCAGACTTCCAGTTTTTTAAAATTCAAAGAATATCTAAATTCCATTTTGTTGATTCCATCAGTTTTGCTCTGAGGTTGACATTAACAAATATACACTCTGAATTTCCACATTTCACAATACTGAGATCTTTAAAAATTCCTTTGGCAGACTGAAGTGAGTAATTTTGCTCCCATGCAACACTGAAGAGTAAAAGCAATAAGCAATATAATAGCAGCCCTAAACAATTCAAATGCTAGTAGATGAATTAACAGTGCTGTTAGTGTTTGATATTCAAACTCACATCCTGCTTTGCCTTGCACCCTCTACTTTATGGCAGGTTATTTTGTGCTTCCCTTGTGCCCTTCAGTGCTAAGAGACACGAAACCCCACAGACCACACTAGGACAGGAACTGCCTCTGTTATATATTATACAGTAGATAGACAGAGATTTCTCTCTAATGGTACATGACTAGAACAGGTCCCTGAAAACTATGGTTATTATGCAACGTAGTATTTGTCTTTCTTCATGTTCCAATTCAACTTAAATTGCTACTGACCATTAAAACAAGAATAAATTTCTGCTAGCTATATTCAACATGACCATGTACAATTTTTACACAAGTTCTGTGCTATTAAATTATGTGTATAAAAACGGCTACGATGTACTAAGCACTGGATTTACAATGTTGTAAGAATGGTGTAAGAATTGTGTCCATTTATATTTTTAAAATTATGTGTAGCAGCCCTTAATGACATATGATTTTGTTCAGCAAAGTGCCAGAGTATATGATTAGTAAAAGCAAGAGAGAAACATGATTGATTTCAAACAAGATGCTCAAAGGCAGCTTTAAACAAATGCCACTGGAACTATTAACACAGTCACTGTAATTTTAACATTGTTCCTTGTGTTTAAGGACATATATATACACAGCAAAGTAGTCTAATGGGTTAGTATTCTCCTAGGCTTAGGGTCACATCAACAAATAAAAATGGTCAAAGAAGTAGCCATAGAGAAAGAGCAGTACTTTAACACATTAAGTAGAACAACTCTGTGGTGGTATTGCAACATTACAGTGGTAACAATTATTTAGCTATGAATAAGTTCTTTTAAGTTCCCTTTAAATAACTGAAAGCACCAGGCCCCAATACATAACAGATTTCTGTGCTTTCACTCATATTTGTAGGCACAAGACACAACATTAATAGCAGACGTCCCTTTGTTCAAACACTGGTACAGGTTGTTCTTTGTGACCTCAGTGCAGGGCTCTCTTCAGCCCTGGATTTACAAAATGCTTGTACTCTGCTGAGACACCCAGAAGGAAAAACTTAGGACTGCTATACCCTAAAGCTGCACTAGTGATATCTGAATACTATGGTAAGCATCCTTTCACTTCTCAGTCTTCTGCTCTGCTCAACATCTCCTTATTTAGGCTCTATGTTAAGGATTCTCACAAAATGCACCTGTGCAGAATGGAAAGAAGTTACTCTACAATCCCTAGCTTGGATGACAAAAAATGTTTCTAAGCACAAAATTGCCTGGAATGTTTACAGTGCTGAGTAAAACAAAGGCAATCTAGAAGAGGGATACAACCTTGGTTTTAATATATACTTTCTAAGAATTTACTTGCAAAGCTATTATGATCCAGTTCACAGGAACTCAGGGTATCTATTTTAAATTGTTAAATGCTAAAAAGTATACTTTTTAGAAGGAAGTATTAGTCAATTGCAGAAGTTAATTAGATTGTTTCAGGGGGTTGGTTTTGTGTTTGGTTTTTTTTTTTAAATTGTTATTCACGTGAATGAATACTTTAGCAACTAATTAATTATTATTTTGCCAAGGTAATAAAAACAGTTCTAGCCTTATATATGACCATAAGATGACTGCTACATACAAGACTTTCCCTTTCAGTCACTAACAGAAGCATTCTGCACAACACCCACACAACGTGTGTGCACTGTTAACTACACGCGGGCCAAGGTGCTTAAGCGCAAGTCAATGCACCTTTGTGCTCTGCAGACTCAGCATCCTTGTCTCCAGCTCTTCATTCTTCATATGAATATCTGCTCTTGGTTCCTACTAGTTTAAACAGGGGCACTATTACCTAGATTTTGATCTCATTTGGCAGTGTCATCATCGGGATGTACCATATGTTTCCTTCCTATCTTTGCTTCCTGTTAAATTGTGAGATGTGTAGCAACATTATCACATGTGGAGACGTTCTGAAGAGTCTGCTGTTGGGTAACTGAACAGCTTCCTTCCCTTTTACCCGCCCCAGACAGGAGAGTGTTCAGTTCAGAAGGCTACAAGATCACCACATATACACCTGAAACTGAGTAAGACCAGAAAGGAAATCACTGCCTCAGAAGTGAGGCCCACTAAATTCATCCACTTCAAGGATGGTAAAATAACTTGCTGGGAAAGTGCAAACAGGAATTGCATCCTTCACCAAGTGGGAGATCATCCTCTCAAACTCTGAGTCAGTATCACTTGGGATGGAAAGAAAACGTCCTGACTGGTAAACAACATCTTATCACAAGATCAAACTAAAATTTAATCCAGTCTATATATCATTGTTGAGATTCTCACTTATATACATACTAACATAAGAGAAGTTTACAAAGTAGACTGGAGTGTAGTTTTCGCATCACCTATTAAAGAAGCCAAATTAAAAGCCAAACCAGCTACCCAGGGATTATAATGGCAAAAAAGGTCAAAGCTGTTAATGGTATATTCTTTTATGAGTAAGATGCATATTTAGGTCAGCTACCTCATTTTACTAAATTAAAATGGATGGTGCACAAACATTTCTTGAAAGAAGCCAATAGACAAAAGGATGCTGTACTGCATGTTAGGACTTTCAGCAAGCTTGCATGGCTATTGAACAGTAAAATTGGACTTAGAATAGAAGCATCAAAAATGGAACCATGGCACATGAGATTTCTAAAAAGTAACCATTAGACAAACTTTTAGGTTTTTTTGGTAAGATACCCATCAATTTGTAAAACCTATGCTGTAATTTTTAAATAAACCACATATACCAGTAACTTTCCCCCAAAAGCAGGAAAAGTTCTGGCTAAATATAACATGTAGTAGCAGGCTGAATAAAGTGCAGTTTCCTGAAGGACTAAAGAAGCTGAAAAGAGGAAAATTTTGTGTAGCTTGGTTTGGGGTGCTGTTGCACGATTT
>JAWWEU010000111.1:25902603-25916118 GCA_035583155.1 Acropternis orthonyx | reverse complement strand
CAGTTTCCTGAAGGACTAAAGAAGCTGAAAAGAGGAAAATTTTGTGTAGCTTGGTTTGGGGTGCTGTTGCACGATTTCTTGCAAGTAAAATAAAAAATATATACTCTATCACTTTCAAAGGAACAAATCCTCAAAATTTAAGAAGTTAGAGATGTCTTCTCTATTTGTACTCTAACAGAATTGTGGCCCCTTCCACCCACCCAAGCTTTCTAACTGAAGGGAAGAAATCAAATATAGGTAGTTAAGAGAAGATGACAATGGGAAAGACACAATAATAATTGTGGTGAGACTGTATTTACAATCTGAAGGTGCACAACTGATAATTTCGAGGTATTTCAAGTAAAAGTTGACATCTCCTCAACATCCTTCACTGTAATGACTACCTGACTGAGGGTCTTGTAGCCATCTCAGAAGAAAAAAATATTACAAAGGATTTACTAGAATATGAATGGAACTTTCACAGATCAGTTCACATAAACTGTACAGGAAATAACATGTGTGTAAGGACTGTTATTTTTTAACAGTTCTTCAGTATTCCATAGTTTTTAAAACAAATTTAAAGATAATTGATAGGAACATCAGTTATTACTTATTTATACTAATATTAAGAGCCATTTAATAATCAGGTTTAAAAGAACAGTAAACCACATTTCAACACACTATTTAAAATTCAACTTAGTAGGAAATGTAAGCCATTTCAGAAATCAGAACTGAAGTAAACTAAAATCACTTTACCACTTTCCCTAGACCAGTGCATATGGGATATGAAAAGATAGTGTAAATGCTAAAAAACCCAGTCAGTATTAGTCTTGTTATCTTTCATATTCAGTGTACCAAGGTCTTCCACACTTACAGAAGACAACAGGAAGTGTGCTTGCCCCCTCTTGTACTAGATTTCTGGACAGTAGACATAATAGCTAGTTAAGCAACGAATTTGCTCACCACAATTTCTTACAATAATTAACTATAATTTAGAAAAACCTGCACAGCTGCCTCACAGGTTTGACTGAGAAAACGGTAGTCAATTAGATGTTTAAAAAGCCTTCAGAATTGGGTGTTGTTTTTCTGTCTCTTTGAGGATGAACTCCTCTATTGAATCCACCCAAAGCACAGTAAAAATTAGCAGTATGCTATAATACACACCCTGTGTTTATAATGCTTTACTGCCAGAGATGCACATTTCTGCTTAATGTATGACACCACTTTGATGTTCACATTAACAAAGAGATATAGTAATCAAAATGAGAACTTACCCCCTCATTCTCTCTGTGTGGATTCAGCCTACTATACACAGCTTCAATAATATTACGCCTAAAAAGAGAAGTTTTTAAAAAATTGAGCACAACAAAGGATTTCAAAACATTGAGAAAAGTTGGAGCACTTCAAAGCGTTGAAGATATTTTTCTTTTAACCTGCCTTTTAAAAATATGAAGCCCATTCTCTGTGTCTTTACTCACTTTCAATATGATATGTGGGGATCTGGGATATTTGGGGTCATGATCTGTAAAGACTAAGCAAAGCAAAACATTTTCTTACCTTACCCTCCCCATGGTCTCTATGTCTTTAGAGCTGCATACTCAGATTTTGCCAAGAGTAACATTTAAATCTGTATTTTGCTTATTTTAACAAAATTCTTCAAGTTTGCTGGGTTTCTTGCCCTATTTCTGGATGCAAAACTTGAAGACAGTTCATTTTCCCCCCATTTTTATTACATATTTTAAGTGTGGTGCCCAGAGTATACAGCCTCTGAGATGTGTTGTTTGGTGTCTATTCACACTGTAGAAACCAGAAGCCAAACACACTAGGCTAGACCTATTCTGGCAGTGCCATTTAAGGCGACACCTTCACAGGCAGGCAAAATAAACACAAAAAGTTTCACAAAAAATAAAACCCAATGTATAAAAATACTTTTGAGATGAAAAAGGTTAAGTACCTACATCTTCAAATCGAAGTTAAAACTGGGAAATGTTCAGACAACTATAATAAATATGATCAAAGTTATTGACAGCTTCAATAAAAAAAGAACTGCTACATGAACTAAGACTCCTCAGTCTGGAAGTGGCTAAGACATAGGAAAATTATGTCTTACAGAATATGGGTAAGCACCAACTGCTGACCCTTCGAAACAAAGAACACAAGGGCATCAGATGAAGACAGCAGGAAATGTCTCAAATACAAAAGTGACGGCTCTTGATGCGACAGAACTTTCTGCTCCAGAATACTGAGGATGCTACAAAGTTGATGAGGCTTCTTCTGAACACATTTAACATATTAATATATTTAAGAAATCTAGAAAGGTCACATGGCTGAGCTATTATGGGATCCATTAGTATTGGTGGAAGATCTCCCTAGAGAAAAGAAACTGAATCTTTTTACAGATGATACAGGAAACTGTTCTCTCCAGTAGTGATGAAGGAAAGGCACAATCCTGACCAAATGTCTATACTACAAAAGCAAAAGGCACCTCACACCAATGTAGCTGAAAACACCTGGACAGTCCAAGCAAGGCTGCCACAGAAGCAGCAGATAGCCCTTGCTGATGGTTTATATCAGACTTGAAACTGAGGTCCTTGGGAATTATCCAGTCTTTTTAATCACTTCTCTTTCTTTGAAAAGTGTATTTCTCCATGCTTTCCTCTCATGGTAAAATTCAGGAGCAAGACACTGGGTGGTACTAACACCCAGGTACCAGGGTTGCTCAGGACTTTTGTTTACTTCAACAACAAATGACCATTCTTGAGGCAGCATTTGAAGTTACAAGGAGATAGGAGTCAAGCCAGAAGCCAGTCTTTGGAGAGTAAGATTTTAAAGCACAAAACAGCACCATCAGAAAACTTGAAAGAAGTACACACCACCAACAGAAGTGGAGCTACTTCGGAGGTTCCCAAGGTTTGCAAACATAGTGTTGTCACAGTCACAATGTATTGCATTTCTCCAGCTCAGACATACTAAAAATCAGGAACAACTATAACTGGAGCTCAAATCATGGATGTCAGCCACAGACAAGCCCTTTCTGTAACCTGTTTGAGTCAAGTCTTAAAGACTTCAAACAGAAGGGCAAAGTGAGAGTTCTCCATGACCTGGTAACATCACAGGATGAGAATCTCAAAACAAAGAATATTCTCTTGTTAGGACAAAATTTTTAAGTTACACAAGATGTAAATCTGGGTCATGTAACAGTGTTTTTTTCAAAACTTCCATTCAAGAGTTCAATTTGGCAAGTGAAGTGAACTTAAATATGTCAGTCCTTGTCTTTGTCTTAAGTTAGGAGGCCAAGAAAAAGTTACTTAATACTGTACAATGTTCTCTTGCAAGAAACTGCAAGCACATCCCCTGAGATCAGGGGACTTAAATTCAAAATGGAGAGAAAGGCACCAAAAGGCAAATTCTGAAGCAAGCCCATGAAAAATGTAGCCTTGATGATAACAAATTAAAATAGAATTTACATGCAAAGGTTCTGGAATAATGAAGCAGTACATGACACGGTTATTAATGAGCAAAACAAAACACAGCAGTTGGGAGGCACCAAGAAGAGCAGGCACACCAAAACTTCTCTGAATGCCTGGAACACAGAAGTGGAGGAAAAGGCCCATGACAGACAGATACTTTCAAGGAAAGAAAGATAGAATCACGGCAAACAGTGCTCATTAGTAAGTACATGCAATGAAAAACAGATGAATACATACACGTTCAGAAGACAGGAATTCACATTTTGTAAAACACAAGTATTTCAGAAACAACATGATTTACACCAGGGAACAATAATGAGTCCTTCTGTCTGGGGAATTCTAGATTAAACACTGTTTTGCAATTCTGAATTATTTTCATTAAAATCTTTAAATTGTAGGTTGCTAGAACATCTCTATTAGCCTCCTCAGAACATCAATGTAATTTCTGAAGGTTTATTCCAATTAAGTTTTAAAATTAATATCCTAGTTCAAAATTCTCTGTCATCTAACATTCAGTTTCAGACTAAACAAATAAACCCAATTTCTTATGAGAATGTTTGTTAAGTTTGGGACAGTACTTACTTGCTTCTAATGAACACCAGATGGTTGAGAGAACATGACATCAGGAAAATTTATCAGGTATTTTGATATTCCTGTTATGTTATTGATAACTCTTAACAAATGTGAAGCAGCAAAAAGCTAAGAATACATTTATTTATTTTTTTTAAATGGACATATGGAAATAGTAAACTAGTAGGTTATGTACCAGAATGTGATCAGTGTGTTTCCTCTTAACATTCTGGAATTGGAATAGTGACACAAATATTTATATACTCCAGAAGGTAAACTAGCTTCAAATATAAAAACTTGATTTGAGCATAACTATAAGAAAGCTTTAAAACATTTAAATGAAAGAGTTTCAGTGAATTTAACAGTTCAAGAAATTCCAGTACTGTACTCACTTGCCAGCTAAACCACCTCCTGGTGGTAAATTAGGGATATTCTCCGCAGTTAAAATACGAATAACATGAGCAAGATCAGGCATTCCTTCTTCACCCGATTTTTCCATAATTTCTAATTTAAAAACAGAAGTAATCCTGAATTAATACCACCCACTGGTTAAGACATTGACACAGAGACATTATGAAAAAGTTACATGTAAACAGGAAAACATTCTTTACGTTTTAGGTTAACAGTCTTTCTATGGTGCAACAGAGTATTCAAATTCTCTGTCTTTCCAGGATGCTTCATGCCTTTCTCTCTCAGAGAAGCTCAGAAGCAGGCTGTGAACTGAATGAAGTACCCTGAAGATGGTAGCCTGTTCTCTTTGAAAAAGACAGCAGCTGGGAGTCTGTTTCAATTGCTTGCCCATTGCAGTGCAACACATAACCAAACGTTACATGCCATAAAGCCAGTGCTTCTGAGCGACTCTGTCATGCTTAGTTGTGAGTAACACCTTGTGTTCTGAAAGGCCTGAATCTCCAGTGCATAAACACTATGTCCATCATGCAATCAAGATGATACATAAGGGATATACATTATTATCACTCAAGTGGCCAAAACAGAACATGGAACTGATGAGAAATAATTAAAAATATGGTATTAATTTTCAAAGCAGAAATATGACACAGGTCCAGTCCAGTGCCAGTAAGTTCTACCGTGGAAAAGAACTGCCTAAGCCAAAGTAAATCTTCCCGTGTTCTTTTTCATCAAAGTTGCTGTAAGGTGAATGTGTAATATCGGCATATATATTCACATAGATGTAATACTATTAGCTTCCAGTCTGCAGTCTTTAATAATTCAACTACTACCACAGCACAAAAAGGTTCACTAAGTTCTCTAGAAATTGCAGTTGTATGCATGAGTCCCGTATTTTTAAGTGACGATTTCTTTTCTGAAAATCTACTAAATTAAGGAACAGCATATTATTTCCTGTGGACAGTGTTCTAAATAAAAACCTCTTTCTTTGAGCCAAAAAACAAAAGAATTAAGAGTTAATCCTCTCAAACGTCATCCTAGAAAGACTCCAGTCAGCCCACATCTTGGCTACTATCCAAAGACACACAAATGACTTACATTTCTTACGACTGATTATATTCTGAACGATTGATTTGGAGCCTGGAACTGAAGTCAGAAGCAGCTACAATTTGAGTTTCTTAGGTTAGTAGAAAAGCACATCACCTACCTACTTTATACCCTTCATCCTAAGTTTCCTCGTATTTAAACTTCTCTTGATGTCTATCATTTATCTAGAAAGCAAGTGATATGCAGGCTTCTCTTAGGACTACTAAAATCAACAAAGTGCTTGGCAGCATACACACTCACTTTGTATTAGGGAGATCTGTAGGAGAGCCTCCCAAAAGCAACTTGTACAACAGTTATATTACCCTGTAACAAACAAGGCACTGTGTTTTTAAGTCCCAGTTTTAAGCCAGCACTGTACAATCTTTGCAAGGAATGAGATAGGTACACTACTATTAGAAGTTATTAAACACTTCTCTGTGAAACTTGATGTGTATTATCACCCATCCATTCATCCATTAAGGATGAAACATGGCTAGCAAAGAAAATGACAGCAGCAAAAGTATGCCTGAATCTTGGGATTTTGATCACTTCTTCCACACACATTCACACAAATTAGCCACAACTCCTCTTACACATTCCATCTTTTTCTATAGTTCTACCTAGTCAGAAGTAATTGTACTGCTAGAATATAATTTTTCTGAGACTCATTTTAGAGAAAATATACCTTATGCATATACTGCTTTTTATATCAAGAGTACATCTTGTTCTGTACAAAGGAAAAGCAGACAAATAGCAAGAATTAATAAGAAAGGCTACAGAAGTAAGCAATTACTAAATATTAATGCAAGCATAAGGTTTTTAATATCTTCTTAAAAAGGAAGGAAAACAATCACAGCTAAGGATTGCTGTATGTTCCTTGGTCCTGGAAACTTTTCCTTTATACCGTATAACAGCTTCTCAGGGAGTGCTGAACTGAATCATGAGCACCCTCCCTCCATTTCTAGAAGGTGCCAAGTCAGGAATTCTGGTTGAAGTGACCATCATCTTTTTCTTTTCTTGACATTAGAGTGAATGACTTAATCTAGAATCTGACCCCTCTCTTACAAAAAATAGGAAAAAAACTTCCTAATAGAAAATTGAGAATGAAGCAAACCACCAAGCATAACCTTTCCGTGTTACACATCAGTTAGCACATATGCACTTTGGATTTGCTTGACAAAGGCCACTAGAGAAAGAAACCAAGTGTTCTCAGAAACAGATTTATGGGCATTTACAAGGTTTTTCACCTTCACCTCTATGATGTTAAGAATAACCCTGCAATTAACTTTGCATTGCTAATATAATTCAGACACTTAAAGAACTATTTGCTGATATTATCTCATATGTAAATCCATGAAAGTCCAGTACAAAGTCTACTGCTTTAGTCCTAAAATATTTTTCACTATAAGTTTAATACTTAACTCACAGATACACATCTTGAAAATTCAGACATTTTACTTGAATTTTATAGAATGCAAGTCCCCAACCAGCAAGCATTGCAAGTTCTCTATGTTCAAGCACCTCCTATCATGTCCAGCTATCAGATTATTACAAATCAGTTTTATATACAATATAAATATATTCCACACATGTAAAATGCATAACTCAACTCACTGAAGTAACCATTTACTAATGAGACTGTTTAAGCCTATATAGATCATATGCCCCTGTTTATGATTTGTGGGGTTAGTGCTTTTTGGACATTGTGGGGTTCTGTTTGTCTGTTTATTATTAACTGCAACTCTGATACACCTTTTCAAATAAACTGAAACATAACAAAGAACTGAATTGACTTCTGTGCCTAGTTTTCTCTTCCTATGAGCAAACTCTGAATCTCTGAAAACCAGAAAAACAGAGAAAGTAGTATCTACAAATGGCAGTAAGAAAAGACTGACCTAGCATAACTTTGCTACTGTACAACACATCCATGTTACTAGTGGAAGGTGCACTGCCCATGGCAGGGGGTTGGAACTAGATGATCTTTAAGGTCCCTTCCAACCCTAACTATTTCATGGCTCTATGATGCTACTTTGGAGTTTGACCAATTAAATGACTCAAATCAGAAGCAGAGCTGGACTCACAGTCATAAATGACTCAAGCACAAGCTACTGACTACAACCTCATTAACTATTTCAGTACACTCTAGAACTGTCAGCTTTGGAATGCAGTTACCCACATTCTGTCCACCTCAAGACCCAAACTAGCAAAAGAGCATTGGCATATACTTCTTCCACTAGAAATCTCTGTCAACTATGATGTGCTGAGTTTGCTTTTTAATAAATCTGTTAAAATAAAAGATCTATTTTGGTAATGAAACAATAATTCTCTTTTAATAACTCTGAAAAGGTCTCATGGAACTAACTCAACTCATTATGTAAATACAGAGAATCTCAGCATTCCACTTAGGAAAGTACAAAGACAATAAGAATTTTACATGTGCAAATATTAAACTGCTTTTGAACATGGATTTTTTTCTTCATTTTTTAAAATAAAAGCCTGCCTCAAACACTGCTATTCTCTCTGAGCCAGAGATTCAAATGCCTGTCTCGAATAGTACAGTAGTGAAAAAATCCTGTTGCCTAAAGGTTTGACGGGTTAGTCCAGTCAGCTTGAAATTTAAGGTCCACAAGAGAACAGAAATAGTAGTCCATGTTGAACAGTGCACATTCATTAAGAACAAACACCAGTGACCAAACTAGAATTGCTTCAGAAAGTCCCAAAGGATTTTATACTAAGAGTATCCAAGAGAACTCATAGCTTCTATTTTTGACAACAGCTACCTTTGCAGCTTAGTAGTTCTAAGACAAGCTTATTCTTTTCAGAATGCTTTTACTATAGGTATAAATAAAATTGTTATTGGCTATCAACCAACTGCACGTAACTTGTGAGCTGCTAACTTTTTAAGAGATTAAAGAAAAATGTTGCTCTTGTTAACTTACTGTGTTCAAAGGCCACTATTTCCTTTTTGAAAGGAACACTCATCATCTAGAAAGGCATTTTAAACAAATCCATATTATCAACATTACAACATATCTATTAGGCTTTAAGTTTTTAGCATTAAACACAGTCTAAACCTTTGAGGCACAGCTCTTTTTCTAGACTACACTACACTATTTTCTAGACTACATTTAGTCTAAAGATGAATGCAAAACTGATTAAGGCAGTTGTCCTGTCCTGATCAAAACAAGTTCCTATCTCCCAAAACTTCACTACTCCAACACTTGAGATATGATAGTCTTCCCCTCACACTTTTTTTTTTTTTAAATTAAAAGTATTCCTGCTCACTACTTTAAAAAATCCTTTAAATCAGATTACTTTTTAAGAAAATCCAACATATTTCTGAACAATTTTCCTCATGCTGCTTAGCCATTTGAAGCATTTTGCCAAGGCTTCTTTCTATAATTTCTGAACTACTAATACTCAAGGCACAAGTGTCAGGTAAAAACTTCAGTCCAACAACCTCTTTTTTTTTTTTTTAATTAAGGAGACTATGTCAAAATTACAATTTCATAAAATTTATTAATACAAAAATTTGTTAAAAATTAGATAAATACTTCAAGTTCTTCTGAAGTCTGCTTCCTTTACTTTCTCTACTTGTTGACACACTTTCCTCAAACATGCTAACTATCATTCCTTGCAAAACACATGACATTTAAAGGTCTTGTACTCTGTCCAGTTAGTAGAACACAGAATGACAGAGGAAACTCACGCAGGAGGAAAAAAAAAAAAAAAAGATGAGCTGAAGCAACAGAAGTTCGAGCTTTGAAGCAGTTAATTTCTCTGAAGCACTTAAGCTAAACAATCATTTTGAGTTATATTCGGAATGACTACGCATCAGCTCAGACTACATACTCTCCACTTTTTGTGTGTGTGTGTAGAATTTAGTTAAATATGACAATAGAGCTAAAATTCTCAGTTAATCCAGTCACTCTGCTCACAAGTTATTTGACAGCTTTTTCATTAATCTTAACATTCCCTTATGAAAGCAATAAAACACACTGCAGTTCCATGTATTTTTCATCTATTTGCTAACAGAGAGGAGCCAGCAAGAAGCTGGGAATACTAACCTGTAACCACTGTGCACACCTGACTGCTGCCAGTGAAGGTAACTGCTCCTGGCTCTCTCCCAGAGCCTATTAACAACTTGTGTACTCTACTCTGACACAGAAGGTAACAGGTATTTATCTTAACCAGTGTCATCTAGGAAGTCTGGGATGTAAGCCAAGTTCCCAGAAACATGTCTAGAGTTAGTATTTGAAGTGACCATTAGTGCTCTCTAATCTCAACAGAAATTACAAATAAGCAAACCATTTCAAGTTACATCCCATTTAAACAAGAGGAAGAGACACCACACACTACAGCTGTGAGCTCAGAGAATTTGTATGTGAAGGCTTTCCTACATATATATCGAAATTCACATTTGCTACATCAACTATCTAGATTACTGGGACATTGACACAAAAAGCTAGTACAGATTTTTCTTTTTGTCCAAACCTTTCACGGGCAAGGGAAGAAATAGTACAAGTACCCTTTTTATTAAGCAGGACATTAGCAAGATCACAATTTACTGAGCTGATATAACACTCTGCAAGGTCAGTAGTTGTGTTTTGACCTGTAAAGACGGCTGTAAAAACTTAAAACTACGTAAAGAAAATGCTTGCAGAACAGCAGGATAAACAAAGCACATGGCCTAAAACACTTATCCTGACAGACAGAAATTTAGAGTTGTAACCAGGCCTGAATTTGACCCAACATAATGCAGAAAAACGGCTTTCAGACTTTGTGGTTTTATGCTCAAGACAGTTACAATGCTATTGCGCTCACTATCAAAATCAAATGGTTATTTGTTCACCATCTAGGGAACAAAATGGATTTCTTACCTTCAACCCGTGATTCCAAGTACTTATCCAACTCAGCATCTTTTTTCACTGCCTCATCTGAGACCTTAGGAGCATTTGAAAAACAAACTAATACAATACTCATGTTATCGCGACTCCCCTATATGACAAAGAAAAAAGAGAAGTTAGTATCTTGAGTCTTATTTTTCATTTTTCTACTCTACTCACATTTTTACTTGTTCCAAATACAATACTACAGATAAACGTGGCAAAAACCCTGTATTTTGATGAGTAAGAATCTCTAAGTATCCCAAAAACACTGCTCATTAAAATTCATTTTACTGATTTTTGGCTGTATATTCTCAGTCTTAAACTTGAAAATAATTTATGGACTTATTTACATGTCAACTACTTAAAAATTATATCAGTAAAACAGGTAGGAAATTAGACAGTTGCATAATGTTCCCCTAAGCCAAAGAGAAAAACAGCTCCTGTTGCAAAATTCAATGCAGAATACTCTCCCAGACTACTAGAATACCTTAGCTCTAGCTACTTACTTCTTTCAGTCAGAGGGCATTTTCATGTAAGCCATTACATTTATTACAAGTCTGTTTATCAGAATGCACCTGTGTCCTACATAGCATCTTGAAGCAAGTACAAAATATGAATTCATTTGGTATGGCCAAGCTGACCTTACAGACTATGGTGTGCTCAGAGACATCTGTCAATTGCTTTTTTAGATACTAATTTTAATGCCAGTTCTTCACTAGCAAACTCTGATACCACTTTCCTGATCATATTTAATTTTCAATATTGAAATTCACAGCCAAATTAAAAAACATAGTTCTAATTCTCTTACAAGGAGATCCAGCAGAACTATAATTTAAACTACTGGTTTGAAAAGAAAATCTTAACTTTTTTATTCTATACAGAATATTAAGAATAATAGTTACTGCACATTGTTTCTGTGTAAACACAAACTGATGGATAGTTTTTATCATCTATCACAACAAATCCTTCTCCTGAAGCAATTAAGTAGGAATTTCACATTAGAATGAATTCCTTCAGAAATACTCAGACGTCAGTCTACATTCCCTTTTGTACCACGCATACAGGGACATCTATCAGTATTATGTGGCACCCAAAGACAGAAGACAACATTCTAATATTGTTACAAAACTGCAGAGATCCAGGGTCAGACTTTAGAAAATAAACATGTGGTCAGGGTTCAGTTTTACTGGAAGCACACTAGAGTGACCATGCTTTAGCGTGACCATAATTTAACAAGGCTGGTCAAGTGCTTCGTCAGAAAAGCGACTGCATTTAAACCAATCATACACTGTATGGTATACACTGGAATACAACCCTATTTCTGAAAACAAAAAATAAAAAATTACTTACCCTTTAAAGTTACCATTCTGATTTTTAATATTTTCCTCAAAATTGCATGTTTGGTCCATGGCCTAGCAAAGGAACTCTACTTGCACTAGTAGGAGCTGCACTCCAGAAAATGCTGGAAAATGGCATACCTATTTAACACATGTAAACTGACCTGCAGTTGCTCCAAACAAACTCTAAATTTGAGGAGTGCAAGCAAGCTTGGATGCAGAAGCAGTGCTTCTCCATCTAAGCTACAATGAACTGAGGACACCATTTCAGATGACAGACAAACCATACCTTGAGGAGGAGATGCTGCCAACACTGGTTTTAGATAAAGGATACAAACACTAACCCAACTTGAAAGAACAAAAAACCCCATAGAACACTTTGCTCAGACTTGATTACTTTTATAAATTTTGTACTCAGAACCAACGTTTAGAGCTGGAACCACATGCAAGCATTATTTGAGAAACTCAAACTTTTATTTTTGCAATTGCTATCACCTCTCCAAGTATAAAGGATGAGGCTGTATATTCTTAATCAAAGATACATAGTCAAATGGGTACAGAACTTTGAGGAAAGGAAGACAGAGAAGGGAAACAGTAGGCCAGGAACTGCTGTTAACACTGTACCCATCGAATCAGAAGATAATTCTAGAACAGCTGTGTGGAGAAAAAGAGTTACATACCTTATGTAAACAAGTGTCCACTACCCAATTGCACACTTTTTCCAGGTCATCTGATACTTCAAGTCTAGACTTTACAAATTCACAGAGCTCTTCATTGCTCATTACATCCCAGATTCCATCACAAGCCAAGATGATAAACTCATCTTCTTCTGCCCTTAAAATTTCACACACCTCGGGCTCTGGAGAAACAAGTTGTTCTGTTGGGCCTTTACCATCAACGCATTTGTAGTCATAGTCCCCCAGAGCTCGAGAAACTGCCAATGAACCATTAACACGCTGAATCATTACACTGCCTCCTGCATTCTGGATTCGCTCTTTCTCCCTTGGGTTGCAAGGTTTGTGATCCTGTGTTGAAAAACAGACTTGTCCATTCCTATAGAGAACAGCACGTGAATCACCACAATTGATAAAGTATACATGCTCAGGTGAAATCATAACTCCCACTGCTGTTGAGCCACTTCTGTCCATCCCATTTCTGAGGTCTGAGAAATTGCGCATATACTCATCAATTTTCAAAAAGCCAGTTCTGATTCCACTCTTGACATTTTCCACTGAAGGTTCAAGAGCAGATCCAGGTTTTTCTGTCGCCCTAAAGTCTTCATTGTTAGTGATGTGTTCTAGTAAGTGCGTGGAGCAATAATTTGCAACACGAGATCCCGCATGACCATCATAGACAGCAAAAAAGGACCAGTCCTCTAAGCCATGGGGAATACCTACAACAGCTGTGTGAGCATCTTCCATTTCCACTCTCCATCCCTGCATACTGCTGAGGCCATAACGCAAGCCATTCCCTGCACCATGAGCATTATGTTTTTCAGTTTTTGGTTTATCCAAAAATGCACCCATGTTTATGCAATATGGAATCTGGAAAACAGAGAAGAAAAGTCTTATTTATAAAGCCACCACTCCATAAAAGCCTTGTTCTCCCATTCCTGTGTTTCTTCTTTGTAAAACAAGTGATAAAGCATGCACATGTGCAAAAGTCAACTACTATATTGCAGGAAAAATTAATTAATACAAGACACAAATGAAGCATGAACTTACAAACCCCTGTTTGCATTTTTAGTGGTTTTTTGGTTTGTTGTTTTTTGTGGGG
>JAWWEU010000111.1:25862821-25898753 GCA_035583155.1 Acropternis orthonyx | reverse complement strand
CTCTGGGAAGCTGCTGCAAATGGTCCATTGTTAGCTGTTCATGAGAAAATACATAGAGGGTGTAGAATACACAGTCTCAGCCACACCCACACAGTGACAAACTGGTCCTGGTCACTATAACCAGGACATAATACTATTCAAGATTATGTTCTTAATATTCTAAATACCCCATTTAATATTGCAAATCTTTAATAAAGGATGCAGAGACTGACTTGCAATCAGTAAGAAAACATTAAATCTAGGAATCAACTTGCATCCTTTGCCTCTTAGGGCTTCATCACACATCTCTGGCAGGAGCATAGCTCTACCCTCTCTCTACCTCCTGTTACAATGTTTGAAAACAGCTTGGCCTTTTCTTCTCCAGACTCAAGAAACTCAGCTCTTGCTTCTCCTCATACATCACATGCTCCAGCCCCTAAGTAAGAGAGTGGTCCTCTGCTCAGCTTGCTCCACTATGTCTATGCCTTTCCTGTAATGGGAGGCCAACACTCCACACTGTATTCCAGATGCAGACTCATGAGTTCCAAAGGGAGGAAAACAATCACCCCTCCCAAAACACTGGATACACTTTTTCTAATACAGCCCAAACTTCCATCACTACAGACAAACTACTCTCCAGCAACTCACTTGCCCTTGTTCTCCACCAAGACCCCACTCCACAGTTCTTTTCTGCAAAGTTTATTCCTGTATAGTCGTCACCCAGCCTAGACAGAGGTACAAGGTTTCTTTATTCCAGGTACATGACTTGATTACACCTCCTGAGGTTACCATCAAACCACTTGTCCAGCCTACCAAGATCTATCAGCTGTTAAGGCCTACCCTTGGGCTTACTGACCACTCCCCTAACATGGTATCAAACATTTTAAGAATGAACACCTTTCCACTGTCCAAGTTCTTAATGCAGACTTCATCATGCTTCCAATCAGCCAAAACATCTCAACATTTCTTGAAGGACTTAAAGCATTAAGCCCCAAACATCTTTGTAGAGCAAGATTCAATCTTAAGAGAAAACAGTCAACAGAGGAACAGATGAACTGCCCACCTTCAAGCCAATAATTCAGTTGTGCTTTTAACCGGTATACGTAAACTCAAAAATTCAGTATCCTTCAGCCTTGAGATTTAATCTCCAAAGACCCCATTTTAAAAGAAAATTTAATTGTGCAACACATCAGTTTGAGAAAACAATTTAACTTCCTTGTGGTGCAAGTGTTTACCCCACATAAAATTATTAGTTCAATCTGGAAGACCCTATTTACTGTAATTTTCAAAACTTTCTTGGAAACGTAGAAGGCCTTAGTTCTCATCCATGCTCCACAGACTGTTCTTTAAAACAGTATATATTATTCAGATCAAGAATGAAAGCCTAGGATTCTCTTCTCCCAGCAGTTTTCCCAACTCTGGGGAAAAAAGTAAAACTAAAATTAAAAAAAATCTACTGCCTGGCAGAACCAATAATCACCAAGGCTCAAAGGCTTTTGAAAGGCCTTTACAGTTGAAGCAAATACTGGCCTTTGCCCCTCTCTGGCAAGAGACTGAATCTGAGCAATACACTGCTAAAGCAGAGGCTCTAGCTACTGCTCTAAGGAAAGTTGACATCCATTTCCCAGGGTAAAAACGTAACCCAAGGCTTACTTCTCTGAAGTCCCAACATATATTCTTCGCTGATTTTCCTACCTGATACAAATCCTACCTGAGGTCTTTATCTCATATACAGGCAACATAAGCAATAACTCAGGCTCAGAAAACCAAAGACATCTAGCCTTTTGAGATATGGGAGTACAAAGACAAAAGTCATATCCTCTGACATGCAAGAAAAATTCGTGATCAATATCCTTTTTGGTCCAGCTACAGTGAAGACTTCCTTTGGTATTTGATCAGCCATATAGCAAAGGGTCTTAAAATGAGGTCTGTGTACACACTTGCATTTATGTTTACAAGACAAACAACTATACCTGGTACTTGTAAGTCGGCAAATGGTTCTTACTCAGTTACAGATATTCATGATTTTCTATTGTATCACAAAAGGGAAATAAGCAGGTGCTTTAAATGAAAAACTTGCTCCTTTTCATTTAATCTATATTTGACAGGCAGAAAGACTTACTTGATGGCTGTCATGAAGGCAGCTGTCCTCATTCAAGCTGGGATAGAGTTAATTTTCTTCCTAGTAGCTGGTATAGAGTTGTGGTTTGGATACAGTATGAGAATAATGTTGATAACACACTGATGTTTTTAGTTGTTGCTAAGTACTGTTACTTATACTAAGTCAAGGACTTGCCAGCTTCTCATACCCTGCCAGCAAGAAGGCTGGAGGGGCACAAGAAGTCGGGAGGGGATACAGACAGGACAGCTGGCCCAACCTGGCCAAAGGGATATTCCATACCATATGACATCATGCTCAGTATATAAACTGGGAGGAAAGCTGGCCAGGGGCTACTGCTCAGGAACTGAATTGGTCAAAGTGGTGAGCAATTGCATTGTGTGTCACTTGTTTTGCATGTTTTAATTCTTTTATTTGTACATTTTTCTTCCTTTTTTGTCCCATTAAATTGTCTTTAACTCAACCCCCATGAGTGTCTCACTTCTGTTCTTCTGATTCTCTCCCTCAGCTGACTGGGGTCGGGGCAGTGAATGAGCAGCTCTGTGGTGTGTAGTTGCGAAAGGGGGTTAAACCATTTCAGTCATTTTGGGTGCCCAACACAGGGCACAACAGGTTGAAATAATGACAAATCTGACTAGAACGCATTAGAAGACATTTGTTGTAAGCATTCATTATATTAGTTGTCACTGGTCACCATGGTGATGTATTTGCTCTCCAAGTCAGTGCACTTGTTCATAAAGCTGTGTTATATAACACTTTACTTGTACAGATTGCCCCCTGTGCCGTTTATCACCCATGGGAACTGGTCTAAGGTTATCATGCTGTTGTATTCTGTAACACTGTCTAATAATATGAGAGAATTGCTGGTCGTGAAACTGATCTGGTATTTGTAGTCAGTGCTGCCAACATCTCTGTACTTTGGGAGCCATCTATAGGAAACTATTAATAATTACAACTTTTACCTTTTCTCCTCAGAGACCCAATCCATGGGGACAACTGGGACCTACCTTCATCTTCCCCTTCTCCTCCAGGCTAATTAGAAGAGTACTTGAGAATATTTAATATCCTTGAGATATTCAAACTAGCATTCCTATTGCTATGTCTTCTGAACATGTTCAAGATCTTGTTTAGGGGTAAACAGCTATTTCAGAATGCCACCCGGAGATCTGCCCTGAGGCTGGATAGTAATAAGTGGCAGGGATAGTATGGGCAAGTGCCTAGGACAGGGGGCACCCCCCAGTGCTTTGGAACTTCAGCCCTGAACAAGTGCAAAATCTGGAAAAAACCAACTAAATATTTGGGAAAACTATGTTGTCACCCAGGCAATTCCAGAAAGACAAAAAAAATCACTGCAATGTGCTGGGGCCTGGCCCAGGCCTATTGAGCCCTGTTCAACCCTATACAGTACCCCTGGGGGCAAAAAAGAGCCTCTGGATGGCAAAATGACAGGCACAGCAGCTACTCCAACTCCAGTGACAGGTACAGTGGCTAAAGCACCAACTCCTGCGTGTATCAATCCCTCTATACACAAGGTGAGATATATATGGAGGTGAGCTCATTTAGGATGGGATGAAGAAGCAGGGCCATCATGAGAAGAGGCAGTGGAAGAGGCAGAATCCATAAAAGAGATGGGAACCATCTGATCCCTACCCACGAGTGAGCTGCAATATATGAAAAAACATTTCAGCCATCATCCAGGCAAGGGCATCATGACCTGGCTGTTCCGATGCTGAAGTAACAGGGCCAGTAACCTGGAATTATAGGGCAGGGAAGCCAAGCAGGTAGGATACCATTCTACTGAAGAGGGCATTAAAAAAGCAACTGAAAAAGGGGCACAAGCCCTCAGCCACTGGAAGCAACTCCTGTCAGGTATGATGAAAGAAAGGTATCCCTTCAAGGAAGATGTTATGCCACCCAGGCAAGTGGACCATCATAGTCCAATACCCAGTATCTGAGGAAATTGGCCATGCTGGACAAGATTTATGATGATTTGTACCAATGAACAGTTATCCAAAGACTCAGACAAAGTCAAGCATACACAACACATGTGGTGGAAGTTTGTACAGGATATATCACTGTCATATGCCAACTCACTGGCAGTAATGACCTGGAAAGATGGAGATGAATTGGCTGGCAAACTCCAATAATACAAAGACAATCCCTCTTCCTCCCTACAGGCCTGCATCTTGGCTGTGGAGAAACAGGTCCAGCAACTCAAGGAAGATAGATACATCCTACTCCCCACCTATATGGATCACTGTCTCAGCTACTAAGAGTAAGCATACACAGCACAGGCCATCCTGTCATTTTACCTATGTGACCACAAAGAGGACATGAGGAAGGGTGAAAAAAAAAAAATCTACCTTGACCCTGGAGGCATGAATAGGGAAGCTGCAAGGAAAAATCATCACAAGAGGGGGTTCTTGCTGACCAGGCTCCAGTAGGCAATTCTCCAGACAGAGCAGAAGGGTTGCTGTTTCTCCTGATCTTAAATGAAGGGGCTTCTGGTTCACATTTACAAGAAGTGAGTATTGCATAGTACAGCCAGGACTAGAGGAAGTCCTGCCTCCAGCCAGGTGGAGGAAACGAAGAACTGGGTTTAATGAACAGTGTGGATTTGACGAGCTGTCATAGAGGACCCACAGGAGTATAAGGCTCTACCAAACAATGCTGCATAGGGGCAGAAATTATCTGCGTTTCTGGAGTGACAGAGCGATCCCAACATCTAAGTATATTGGAGGCCAAAGTGAACCTAAATGGCATTAATATCATACCAACCAAGACAGCCTGATACCCATCCATAAATTGGTATGTCAAATACAGAGTCAAGGAGTGATCAGCTGAACTCACTCTTTAACAGTCCTATATGGCCAGTGCAGACTAACAGTAGATTACCATGGCCTGAATGAAGTCATAGCACCTCCAATACATACCTCCAACAACTAATACATTGATGATGACATTGTGTGGGGTGATACAGCAACAAAAGTTTTCGAGACAGGGAAAAAATAGGTCACATCCTTCTCAAAAATGGTTTTGCCATAAAACAAAGAAAGGTCCAGGGACCTGCACAGGAGATCCAGTGATCATCCATGGGACTGCATTTGCTCAAGGACCTGGGTGCACCTGGGTGCAAAAAGGACAAGGAAGTCCAGTGTGTATCTCAAGGAGATTTGATTCTGGGTAAGAACAGGCAATGATTTTAATTGTATTATGTTATTTACTATACAATATTGTAAGTCATCACCACTATGACTGCTAAATGCCATATTGAAGGTATTATAGTAGAATTACCCGGATTAATAAAGAATGAATTTTGATGAGAGAACCAGACAAGTGCAGCAGTGAAGGAAACAGTGCTGGCTTTAGCATGAAACAATCCAACACTACACAGAATCTCTCCTGTCCTGAAGGACTACTGCAACAGATGAAGCCCAAAGTCATAGACTAAATAAACTCAACAGACTGATAGAGTATCATTGAATAGTATCTGTGTGTATATACCAAAAGACAAGAAAGGTGATAATGATTAGTTGGGATGTACTGGAAAGTGTGGGACCTGGGTATGATGCAAATGGTATAGAATAAGAGGTAGATACTGGCCTGCTTTCAGGTGAGATAGAGTTAATTTTCTACTTGCTGGTATAAAATTGTGTTTGGATACAGTATGAGAATAATGTTGATAACACACTGATGTTTTCAGTTCTTGCTATGTAGTGTTTATACTAAGTCAAGGGCTTTTCTGCTTCTCATATCCTGCCAGCAAGAAGGCTGGAGGGGCACAAGAAGTTGGGAGGGGACACAGACAGGACAGCTGGCCCAAAGTGGCTAAAGGCATACTCCATACCATATGATGACATGTTCAATATACAAACTGGGAGGAATGCTGACCAGGGGCTACTGCTCAGAAACTGGCTGGGCACTGGTTGGCAAGTAGTGTGCAATTGCATTGTGCATCAATAGTTTTGCATGCTTTAGTTCTTCTTCAGAAAGTCTGTATCTCAACCCATGAATTTTCTCACTTTCATGATTTGCTTTCGCATTCCCCTTTGGGGAGGGAGCAAGCAGGTGTGTAGTGCTTAGTTGCTGGCTAGGGTTAAACCATGACAGCAACCAACACATAATTAGATCATAAAGGTCTAAAAGCCATAATCAAAGTTTTTGTACATACTATAAAATAATTTTCAGATCACATGTCAGTTTCAAAGAGAACATCAGAACTAAACTAATACCTTGATGGCCAACAGTCCCAAAGGCAATAATGTATCTTTTCATAATATGAGAATGGTCCAACATCAATCTTTTAGGCTTAGGTCATAAAAGTGTATTGTAAAATGTCTTTTCCTCAGAAGGATTCACTCAACAGGCAAGTCATTTTTAATAAGTCAGTGTTGTGGAAAAGAAACAGTGCCAGTTTCCTGTTACAAAACACATCTGCTCCTGCTATAAAAAAAGAATGACATTTCAGCACAAAAAATGCTGCACTAGATATTAAAGATGTAAATTACAGATAAATAATCAACGTATTTATAACAAACATTTTCAAAACCCATTGAAAGTACAGGGAGAAATAACATCTATGGTTTAAGTTAAAAAAAAAAAAATCAAACTCAGTCTTGCTAGAAAGTTCCTCTGTCTGTCTCCATCTTGCAGGCTGCATTATGTGTACATAGAGACTCTATGCCATACATGTGTCTAAATACACTGCGGATAGTTTGGAGACTCATACAGATTCCCTTGTCGTGATTTGTGCCTCTTCACTTCACACAAGAAATACTGATCTTTTACTCATCTTGTGTTCACTTACAGTATACTATTATTATGATGTCACTACACTTATAGGATAAATATGATGTATACTAAATACAAGTTCATTTGCTGAGTGAAACCACCTTTAAGTATCTTGATTTTTGATCCCAGAAAACTTGGTCTCACTTCTAACTTACTGGCTTTAAAAACACTGGCACTACATGAATTTACATTAGGCAAATAGTTATTGAAGCTTTGAGCAAGAGCTCTACTTGAAGCTTGGCTGTAACTGCTACTCTAACTATGTGGCCATGGGAGTTGCCTTTAGGAAGGATCTCAGCTGACCAAAGATACTGACAGAAAGAAATTAAATACCTCTATAAAACTTTCATATAGAGCCTACTACCAAAAACATGACCTGCCAGGATGTCATGAAAGAAGCCCAACAGGCTTTTAAAACAGGAATTTAGAAACATTTTGCAAGTTACCATCACCAGGTAGCATACACTCCCAGGAGCTACAGTTGTAATTTTGAAATTAATTTTGGCATCTCTATTGTTGCTGCTGGGGGAAAGGAAACAATAAGACAAACAAAACACAACTTTTCCCCACCATGTTACTTTTAAACTTGTAACCAAGTTACAAAGAATGGACATTACTTTGGCAATGTACTTCAGCTACTTCAAACCGGTCTGGAGGTACGAAACAACCACAGGCTGTAGATTCACATCTATTTTCAATGTCAGTAACACTACCTGAAAACATCAGCGGTTCTGCTCTGCCTCAGCTGCTCACCACTAGATTGTGCCAGCAGTTCCTTTTCTTTAAGAACTGCTGCCTGAGATATTTTTGCCCTTACTCTTTGAACTGTTTCACTGAAGAAGTGCAAAGTTAGCTTTAGTATTTTGAAACTTCGTGACTTTGACTGCAGTGGGTTTGGAAGGCAGAGCTTAGACAGCAGATCCAAGGGGGCTGTAACCTTCTACAGAAAGACTGAAAAAATAGAAAGAAACAGCAGGAATTTGGTTAAGAGCTATAACCTTTCCAGCTATGTCATTAACACCAGAAAAAACATAAATGACTGTGGGTCCTTCCAGAATTTTATTTTATATTCTCCTGTCTTGCACCTTACTAAAACATGAAGCTAGCTAACTGCAGATCTTGAAACTCAGCTTACGCAATGACTATGTGTCTCTCATGGACCAAATGCACACTTCTATGCTGAGGCTTCTCATTTTTCTGGAATGCAGCTTGGTAGGTACAACGTTAGAGATCATACCTCAGATACTCAAGATGAACTTCACAAAACACTTGAAAGTGGACTCTGAATCTAGCTTCTTAATCACACCATATAGTACAAGGTCACCAGTGCCCAGGTTGATGCACTTCTGGCCAGAAAACCTTTACCATGCAGGTTCCCTCTAATTCAAGTTGCAGAAGTCAATTTCATACAGTTTTGTGGCCAAATGAAAGCTTTAAGAAATACGCAGTGCTTTTTCTAGTTAACTACAGGGAATTCTGTGCTTGCCAATGTGATTTCTGGTAACAGCCCTTAGTTCACACTGGACCACTGCTAAGGACTTAACTAAAGAAGTATGCAGTGTCATTCTCAGTAAGAAACACTCCAAGGTAGTCAATATCTTAATTAGTGTCACTCATCTTAAGTTTTTAGGTTTTTTCAGTTTTTCTTTACCAGGACTTCCTCCAAGCAGTACAAAGCCTGGGAAATTCAATCCCCTTTGTTATGTGCAGTTTATCTGAGTTACACAGTAACTATACAAAAAGTGATACATAGGTAAATGTCCAGGCTGGTTCATGAAATAGAACAATACCGGGCCTAGACAGGGCAAAGCAGACTACTGCTGCCAGCACCTGCATGGGAACAGAATGAAGGCTGAAGTCTTTAAGAGTCAAGACAGCTCTGCATAACCCAGTATTCATGCTTTTCTACCATTTTCTTGGAGTAGAAATTGGGTGCATTGGCACTTCAGTGAAATGGGCCTACTTGCTTAATTCAGGTATTACCTGTCCACGCTTATTAACTCTGAAGTCCTATTTTACCAGCAACTACTGTGGCTCTGTTATACCACTGCTGTTTATCTGTCCTGACCACACTGTGACAAGATTTATATCCTATGATATTAACTGAAATTCTTTTTGTTTGCTTATATCCATTCACATTTCCTGTAGACAATAAGAATGTTCTCACTTCTTTAATGAGCTATTCAAAACAGATGCACATGTGGCACTTGGATACTACAAAGCACTAACCTAATGAAGTTGATAATTATTTCTAGGCAGAATTTCTGTTTTGATTCTCTAAATTTAGGCATTTCAGACAATTTTTCTTACCTTCCTCAGTTTACAGAAATCTTCAGGCGCCCTTTGATGACAATAAGGCAGCAATGAATCACCAATTCATATCAGCAATAAATTGTTCCCAAACAGGTCTGAAAGACCAGAGTAAGTGTTCTGCAGCAGGTCTGCAAAACCACAGCAAGCGAATAAACCTTTATTTATGTAACTGAGGGATGACTTCTTGATTCACACAGAAATCTGAGGAAGCTGGACACAAGGGCTGGGCTACATGAGTTCTAGAGGTCCACTCAAATTAAGCCTGACTTGCACAGTATAAGAACAGTTGTGCCTGTTTTCAACATGTTACACCACTGCAAAATAAGTATGAACATTCAATCAACACAACACTAACAAAACCCTCAAAACAAACTGTATTTGAACCCTTCTTTCATTGTACCAGAACAGTCAATGCCACCTCTTTGCACAAACCTGTCACTGACTTATGACCTATGCATTACTGAACTTCAGAGTACAACATATTAAATTGCTTCATATCAAAAGTCAAGACTCTTGCCTACCACTATTGACAAGTGCCAAGCAACTTTTCTTGTCAAAGGCACCAACTTGTGAAATCAAGACTGCAAGGCCTTAACTTGATCATGATTCTGCAGACTGGGCACATGCAATAAAGATACTTCAGATAGTCTTCAAAACACATAGTCCCTGTTTAAAAACAGAAATATATCTTTCAGAAACATACAAACCAAAATACACAATCTCTGTGACAGGTATTTTTGGAGGATGTGGGGGTTTTTTCCATTACTATAGTTTTATAACATTGAATTTATAATTTTTTAAAAAGAAGTCAGAGTAAAAGAACATTGACTTTTAGTTCCCTACGCACAAGTTCAGAAGCAGGTGACAAAGAGTTTGAGAAGTTATCTCCATCTTTGTCAGATAAAGTTTATGACAGAAAACCAGCAGCCAAAACATTTTCACTGACTTGAAAAAAAAGACATCAACCCTTACCCTTGAAAAGGTGATTCAAGAGTTGAAGCTACAGGGGACCTTGTAAAGAAATTTAGAGATTTTCTGTAACTGATGGAAACAGGTAATTTAGGCAGTACTGCTGCTATTAGTGCATTTAAGGAAATACAGACCTTGCGGGGAAAAGAAGCCACACGCAGACAAATAAGCTGATCTCAACACACAGTGGCCAAACACTTCATGTCTTTTTTACTGACACTGTACAGTCTTCCGTGTGAGAACATACCTACCCCAAAATCTGGGTCAGCAGACATTTTAGGTGGTGAAAAATTGCATTTCTCACCCCCCAATTAATTAACAGTGCTTTGTACTACAACAGAAGGAAGCTATACTTGATATGACACTTCCTATTAAAAAATAGCTTCAAGCAATATTCAAATACATCTAGAGAAGAAAAAACCATTATTTTATCCAATATGCTCCGAAATTTCTGTTAAATCCATGGTCAATTACAAATTGCAAATTAAAACACAGTCAAAGTAAAAGCAATTTTATGTTCCTACAAATTTCAAAGTGGCAGAATTTGTTCTTACCTGTAATTGTAACCTCGTCAAGGTTCTAGTTCAGTGCTGAAAGAATTAGTTTACATTCCTGCTGCCAAGAAGCACGTAACAGAATGACTTGTAAAACCTTGAGATAACAGTACAGGACACAACATCTGCTTTATTTTGGTATTTCCTAAAAAGAAACAAAGGAACTAGTTAGCTACTCCAGATGGTTTACAACAGATTTGCACATGAATTTTTTCATGAATATAACTTTTTTCTAAATGGAAGTGCTTGAACTAAAGCTATACCTGGATGTCAGAAAACCTTCCAGTACACTCTCTAAACATCACATTCAAGTTTCATGGTAACAAATTATCAGATCAAATTTTTCCCTATTTCCTTCACCAACACTGACTAGCACTTAAAAAGTCATCAGCCAATTACCTGCCATTCAAGTCCCTAAATTCAGTAACAGAAGGAATAGCTTATGCATGTCTCCTAGCATCACTCTGCTATTTCTTAATTTTATTCATCTACTCAAATGACAAGAGTACACTTCTTGAGTGTTTGACAAGACTTAAACCTCACACATACAGCATATGTAATTTCTAAGCTTTTTATACTACTTGTTTAGATATAAAAATGCACAAGAGTTTAAAACAAAAGCAGTAAGCTTCAGTTGCAAAAGTATGCTAGGTCCTCTGAAATAAGAATCATTATATTTCTTTTAAAATAGTTTCTATAAAATTAACCATAAATGCAGCCTAAAATGTAAAAGTAGCAAATAACTAACAATTCAGATGCATGGATCTACAAAAGCACCTATCCATTGTTTTGACCAGGATGCAAATGTCCAAACTCCTTTGTGGATCAAGGTCTACATATTTAATCTTATAAACCACTGCATCTTACAAAAGCTACTATGACAGTACAATGGTAAAAGGAACTATTGCAGGAAAAATTCTGTATAACAGCCAGCTTTGTCTGGGGCACACAGGAAATACGGGCCTTATTGTGAAACTGAAGATTTTAAACTGATTACAGGTCTCTGATGAGATGAATGAGTGATAAAGGGAACCTACTGCAAACCTTGACTTTAAGCCCACTGAACAACGAATGGACCTATGACAACATTTCATTATGGCTTGTCTCTTCCAAACATTAAATAGTGCTCTTCAACTACCAAAAAGCGTCATCAGCACAAAATCACTCAAAAGGATTACTTTGCTATGTTTGAAGAACTGTAAGGGTTCAGTAAGTTTTCTGCTTGCAACTTTTACAGTGCTGCAAGCCCTATGTTTTCTCAACATTCTCTCTTCTTAGGCACTACAACAGGATGGATGGTTCAAGCAACCAAACTAATCCAGAAAAATTCAATTATTTTCTGCCACTTGAGGTCTCTGGACCAGCTTAGGAAATGCAGGATCAGACAAATGTCAATGACAGAAATGCAGAACCAGGAACTGCTGCCAATTCAGATTTGTTCAGAGTACTGTGAAACTATGCCTTTATCAGCACCCACTAAAACATCAATGAACTCTGGAAAAGTTCTTAAAAAATCCTCCTAAACCACTGTATAGGACTACATGGCAAAATCCCTCCCCAAAAAGTTAAAAAGTTTCAGTAAAAACGTTGTTTCTACCTCCAAGAACCTTGGAGAAAAAAAACCCCAAAACATACAGAGCACAGACTCATGAAGTTCCACAAAATAGCCTAACTCCTCACTCCTAAATACAGGTTGTTCTAGGGCACGGACACAAAACATGTGACCAGAATGCAGCTCCCTCCATGCACTCTCTCCCACCTTCAAAAGATCCCCCCAACTGGCAGGTTACAGGCTGCTTGCACAAGGGTTAGTCCAGTGGCCTTTAGAAGAGAACAACTACAAAAGCAGCCCAGAGGATGAGCATTATGCTTTTCAGAAGCAAGAGACTTGACCCCTCCCAAATTCTAATCCAGAGAGGATGTGAGACAGAGACTTCCTTAGACAGGGATGACTTTTAGCCAGGAAACAGGTTGCTTACACTAGGGCAGATTCAAAAACAGGTATTTTGAACTAAGAGCATTTTACTCCAGAATATGCTTCTATTTATTCTATTTACAGCTATTATATTCAGCCCCTAATAATTTGTGTGCAGAAAACACTCACATACACAAATGCAAATATCTTGTCCAGATTGCTCATCATAAATTACATCAAAATAATAAAGCTGAATCCTTCCTATTAAAGGTTTAACAAAATCACAAGATAAATGAAGTATTTTATTTGGGCTACTTAAATCTTTAGAACATGTAAATGTGTAATACTTGTGTAAGACTAAGTTCAGTAAACTTCTTTGCTACTACAACACCAGCACCCTACATTAGAATAGTCTTAATTGAGCAAAACTTAAATATTCCTTGGCTAATAAAGAATTTGAATTTCACCACATTTACAGTATTTTCTTCATAGGGTAAAGACCATACAGCTGAAGTCACCATCATAAGTAATTCATTGCTAAAGAACTAAACCAAATATTCCAAAATAACCACATGGGAAAAAAAAAATCCAAAGAGATTTGAAAAACCCTACCATATTTCACAGACAGATAAGTATCAAATGCTGGTCTTCCTGATGATTAAATACGTACTTAATAATCCTGGTAGCAAAGCACTAATAATCCTCAAGCTGAATCCCAATGTTTAAACAAACAAACCCCACTATATCCAGTCCTTTGCAAGTTTCCAGACTTGAGTTAGAAAAGCAGCAGAAGAGCACTGGGTTTATTCTGCCTCACAACCACCTACGACTGTGACCTTTCATGGACAACCAAATAATTCCTGCTTTAAAACAAGTAAACAAACAGACCAACTCACTGGCTGAACATGAACAGAACGAGCTATGATCTAATGTGCCGCCACTGACCTTATGACTGCACAATCCCACCACGGCAGATATCATTCCCCAGAACTGTGAACTGGGTCACACAGATACTAACAGATTGTGCAGAAGTGAAAGATAGCAGAAGGGAGAAGGAAAAGAGCACTCGTGTAATACACAGGTTAGCTAGTACACTGCAACCTCCCAGCTGCATGTTCCCAACATTCAGTAAAGGTAAAATAATATCCCTCTCCTAAAAGTGGCACTCAGGCTACCAGATTTTTCTGGGAAGGGAAGTGCACATAGCAAGGGAATGCACTAGTGCTACAAGTTCATGCAGTAGTTCTTCTTTAGTGTACATACATGACAAATCCCAAACTAAACCAGGAGTTAATTTCTACTTAATTACTTGAGACAATGTACAACTTTAACCCTAAAGAGAGTTGTTCATCCTTTGTAATAAAAGGATAATGAATTCTCTCTACATTGCTAAGAGGTTCTTGGTTCTATACAAAAACATTGTGAATCAACTAAGATTGGACAAAGTCTTGATTTGTGTTTTTGTGGGGTTTTTGTTGGTTTTTTTTTCCCCTTTTCAAACACGGAAGCTGCACTAAAATATTCATATTAAACAGTTAAAGGAAGGAGAATGAACTGAAGTTCAAAACTAAAAATCATATTAAGCAAGTTTAGTGTTTTATCCTTTTTATATATTATGTTAATATAATATTATGGTTTTGTAAAAAGTGCAACAGTATCTTTCTACTGTGTTTTAGAAGTAACACCCTGGACTTCTCAAAAACCTAAATATCTTCCAACATATTTACCTGAGGTTCCAGTGAAAGTTTAGTTCAGCAGGTTGAAGTTTGCAATGCAAACTTCTATTGTCAATCAGTCATTTGAACTACTACAACTGAATTTGCAACAGAAATACTCTATTAGAGCAGTATTTTACACTCATGTAAAAGCTTGATAATAATACCATGGGCTTAGCCTTCTAATTAGGTCCATGCTTTTAATATTATCTCACAAATTGTGGACGTAGAGTTACAGCATCAGGAAGCTGCCTTTTGATACATATCACAAAAGCTATTCTGAACTTTCTTCCTGCAGACCTGCCTTTAGTATGTATTTGTAAGGCACCTCTTTAATTCCTAAATTCTCTGTGACTCACTTTTAGGTAAGCCTTAGATCAGTAAATTTGCATTGTGGTTGTGCAGGTGTCCTGGCAGCAGTGGTAGCTTAAGTGGTATTTGCTCTCAGCAGCTCATTCCCACTTCCATGCTGTGTCTGAGCAGACACACAGACAGTTACGCTGGTACAAGTGAATGCCTGAAGCAGAGACTGCTCATCTAGCTGACGAGTAAATCAAACGTTGTTGAATTATACAAGCAGAAGATGAAGGAACACCAAAAGCCAGCCTTACTGGAATTCAGAATGCACATGTGCAAGCTACATTTGCCTACTGGAAGATCAGTGGCAAGCACTTACTCCTCTGTTCTTCTGTAACAGATCAGAATTACGCTTAGTGTAACTCAAGCAGAGAAATGTGGAATCATCTCTCCATCGGTTATGCTGGATGGCTTTTCAAACAGCCAGCTTTAGGAAGAGACAAGGCTGAAGAGAGAGGCCATCTAACATGCTTCAGTAAAAACATCCAAGTACAAAACTCTTTTATTTTTATTGATCTGATCTTTAGCTGAACGGAAGAGAATGAAGGATCTTCAAGAGTTAAAATGTATTCCATTTATATGTTAGCTTTCTTTCAAAAAAACCCCACCTCCCAATTAAAACAAAAGGATTGTAAGCAGAGGACTTTGACTTTGAACAAACGTGTTTATTGGGCTGCTAGGACTTTCTGGAGAAAAGCATGCAAAAGTTTCTAACTAGCTTTTATCTTACTGTACATAATAGCTGTAGTGTAAGTAAGGTTCTAAATACACATTATACTTTCCACAGCAATCCAGAAGTGGGAGGATGCATTTGTATTCTGTATGGGTTTATGATTTTTTTAAAGCAAAGGGCAGAGTTACAAACATTCATCTTCCTGACAGTGACTGAAAATTCTAATTCAGACACACTAGAGTGATATGCACAGGCAACCTAAGATCATGATTACTATTACTGCAGTGCCTGTCACTTGAGCACATTCCTATAGTGTTTCCCCATGAGGTATATTTATTATCACATTACTAGCCAAAATACCTAGGTCAATACCTGTGTCAGTTTGAAGCCATCTGTCCATTTGCTGTCTTTGTTAACATTTGGCCTTCAAATGGATTTTTTAAAAATACAGTCACTATGAGTGGATTACTTAGATTTTGTAAATGCCCACCTGCATAAAACCAGCAGAAATCTCAGCCTGAGCACTGATTAAATGTTGAGAAAGAACCCACCACACATGTCACCTGATAAACATTACAATGCACATCTTTTCTTAAGTCCTCTGGGCCAAAACAGTATGTCCTTAAACTACATCTCACTTCACACAGTCTCACACACTCTACCTATGATAGCAGTATTAAAGGGCATCCAGAGTCTGCCACTGCTTTCCCCAAAAGAGCAAGGTGTTAGCAAACTATGGTATTAATGAAATTCAGAAGTAATCTTGCAAATAAAAACGTTCTCTGTTGACTATGCAGCAGAAAAGGCTCAGCCTTTTCCAGCTAAGCCTTTCAAAGAAAGGCTTTGGCATAAAACCATAAAAAAACTCCTACTGAATCAGTTTTCAAACAAACATTAAAAAAATCCTACAGGATCAGTCGTCAGGAAAATCAGAGAAAGCAACATATTTCAGATCAGCTAAATCAGCAGCAAGTAGGTGCATTTGGACAATAAGGAAACTCCATTGTTACAAACTTCATTACACTGTAGGATAGAGGTAAGAAACCTGACATAATTGTATGCTTTCATTGCTGAGTCAGCAAAGAGAACAGCTACAAAATTTTAAGGTGCTTTAGCTGTAGGATACAGTCAGAAAGTCCAATAGTTTTCGAAAGATTAATATTGTTCTAAGTGTCTCATATGAAATGGTCACAAAGGGGAAGGACAGATTATCTGCAGATGGTTATCCTGACTAATTCTTCTCTGAACTGTGTTCAGTGATTTTTAAGCAGCTAAGAGCCAGAGTCCTCAAAAATTATTTATCTAGGTAGAGAACCTCACCCTAGCTCCTAATGGCCAGCAATGCATCTAGAAAAAGTCAGCTTTTGAATCAAGTCTTGCTACTGTCATTGAAGCCAATAAGGAATTCTTAATCCTTAATATGACATCTCATATTTCTGCTGTTCCTGACAGAAAAAAAGCTTAAACCTGGTTTATACTTGTCTTTCTGTACAGATCCTGTATTAAGAACAAATATCCCACAAAGGATTCTCAAAGGCACAACAGCATGCCATTTTTTCTATTAGGGGAATTAAAACACTACAATATATGCATGCCAACTCATCACATTTTTTCCTGTCTTAAACATACACACACAACCCTAAGTGAGACCGTGAGTATATTCAAAATTTAGAAGGAACTCAAACTCCAAAAAGTGGGGTGAAAAATAAGCAAAAAGATCAAAATTACAGCGTCTCAGTTAGCCCAGGTACATAAAATATAGTAACAATTCCCTCATGTTGGTATGTTTGACAATGACAGAAATTGAGTTGTATCAAATTTATAAGGGATAGCAAGAGTAGGTTTTTTATTTCTTTAGATATGATACTAATGATTAGAAGGAGGATTTCCCTTTCCCCAGGAAGGCTCTTCCCTCATCCTCTAAGAGTAAGTCTTCAGGTATAAGTGCACTAAAACTGAGCCATCATAGCACTTAAAAAAGAACTTGGCCACTGCTGATGTGCAGACAGTTACAGAAGACATAAATTCTCTGCCATGCTACTTAGCCACTTGGATCTATTTGTGGCTTTTTAGCCATGTTACCACTTGCTAAATTTATATACAACAGGACTTAAATTAAATGCAAAAGAGATCATTCAACACCACAATAAAATCACCATCATGTTCGAATTGGTAACATAAGAACACCAGTAGTACAAGCTGCTAAATATTAACACTTATGATGCTATAAGCATTTTAATGTTTACTGCAAAGCACTTGGAAAGAGAGAAGTCAAGCATCTGTTATGTCAATTCACAGCCTACACACACACACAATATTTCAAAAGAACTAATTTAAATAATAGAGGCTCCAAATAGGAATTGTTAAAATACACAGTTATTTTTATACCTCACAGTTTTAGAACATTTTTTCCTTTGTCTCCTCCATGTTAAGATGATTTTTCTAATTACTAGTAAAGTTACTTCAATAACAGCACTGTATTAGCATTAAGAGAATTAGCATTTAAAAACGTAAAAGCGATTAAAAACTTTTAAGAGGGTCCATCTGTTTAGAAAGTCACTCCCTTATTGCTAACACATATTTATCACCTTCCTAAATCATCTTGGTTGAACTGATTTGATTCATGTTAAATAAGGCATATCTCAAAGCATTTTTAAGAGAGTTATAAACAAAAGCTGAAGAGAAGCAGCTGATCCTACATGATATATAATTATATACTCCTGTACTGTATCAATCAATATACCTGTAACCACATGATATTCAACCCACAGTACACTATAGAAAGTTAGGTTTTAGAACACAGATGACTTTTCAGACCACTGCAGAAAACACACTACTCCCCCCTGCTCTTTGACAGCATGCCCTACTTTTTCATCAGGCTAGAAGAAACTTTTATGCAGAAGTTTGAAGTCTAAGCAAAAAAAATTACTATCTCTAGGAACTGCAGAGTGAAGCAAGTTTCCATTACCTTTTTTTCTGGCAGAGGGCTCCAATATCGTTGCCTGGACACATGGAAGCTTTTTCAGGTGTCTGCATTGAGGCTATCTGAACTGCTTCACTTGTCATCTAAACAGAGGAGTACTTGGCAAGAAGCAGCCATTTGGCAACTTGCAAGCTTAAACACTCAAAGTTTTGTCCAAGTTGTACTGGAACTTCAGTTCCACAAAAAATCACTTGGAATCGCTTTTAATCAATACAGTTTAAACTCTTGATTTGCAATGTATATATATATATATATATATGCTGAAATGTCAGATATTTCTATTGAGTAAAAACTGTATTAATTTTGCCACTATGAAAGTATCACAACACATGTCGAACTATACCTGTAAAAATTCAAAGGGCAATTTTGTCAATAAGAATGTTAAAATTAACATGCAAGAAGACCATGCCAATTTTCAAGAAATCACTACTGGAGAGGGTACTTAAGGACATTACAAGCAGTCAATGCAGTAATGATAGATCTACATAGACTTCACCACAAAAAGGATTCCGGTAAAGCAAGCATGTTAATAATTCAACATTAGCTTTATGCTACTCATCATTTCAGACATCAACTGCAGGCAAATTTGGGTAACACAGATTAAGACACTATCTCCAGCTTCACCAAAGATTACTACTGCTCCTGTATACTGCTGGCTGCAACACAGGCCCTTGCTGGACTGAATGGTGATGGGAACATCTTAGCACAAAGATGCATTAAAAAAACCACATTAATTGTAGCAAAGGGACAAACACCCTTCTCTTCCACCCCATTTATAGAGACAACACATCAAGGCATTTTAAAATTATTTCTATATTTCATAGCACACATCTCAGTCTTGCCACTTTACTACACATAAAGCTTAACCTGCATGAATTCTATATTAGTTTAATAAACTATCTGGATTAAATTAGGTATCCATCATAGCACACAAAGGAATACTTTTAAGTATTCAGGCTTTTGTAGAATGACAACCAAAAGAATCAGATTAATTTAGAAGCTTAAAAAGAAAAGCAAGACATTTAGCTTGGGGATTACACAACTAGTTCAGTAAAACCTACTAAATAAAAAACAATTACAGTCAGAAAAAATCAGAAATAGGTACATGAATAGAAGACTGCTGATTCAAGCCTTTAAATAGGTGCTGAATGCAGCACAATGAGTGCCAATTGCAGGTTTCCACCCCACATCCCCCAAAAACTGCTAGCATTAGGCAACCAGCTGCCTATATTAAGTGCTACTTATATATTAGTCCCCAAAACATCTTTTACGTCCTTCTCAGTGACTACATGTGAAATGTCTCCAACATCTCTTCTATAACTGGGTACCATGGCCTTATGTTCCCCTTTTTACTCTAGTACTGTCTCTGCAAGGGACAGCTGTGTGCCTCTCCATTCTTCATAGAATGGTTTGCCTTGGGAAAGAACCTTACAAACCATCTAGTTCCAACCCACTTGCCATGGGCAGTGACATGTTGCTCAAAGCCCCATCCAACCTGGCCTGGAACACTGCCAGGGACAGGGCAGCCACAGTTTCTCTGGGCAACTGCTTCCAGTGCCTCACCACCCTCACAGCAAAGGAGTTCTTCCTAATATCTAATCTAAACCCACCATCTTTCAGTTTAAAGCAATTACCACTTGTCCTGTCACAGCACACCCTCGTCAAAAATCCCTCTCCAGCTTTCTGGTAAGCCCCCTTTAGGCACTGGAAGACTGCTACAGGGTCTCCCTGGAGCCTTCTCCTCCACAGACCAAACATCTCCAACTCTTATCAGCCTGTCATCACACAAGAGGTGCTCCAGCCCTCTGATCATCTTCAGGGCCCCATATAGATATATATATATATATATATATATACACATGCTCCACTCTTCCTTGGGAGTGGTGTGGGAATGACACAGCAAACATTATTAACATTTAGTCAAACTGTGTATGTAAGATGAATGCAATGGTACCACTCTGATGAATGATGTTAATGGCTCCTACCATTTGATCAGTGCTCTAACTTGCAGACAGGTACCAACTGTGCAGGTGTTTGAAGCTATGGCTTTCTTCAAAGAAATGCATCTGCCATTCCCTCCAAAAATGCAGCAAAACTGCCCTCTGACTCCCAATTATGTCCTGATATTTTGAAAGTGAACAAAATATCGCCCAAGAGTGCATTTCCTGCATTCACAGAGAATTACAATAAACTCAGCACAAGACCAAAAGTAAATAAAGAGAGTTACTAAGACACTGCCAATTTAGTAAGACATTCCATATTATATCATGCAACTTAGTATATCAGTTTTAGAATTAGAAACACCTATGCTACCCAAAAGACAGCTCTGCATAGTAAATACAAGCTACAAGTAGCAACCTACTTGACTGTTTTAGTTAAGGAACACAGCCACAGCTAGCTTATATGCCCTCTGATCATTAGTGCATTTCAAGAGAAGTATGTAGAAGTATTTAATTAATAAATACTCATATCCTGCAAGAATAGCATCATATGCAAGAAGCCAAGAACTCAGAAATAGTCCAATTTTGCAAGTCTCAGTATTCATGCTTTTTGACATCTGATTGTGGACAATTTTGAAAGTCTTACCTTGAATGTAGTACAAAAGTAAAACTTCTTCCAGATCTTTGTCTTTCTGATAGAGATTCACTTTAGAGACTCTTCCTTGTATATTGGGGTGAATAAAGCAGAAGAGCCCGTGAGTCTGAAAGCAGTAAGACGGAAGAATTGACCCATTTCTCTCCTAGTTCAACAGAATATTCAATAAAATCACTAGCTCAATAATTGCTTAATAGCAACTGCTAAACTGAAACTAATATATTCCATAAACCACTGGAAGAGGCCAAGTTAGTCAACAAGTTCCTATTTGTCTATAGTAATGAAACAAAACATGATGTGAATGCTTTTCACTTTTTAGAGATGAAAGTATGATGAGATGTAAGATATCAACCATTCAATGTCCACTACTTGCCAAAAAACTCCCACTGTCAATACATACCACTTTCAGAGTTGTCATGTAAGCAAATCCATTTCCAAATCAGGAATATGTAAGCCACATGACAGAGAGAGCCTGCATACAATTATGTGTATGCATGCATGTTTAAGTGCAGAGATAATGGAAAAATCTGAAACACTAATGCAATCATTTACAAGAGTGTATCCAGATCCTGGACACAAAGGAAAAGAAGGACTAAAAGTGAGATAGCAACTTATTCGAAAGCACAAAAACCATGACAAAGAAGCCTGTTACTGGGCGCTACAGATTTCTTTAAAAGCACAAGCAGAAACACACTCATATTCATTAAGCCCTCTTAGTTACACGGAAAAGCAACGAAGTTGCATTTTTCACAGTCCCATGAGAAGGGCTATGACAGTTAAACCCACCCAGTATGTCATTTCTGCAGCAAGAATCTGACTAAAGCCTGGTCCATTTTGGAGATGTTTACATGTAGCATTTAAGATAATAGTTTCTTTTCACAGGCCTGGACAAAGAGGGAAGGGAACCAATATCAGAGAAACTAAGATTTAGTTTCACTCACCAGCATCTTGCTTCCCCCTCCCTCCCTAGTAAATTCAAATGCTCAACAAATTGCATTGTTGTACCACAAGGTTCAGAATAACAAAGGCAAGACATGTTGATAGTAAGACACATAATTATAATGTTCTAAAACTTCGTTTTTGACACTTGATACACAAAAAAAGGTTTTTTCCTTTCTTTCTTAAATGAGTTTATTCCATAAATGTACCTTGATTATTCCATGCTTACTCAATAGCCCGATCCCACATAACTAATGTTTAATATCAAAACCAGTCAACAACAGTAAGTGATTATGTTAAAGCTATTTTACTTAGGAGCACTAGAAATAAACATCCTTCACACATGGAATGAAGTTTCCAAATAAAACAACAAGTATTGATTAGTTTTGCTATTTAAGCCCCTACCATGGATGATTCTTCACAGAATGATTCAGAGTGGAGGGGACCTAGGAAGTCACACAGCTCCATTTCCTTCTCAAAGCACAGTCAACACTGACCTCAGTCTCAGCTGCTGAGGGCTTTACCTACCCAGGTCTTGAAAACCCCTACAAGAGGCTTACAGGTTACCACTCAAAATCTCTTGACAATCACCTTCACAGTAAAATTTTTTCTACATGTATCTCCCAATTTCAATTTATGGCTACTTGTCTCTTGTTTTCCCACTCGGCGCCTCAGTAAAGAGACTGGCTCCGTCTTCCTGGTATTCATCCTTGCATATACCAGGATGGTTGCTACTGGATCCCTCCTAAACATCTCCTCTCCAGAGTAAACAGCAACAAAAGGTTCTCAGCATCCCCTCACAGGTCACATACTCCAGCTCCCTGATGAGATTGGTGGACTTGCTCTAAGTTTATCAGTGTTGTTTTTCTTGGGGGTAGGAAGAAGAGGAGAAAAACTGGAGACAGTACTGCAGATGCAGTCTGGGACCACGTGGAACAAATGCCAACCAAAAGGAAATAAAAGTTGTTTTCATGACTAGCAGGGTGATCTTTTGACTTGTCTTTAACCTACTCTTCACCGAACCCAGATTCTTCTCAGTAGAGCTACAACACAAGCAGCCTGCAGCACTGCAGGACAGTTACTGATCCTGGAAGTAGGCCTTGGCATGAGCCCTTGATGAACTTTTAAGTCTCTGACAGCCCCCCTCCTCCAGTCTTTCTGAGTAATTCGGGATGGTCCCCCGCCTTTGAGTCACTCACTTCTGTGTCTACCACAAACTGATGAAGGTGTATTCCACCTCCTCCTCTGGGTCACCAATAAAGACATTAGACAAAAAAAGTAAGAAAGAGTAGGTCACAGTAGACCCTTGAGGATCTCTAGTTGTAACTGCTGTCCAGGCAGAGTAAGAACCATCGGTCACCCTCTAAAATGACTCTTCAACCAGTTTTAATCTGTCTAGTAATTCTCCCATTCAGACCGTAAACAGGAGTATGCTGTGGGACACTAAAAAGTCTTGCTAAGGTCGAAGTTAAAAAACAAACATTGAAATTGCTCTACCCTCAGATGAAGACCTAGTCATTTGACAAAAGGTAGTCGGGTTGGTCAAGCATGACTGACCCCTGGCGAAGGCAGGTAGACTGTTCCAGTCATCTTCTTTTTTAAGGACCAAGAAAACTCAAACATGTTTCATTATGGACATTATAAAGAATTTCTGGAATTCAGACTGCTTCCATCTTTTCTGATAGTTTGAATTTCTCCCCAACTGTATTGCAAGAAAATGCATTTTACTGAGATCTCTGAAACTGAACAAATACAGGAACTTCTGGACACAGAATCAGTCAGTGCCTGACAAACAACTGCAAACTCTATTCTTTACTAGTGATGACATTACTCATGTTTCACTCAAAATAGTTCAGTCCCTTTGCAGTTCATCACAACTTATGATCGAAACAGGCAGCAGATAAGATACTCTGGCTATGCATCAAGCAGGGAACACCACCACAGTGGATGAGCTGAGGCAGTCCTCTTATTCCCTAAGGAAATCTGCAAATGTGACAAAAAGCAGAGACGAACAGCTTGGCTTGTTCAGGAACTTTCTGACAACCTCCTTACCATGACCTTTGCTATGCAAAGTTTTGGTTTCTGTTGTATTCTCATGTGCCTTCAGATATTCTTGTCAGCAAGTACTGGTATTTAATTAAACCGGACTGACTACTGTGAAGGGAGTCATACAAACAGCTGTAGCAGACTATGCATTTGGGGAAAATCCAAAAGAGGGGATGGATCTTTTTAATTTAGTTATAGTAGAAGTTCTAATGTCAACATTTAATGGCATGCTCTGTTTTCTTTAGGATTGCAACATGGCTAGTGACACTGCTAACACTGTCATAGTTCAGTGACTTCTCTATGATCTTCTCTTCCTCAGCAATAACATTCCAAGTATAGATAGTACTTCCATTTACAAGATAGGTCACCAGGTATCCAAATCACTAGTGTCAAGAACCAACATTAATAACTACACAAGAACTTGCTTTGAAACATCTCAAGGTGCAGTTACAGTAAGTTAGGATGAGCTAAACTGGTAACTGCTGTCAGCCCACCTCCTGTCACGTGTATTTTCTACTCCAACTTTTTCATCAGTAGTTGCTCTCATATCCTCATGCAGCAAGCTGATTCAAGAAGTTAAACTAAAAGAAAATTAATCCAAATAATATATACCCAACATATGCACAAAACCTAACTTTCACCATGAGATGAGACACAGCCAAGTATCAGCACGAGAAGGAAGAGGATCCCACACATGGTCAGAAGCAGAAAATTGCAGATATACAGCAGCACTAACATACTTAGGCAATCATACGAGAACCTTTCCCTTAATGAAAGTCAGGATTATGAATGAATTCCAGAAGCAAATGCCTGACTGCATGCAGAGGCCTAACAAAAACTCTTTTCTGTACTGTATCAAAATTGAAAAGTGGTGAAAAACCGAAACTGTTCTAAGGATCTTTAACCAAACAGAGAGATACCAGATGCTGACCAACTAGGCAGTGTGCAGCAGAAATCTGTTTCGGTAGAGGGAACAAACTCCTCATCATACCAGACAAAACCAAAGCTATAATACGTACAGTGAGTCAGCTTCCCAGAAGATGCTATACCCATTGTTTTTAAATGGCTGCAAAGAAGTAACAGCAGATGTACCTAGTGCTCAGCACTCTCACTGAGGTAGCATAAGATTTAATGACTAGAAATCAACATAGAAGAAATTCAGAATTAGAAACTCATCTTCAACTGAATTACATGCTAGCTACTTGAACTGTCCTGTCTCTAGGACTTTGAAGGCACTACCCTTTGCCAGTTGAACCAAATAAGCTTTATTGCTTTTTCCCCTCTTAATGTAAAAATTATTCTGGATCACACCAGCTCACTAACTTTCCTTTCCTTGCCTAAAATGACAGTTTAGTCCCAGTACATACTTCCAGTCATCCAAAGATCCTACAGGAATCTTTGCTTCCTCAGAACAGTGACACAAGTCTACCAAATACCGTGACACCTTACATCCAAAATATGAATAGATGCACTAAGTTTTTCCACTATCTGCAGGACTTCTTACACAATTCAGGGTGAGAAAACCCAACAACTTGCATAGTTGAGGAAAAAGCACTATAGACTAAATCTTCTCTCATTCTCCCGTGCCCTTATCAAGAAGGGATACAATAAGAGAAAAAGAGCTCAAAGAAACCACACAAACAAAAATAAGGACAGAGAATGAAGACTAATACCAAGAAGCTCCTCCCCCATCTCACCCAGTAATGTCTGTGGTCAACTTACACTTGTTGGGTTTTACCCCTGGCAGTATCAAAGCATCATGATATCTCTGAAAGGCAAACAATTCCTGTAGGTAGTCACAGGCAGCAGAACTTGGTAATAAAATGCTGTGTATCTGCTGATAAAAATATTTCACATGATGAACAGATGAATGAACAGAAAAGAGAAGCCTGTGATGAGAATAAGAAAGAATACTCCTCAATGAAAAGTGTGCTCTGCCTACTCCAGTATTCTCTGGATTAGCTGAAGTTATCAATGAATGTATTACATAAGTTCTTTCGAAAGCATTGTAGTTTTCTCCCTTAGGATGAACACTACCTTTCGTGTCCTCTCCTGCCTTATTTCAGTTTCTCTCTTGCAGTAACAGTACCAGACTTCGACACAAGGAAGGGAGAGGATAAACACTAACTGGGAAGAATCAACAATTCTGAAATTGAAACAAAAGGAACTGTGCAGAAGAAAGCTTGCTCATAGGTAGTTCTGGTTCACCACTTCTTTTTGCACTAGTGGAAGCTTAAGATGACTAGTAAAAACTAGATAAATAGCAGAAAAGGATGATGAAGATTCCACTACAGTGTTGTAGGATCGTTACTTTACTTCGAAAAGGTTTTAAGCACAAATCTGACAATTCACGAAGGATTTAAGCTGTCATGCCCGCTTTGTATTTAATTGGTATTTCAATAAACAAACAAACAAGGCCTATGGAGAAAGGGAAAAAACAGAGAGACCTATTAAGAAGTTTTCCACATTAGCTTCCTATTCTTTGTGCAACTGACAACATAACCTTGTTTCAAGTCTGGACAAACATAAAGAAACTTTTCCAAAAAATTAGTTACTTCAGCTATGGCATCACCAGCCCAAGTTCTGTTTATATAAAACACATCTGAATCTGCTAAGTCTGAACAAACAAAAACTGTGAAAAAAAAAAATCACTTTCAGTAGTAACTGACTACTACACTTCCTAGATGGAGCCCTACATTCCTTCTGTACAGATTTGGAACTGTGTAAAACTTCACATTGAAAACAGTATGGTCATTAAATACATCTAAGAATGTATGGTACTCTTTAAGGAGGTTTTTTTTTTTCCAAATATGAACTCATAAAGTACAATCACAGACTACCTTCCACAGTGACATTGGACTGATCATGTTAAACTCTGTTTCCCACCATTGGCAACAACAGCACATGAGCTAATTTCAAGAATCCTGAACTGTGCTGGAATTTTCTTTCTTCTCCTCTGACTCCAGAAATAAGGCACCATTTCCACTTTATGCTAAAAATTCATCAGAAATTGTTTTGACTGTTTGTAACCTTATTCTCTTCCCTCTAAAAGTCGGCAATGCTAAGTTGACAGCATCCTTTTTCCTTAAATTAAAATAATATTGCAACAGTAGTCAAAATCACAAAATAAGCTGTTTTGGTTAACAACAGCTAGTATTTTGAGTTCGTTAAATATTTTAGAGAAGTTCTCTGGCCTAGAATCACTTGTATTTGGTGTATTCTCATTAAGAAAGTGGGAAGTCATCCTACTGGATTTAATGTAACAATCTATTGAGATCTTCAGCAGCTCTTCACCTCCACCACTTTCGTGCTCAAATACCGTAAGAAAACACATAGAAGTATAGACATGGTTCAGCATAAGACAAATGAAAGGGGAAACAGAAGTAAAATAAATTTGTTGGTTACCATTATACAAAAGTAGGATAGAAAACACCAGCCTCATTATGGCACAGTCCTAACAATCCTTTTCTTCCACATCACACACAAATCTAATTATTATTTCAATTTTAAAACATCACACAAAGTTAAACTATTGCTTTTACACTTAGGAAAAAACAGATGAGCTCTCAAGGCCTGTCTGCAGAGGAGACTGAATAGCTATTTGACTCCAGCAAACACTATGAAACATCTCTTCCCAACATAACCATCCACTAAAGTGGTATGCCTGTCTTTTCCTTGATCCCACAAATTACTTGTAAGAGACAAACACAGTAAATTGCTTCCAGTTTCTTTACATTGCAAGAGATGCATAGAATCTAAAAGAGGCCTGGTTGGAAAACCTCACAGAAAAAAAACACTTGCTATTATTAATGGGTTTTTTAAATGACTGAATGCTTATGAACTTGAGGTTCTTTTGAACAGCAGTTTGAATTGTAGTGCACTTAGGGAGGATTTACAGAACAGGTTTCACGCTCCTCTCTGCCCCCCAGCTCAAGCTATTCTTTTGACAACACCGTTTTCACCTTATTTATGGGTAAAATCTCTACTAGTTGAAGTCTTGTGCACAACCTTCTAGTTTTGACAAAGTACTCCTCAGAGTAACATAATCAGACACAAATTAAGCTTTGCATGATTCCAATAAATCTATCCTCCAGCCTGAGCAATCAGCAAAGAAAAGAGCAGCAAAGACATCATCTCAGAGAAAAGGAAAAGTGAAACAAAAAAATCTCTTGCTGTAATACATCTCCTGGAAAAGTCATATAGGCACAGAAAACATGACAAGCCAGTAAATGCATAAACATCCCATCTTAGCAGTCCATTTGGTACATCTATAGGTACTAGTCCTACAATTACTGGATAACACTCACTGAGTGTAAATCCCACCTGTAATTAGACATTGTTAATAACCTCCTTAGGGGCGTCACTTCAATTCTTACTGACAACACCCAAAGTGAGACATCCATGAGTCTTAACAGACTGTACTGCGTGCTGGGATTCTACGGAGCTTTTGGGAACTAGAACGAATAGTACAGACACATATTACTATACTAGGGAAACAGAAAGCAGGAGCAGACAGGACACAGAAAAAAGCTGAGTAACATCTGTGCTAGATTCACCTTTCGTACCTATCTGAAGTCAGTGCTTTGAGTATAGGCCCACTTCAAACAGAAGCAAAAGCAACAATTTCTTTTGCTTTATACACTGAAGACAGAACTCTCAAAACAGCCTGCATTACCACATAGTTTCAGTACAGTACTTCTGATCTGAAAAGTTTCAAACCACATTACAGTTTCAGCAGTTTTTCAAGGTCACAAGGGCAATCACAAACACAAGTCCCTGCCCCCTCCAATTGCTAATCCACCACCCTCAAAATCCAGTCTAGCCGTACTCCAGAGGCTTCAACACAAAGATTTTCAAAACTCTCATTCACTTCTCTCCCAGAACCATGGTCCAAAACTACTATATATAGTACTATTCATACATCTACAGTATACAAAGGCATCTGTCTATAGTTTAATCCAGTTTAATAAGCATGCTGGATACTCTCAACAATTTTATCTATTCTATGAAGATTTTTAGCATCCCTTGAGAAACTGACGTGAGGAACACTGCTTCCTGTTTCTAGATACGTTACCTAAAATGCAGGGGCAGGGGGGGATACACCCTTAACTCTTGTGGAAGACATTTTGAATAGCGGTAATTATTAAAAAAAACACCAAACACAAGAAAAACCATCACAATGAAACAAGAGACAGAATTAGTGGAAAATAAAACAGCAGCAAGCCAAGATATAGTACACGGTGCCTTCCCCCACAGTTTTACTGCAACTGGCTGCAACTCAGAATTTAATACAAGGGTAAATACTTCGCAAATAATCAGGTCCTATGAGTTTTGTGGAAATAAACAGTCAAATCAAGAAGAGATATCCAAACTAGTGTCCCCTGAGGACAAGTGCAATAGAAGCTCAAGCTATGTTACCAAAACCAACTTCCCATAGAGGACAGCAGGACAGATACTGCACCACATGCATGAAACTACTTTCAGAGCTCACAATACAGTATACCTAGAAAAATCCAACCACAAGACACAAAGCCACAGGAAGCCAGGCCTCATAACCTGCTGCTCACACAGCTAGTTTCATTCTTGACTAATTGAAGTAAAATCATGAAAAGAACTACTTTCCAGAATTTATTGTAGTTTTAACACTAGTCATTTTCACACAAAATTTCAAAACTAGGGACAATAATTTGGGAACAGACATTCAGTTACCAGTCAAGACAAAAAAGCAATCCTCAGTCAGAGAGTAGCAAGACAATTTCTGCAGACCTGACAACAGCACTTAGGAGGCAGCAGAAGGCAGAACCCACTCTCCTGCATAGCTCAACACCCTCTGCAACGCTCCAAGGTTTGGAGACCCAGTCGATACTTCTATGCTGCCACTCCAGTTTGAATTAGGACAATGCTTCTGAAATAAATCTGCCACCCCACTTCTTGTACTTTGGTTCACATCTCAGACATTTCTCAACATGTGATCTGGACATCTCCAGAATTAACCTAAACCAAAAATCTGGGAAAACACCTAATACCCATTAATGTTTGGAGCATATTCAGTCCAGAGAACTAGACTACAATAAAGCACCAGGAAGTAAACACACTATGGACACTGAGCCTACCCATCTCACAGTTTCACTCTACAGCCTTCTTCAACTGCACCATACTGCTTCCTATGTAAATATAACCAATGTGGCAGGTACTGTCCATCCACTTATGAGAGCCTCAAGCAGCAGTAACTAAACCCACAGACTTAAGCTGGCAACACACACCTAAAAAGCCCTGAAAAGGAGTGCTGCACTGGGAATTTGAGTGTTCCTTTTCCTGGAATAATGATAGCAGTGTATCAGCACTCATCCACTTTTGCTTCTACCCCTTTACAGGTTAGGAGTTTCAAAAGCTAATAGGATACTTCTAGAAAAGTTCTCTGAAAAAAGGGGAAAAAAAAAATCAAGATCTACACACTTCACCCATCACCTACATCTACTGTTTTATAAAACTTTAAATAACACTGAAAGCATAATGCAATAATCCACATCAGTGGCTTCACTGGAGGTGGGGATAGGGAAGGAAGAGCAGTATGTGCTCAATAATGTTTTTTATTACTTGCACATCAACTTAAACAACAAAGCTGCCAGAAAAGAGCTTTTTTCTTTTTGAATAAACTGACCAACATAATATTCATTGTTTCACTTGAATCAAAACATCAGTTCTTTACAAATAGTTCCATCATTGGGATATTCTCTCCAGTCACCAATTTTTCTTTTTCTGTACAAAATTTTAAATACATCATCAGTTTTGAACACATAATACCTGGCTTTAGCAGACCAACAAGCTGGTGAGAACAGACCAAGGCAGTACTGTATGAATAAATTACAATAAGGTGTTACCTCCCCTGCTCAACAAGTCATCATCTTGATTCATTACCTCCTTGATAAAAACAATTAATTCATGTGCTTACAAGGCAGAGCCATGTTTGCTCTGCATTTAGTAAATGTCAACTTCTTACAGTGGGGTGCAGACACAAAAGTAGGATTATTGAAGATGACATTTTCTGTTAACACACTAATCCCACGAAAACTGCAATGAACAAACGATGCTTTCCTTTGTGATTTAACTGGAAGTTTGTGGTTATTGACTTGTCATTATCCTTCACACAGAAGAGCCAACTTGAGCTTTCCAGTAGCTTAGTCTGAAACATCCTTAAGCAAGGGTTTTCTGATGAACTGTTTCCTGTTAACTCTTGTGAAAATAGACTCAAGCACCTAGTTGTATTATTTGTTTGAAAGAAAACTCAATGAAAAAGTTATTTCCCATCAAAGACAAAGAGAACCTACACCATGGGATAGTAGTGACATCATAAAATGACACACTTAAGAAACGTTAATAAGACACTAATGGTCCATGGAAAAGAAAGTTGAGGATAATATTTTTCCTAGCAGAATAACACCTGGGCCTGAGCAATTTCTTTCAAAATTATAAAAAGGGCTGTTTTCTGCTGAGATACAGTTTTCTCTTCTATTATTTTCTACACTAAAACATCTTTGTGCCTTCTTTCCCAACACAGGGTTTTCTAAGAGCCAGAAGACTAATTTAACCTACAGTCACTGGCAACCCTTACATTTCAACGTGCCAATAATGTCTCAAGAAACTGAGATGCACTGAACTGCTCATCTAAAGAAACTGGAGATGAGCTACAGCAGCTCAGTAAATTTCTTACCACTTCTTGTGAAGATTTTCAGAGCAGTTTTCTTTTGGAGTGACACTCCTTAATTCTTCATACTTTTATTTGACTTTAGCACATAATACAAATATGAACCTATACAAGATTGGCAAATTTTAAGCAGTTTGACCAAGGTTCCCCATACTCGATATCTGCCCAAGGTCAACAGACATCATCCATATAGCTAAGGAGTTTGCAAAGTTGCCTGTTAAAGAAAAACAGTTTTGATAACCTTTTTGGAAACTCAGCATCCTTATTCTTACCTCAGGGACACATCTTTCAATGTCTCTTTTCTGGGCTTCCATAGTCAGATCTCATTCTATTTGGGTGGCTCTTTTTCTTTTCTTTCCTTTTTTTTTATTATTAATAAACTGCAGTGACTGGTCTAGATTTTGACATTAAATTCCCTGAACATTATATGCATACCAGATATGTTGGAGACCAGGGCTAAACCAGACCCCTCTTGAAGTTTCATAAAATAGTCATCCTGTATTCACACTGCTAACAGACAGTGAAAAGTCACCACTCACACCCTGTACAGCTATAAGCCAGATCCTGAGGACCATCAAGCAGAACCTGAAGAACAGAATGAAAGAATAATAAATATGGAAGGGGCCAAGATTGAAAAAAAATTTTACTTCAGCAGTTTTCTAAAGAAATTGCCATTATTCTCCTTCAATTTACCAATAAAACCAATATTCAGATCAAACCACTTGGATTTCTAAAAAGCCCAAGATCTGAAGGATGCCTTTTCATTTTCATAGAGGAGTGAAGTGAAACACTAGTGCAGCACTGAATTCAGAAAGAACACAAAACTTGTTGGACAAGGTAGCAAAAAGTGAAAAAACAAAGCCAAGCAAAATAGAGCATTTTTGATTCAATTAAGGTGCTGGGTAGAAAGAACCAGTACTAGAGAAGAAAAAAACCCAACTATGGGCACAAAGATAGGCATGGCCTATTACAGTCATTACTCTCCACAATCCACACATGGAGTCTACAGCTTAGATTCTTACACCAAGGGTTTTCTGCTCACTTGGAAGAGACTGGTAAAAAAACAATAGTTAGCCAGTTATCTTCCAGTGCTAAATGGAAAAGAATAGCCATTTACCACCTCCTAAGCTACAGCAGTAGGCCTATGTGGCAGATATAAGCATTCCTACTGGACTGATGATCCAAGACACTATGAAAAGATTGATTTTTTTTTTGTGTGTTTTCTGAAAAATAAAAAGCAAACAGAACAACAGAAACCACACTGACAAGAAAACTCCATCCCCACCCCCCAGAACACTACAGCAGCATTCACTGAGGTGTGCTGCAGTTTGCTCCATTCAAAATGGACAGCACTCACTGAACACTGATCCATGTACGGCCCCATCCCCTGGAGCATGGGATAACTAAAACCTGCTCCAAACAGTAATACAAATACTTCACAAACACAGACTTTTACATCCACTACTATGAGTGGATTTTTAGTGCATTTCCCTTTTGTAATATGGAGGCAACACATTCATGCAAGAAATACTCACTACTCTTCATCAGCCTCCCTGAGTGCAATAGTTCTTGACACTGAACATCTCAAACACACAGATTTCACAAGCTTTAATTTCAACTCTGATACGTTTACATTTCTTGAGACAGAGCCTCAAGTTTAGTAAATCAGAAACACACATTGATCATCACCGGAAAAGTTTAACGGAGCAATGATAATGCACAGCAGAAACAAGAAGAGAACTGCATTGTCCAGGATAACTATAAGATTACTCTTTTCTTTCTCTAGTTCCCTGCCTCACTAACTGAACACCTCATGGCTACCACAATAAAAGAAAAATGGGCTCTCTATGCAGCCCTTTCCATACTACATTAATTACATTTTTCTCATCCTGGTGTTTTGTGCCTTAATTAAACCACTGTTCTATGTAACAGTCTAAATATCTGTGCAGAACAAGAGATGGAGGAGCTATGTAAACAAATAATATGTACTATCAAAACTTTCAGAATATGGGATACACACATGCAATTACTCCTTATTTCCACCTGAGCCAAGCAGCTTTCCACTCTCAATGGACTGTCTCTTCACCAATCTCCAGCCCTCAAATATTTATGTACTAACCCTCTCTCAAACACAAGCACACATCCAGTACAGATGACTCCATACCTTCTACAGACGTGCACTCAGTTAAGTGTTAAGGTATAGATAATGCATGTAATAAATACATATAATAGACACATTGGAGCCCCTGAGCTCACACATGCATGGGGGCTTGTCTACACCACATTAAGTGCTTTTAGTTAGCTGCTGACCTGTCAACACCATTATGAGTGCTAGTTTCAGCCAAAGTTTACCCTTAAAGTTAATGGACAATTTACCCAGTGAAACAAACAGAACAAAATAAACAAAATAAAGCACACTTTACCAGAAACCGTTTGACTGTTCTGTAGTCTTCTTTAATCAGATATTGTTAATAACAGTCACAAAATTGCCTCACCTTTATTCACTTTTTAAATTTTCACTAGATGTCACAACTACAAAGTACTTCTCTCCATACTTTGAGCAGCAAGGAATCCCCATAGCCTCCAACCTGCTCAGGACCCACCCGGGATGCTGGACCCAGTTCATCATCCCTCCCCCACACGGTTTCAGCTTTTCATAGCCTCAGCCAAAACCGCCTGCCTCCTCTCTCTATACACAGACTAACTAACTCAGCAATACGAAAACTCCAGTTTCCCTTTTGCACAAATACCATTCCCCTGATACACACATGTATACATAGCCTAACATAATCTTCACCCTGTATATGCATAATCCACACAAATTCATCCTTCCCCTCACTTTCAAATGTAGCCAAATACCCACAACAATTCCTGAAAATTTACCCACAAGAAGAATGCATGGATGCCCTAACACACAGAAATTTAGACTGCCTGACACCTGTCAAAAACATATATATACCGACAGCTCACCAGGACCTGCACAGACTTTTCTCTGAATAGCACTATCATGACCTCAACACGTGGCATTTGCTATACCTTTTCCCATTTGTATCCCTTGGACCAAACAACAAATACCCAGCCTTTCCATTTCATCACAGGTGAGGCACTAACTCACAGCTCCTCTCATATTCCCTGGACACAGACCACACTGGTTGTTGCTCTAACCCACCTCCACACACCCGACACAAAGCTCACTGAGCCGGTGACAGTCGGGCATCTCTCTCAGCGCCCAGTGTGAGCAGCAGACAAATCAATGCACAGCAGTAGGAACACGCATGCCTTGCTGTCCACATACCAGCTCGTATTACACACGAAGGTCTCGCACATTAAGTCTAACCACACCGGCTACCAAACAAAACAAGTTCAGAACCTTGTAGCAACCTGTTACCACTGTGCCTAAAAGTGGTACACAGGCTTACTTACCACCCAAAGCCTCTCTCCTCCACACTCTTTAGAAGCCAGTCAACTTAACACCTTACTTCTCACAACACACATAAGCCTGTTTACCCATCACTCCTAAATGTATAGGCCTTCACGTACCACTACTCCCAAACACATGTGGTTTCACCCACCACCTGCACCCCCACGGTATAAACACATCCCTCAACCTACGGCACACAAAACAAGGCAGGCACCGATTTTTCCAGCTGTCTCCAGTCCACCAAAAATATCTCTTTCGAAGAAGATATTACTGTAAATTATAGCAAAAGTATATCCACTGGGTTCGCAGAGCCAGCAAGACCCAAACTACCAGAAAGAACTGCCTTCAACTCCTTTCCCCTAAAGGTTCCCAGGCATTGCCCATCTGCCCGTCACCTCATCTCGTCACAAGCACCCGGGACTCCCGGCAGCTCTTGGCCCCAGTCGCGGGGCCGTGCCCACCGCTCGCCCCCCCTCCCACCACCCGCCCCCCGGCCCGGCACACACCGGCCGCCCCCGGCGCCCCCCTCCGGCGCCCCCGCCGCGGGGCCCGGCTCGACGGCTCCCCAGCCGTGCGGGGCCCGGCCCATGTCAGCGGGGCCCTCCCCGCTGCCCCGCCGGCAGGGAGGGCTGGAGGCGGCAGGGCCCGCTCGCTGCCCGGGGGGCGCACCCGCGGCAGGCCGCGGTCCGGGCCCCCTTGCCCCGTGGTCTGTACCTGCGGGCCCGGCGGCGCTGCGGGGCCCGGCGCGGCGCGGGGCGGGGGGTGCTGGCTCGGGCTCAGGCCCCGCGCTGGCCGCCGCCGGCCGCCGCCGCCGCCCGGTCGCGCACTCGGAGCGCCGCCAGCAGCGCGGACATGTTG
>JAWWEU010000111.1:25836224-25852324 GCA_035583155.1 Acropternis orthonyx | reverse complement strand
AAATGTTCCCCTCCTTCCTCCCTCCCCCGGAAGCTCCCCCCCACCCCTGCTCCGGGCACCACTCCCAGTCCAGGCAGGTGAGGGAAAGGGAAAATTCTGAAGCCTTAAACCCATAACAATGTATCATATATATTATTTATGAGATCTTAAAAATGAAAAAAATATTCATAAAGGAAGTTATACTGTTTGGGAAATGGAGACCCAGGTCAAGTTATAATTCAACTGACATTCTAAGTAGGAAGGTAAATCGAAGTTTGGAAATCAGTGTGTCAAAGGATCACTGTGTATCAGAGCTGATTCCATTTGAGACAAGCGTAAACAGTTTTCATTTGCATTCATCTAAACAGTTCTGGTTGGTCAAAACTACAATTCAGGACATTAGAATTGTCTCTAAATTGAAGGAAGCAAGGGAAGGGAGATGGTCCAAAGAAACATCCTCTGCAGTAGGGAAGTGCCTCATACTTCGGGTGAAGGCAGGCAAAAACTCAACCAAGAAGTATATCCTGAAGTGCTGCTGCACTGGCACTTGACTCCCAGAGGCAAGTTGTGAGTGACTGCCAGAACAATGGGAAGCACAAGGCATGTTATTTCTGAAGAAGCATCATGTCCAAATAAATCAGTTGGCACACATACCTTTAGGATACTCACAGCCTGGGAGGAATTTGAAAAACCAAGGTGTTTCCTGACAAATAGCAAGAGTCCACGTTACACTATGGGAGAACTCTTTCCAGTGGGGCATCTACTGAACACATGAGATTGCACAATTGCAGGTGCTCACCCCGGATTAAATCTTTTGGAGGTTACACAGTGCTCTAGCTACACCATGGATGCAACAAGTCGCAGGGAAGGAGGGGCGAGGCAGAAGAACAGGTGGAACTCCAGGACAGTCAAGTGAGAGTGCCACAGGGTGTACAACTGCTCGGATAAGCCAAGTGAGTATCTTACATCTATAAAAAATTCAAGAAATGTAAATATTGCATTCCATTTCAAAAGAACAGTGAAGATCTGAAAGCTGGAAAAGAAAGAATAACAACATAAAACTGGAGAGCACTATTGTGCAAAGCTCTTAAATGGTAATAAGCTCAGCTTTTTCATAAAGTGTTTGAAATAAAAATAATTAAGAAAGGTTCCCCAGCTGAACTGTAATAAGCACAGAAGTAAGTACATAGTGGACACTGCCAAACACACTGCTGGCACTGCCATATCACAGTATGGTACTTAAAATGGGATGCCAGCAGCGTATAAGCTACAGAGATGCAGAAAGCTTCAGTGCCAGTTTATTCAGCTAGAGAAGGACCTTTGGATATAGGTTTTGCAATCATATATGCTTATCTGATATAGGCCAGTATTACCTTTAACATCATAAACTGCTTATTTGTATTGCTAGATGGGGCTTGGGAATTTTCACTCCTTGAAAAAAATGTTGCTTTTTTCAATTACTAGCACATCACTTTTACATGGTCATTATATTTTTTGCAAATCAGGAGTAAATGAAAGGAAGATACAGTATTTGCAGAGACATCAAACAGAGCTGGGGCATTCAGTCTCCAGTGGCTATGATCTCTAGATTTATTTATTCAGTCTGTGGCCCTCTGGAATAGGCTGTAGGCAAGATGACTTGCTCTGGTAGTGGCAGTAGCCTGTTTCTTACCACCAATTTTTCCAGAAGCCCTTTTGCTGCCCAGAAATGAAACATAGGAAGGACCAGAGTCCCTTGAGAAAGAGGGCTTTTAGAAATGAGTAACTGTCAGAACAATTAATCCAGTAATCACTCTTTTCTCTTCCCAGGTCTGTAGCACTGCTTGGAAAGAAGGAGACCAGCAGTGAGCTGGCTGAATTACCTGGCAATACTAATCTACTCTCAGCTGCTATATTACTTGAGTACTCATCCCCTCAGCACAGGAAACTTGCTGCAAGCAACCTGTTGTATACATTCAGTAATGACGGCACTTTCAGGAAATTGCCATGTCCTGCAGCAAAGGATGGACTGCAGTAGGTGGTCCTCCCTGGTCTTCAGAGAAATGTGTGGCATGCCAATAGCGGGCATCTCGCTACAGAGCATCCATCTCACGGGAGTTCAGCACAGCAGAGTCCTTTGCACGTACTTGGTTGATAGAAATCGTGGATGGCCTCAGATCAAATGCAGACAGTGACTAGCAGTGCAACAGCAAGAGGAGGAACATTACTTAGCAGAACATATGGGACTGAGGCAGAAACACCTATTCAATCTTCTATTCAAATCTTGTCATACAGCTGTGTGGTTCTCCTTGTGTCATGCTCCATTACACACAGAATCTTAATGACCAGTGAGGGTTGAAGTAACAAAAAGAAGTTATATTCTATTTTCATGCACATTAAGCTCAATCAACAAACTCAACAACTTCTGAATTCTAGTGATAGAATTACAAGAAAGCTCTGTGTGAACACAGATGTGGGCAGGAGGATATGACCAAAGACTGATAGTCTGGGATTTTTGTTTTCCAAAAGCAAAACAAAGGACTGTATACTGAAAGTACAAGGAACTCAGGGAAGCAGAAACCACAGGGGACGAAGTGTCCACTCATTCAGCACTTTCAGGTTTAGAGGACAGTGCAATTTAGTGAATCCCAGAGATCAGAAGACAGAATCATAGACAAATTCTTGCAGATTAGGAATCATGCCTGACTGACTGCAGGAGCAAGAGAAGTAAAACATACAGCCTCAAAACACTGACAAAGCTGACATACTTTTGAGAAATGACATAAAATCCCAGAGAAAGAGGGAAGGCTACATGGCTTGGGGGCATCAACTGTTTTTTCAGAATATTGGAAGGTGGAGAAAAGTCTAGAGACCTCAATCAATTTACTGAAGCATTTGATCATTTTTATTTTGGGGGAAGATGCATGCATCTCATTTTCTGTTGCTTGAACATTCATTAGTCATTTGTCAGAAGACTTTAAAAAGCAAATCATGCAGAACTAGTCCAAACAAAATATTTTTTCTATCCCTTAGTCTGTGTGGTGGGTAAAGAATCCTGGAGTGTGGATGAGACTATCATAAATCCTGATTTAACAAATATATGAGTCTGTATCATAGAGTACAAAATTGAAGAGAAGCTTTTATTCAGTTCTAAGAGAGAATCTCACTGGTATTCATCTCTTCAGTTACTGCAGCTTGTACTGTAACAACAGAAATTACTTTTCAGGCTGCTACATCATATCAGATTTTGACTAGAACTTGGAGAGAGACGAATAATTGGACTGATCATGTTCTCATTGAAGCCTGCCCTATAATTCCTATTTGCTTCAGAAAATGTAACATCACTCTGAAGTTATTTGTAGTATCATTTAAAGAATTGCTTTAACATCTAGTTTTATACCATTTAATTCCATTGACTCCAGTGGGGAAATATATGATTTTCAGTCTTAAAACAAAAAAAACCAAAAACCACAATCAGGTCAATTTGTCTTTTTATTAATTATTCATTGCCCAAGCCTAGGGACTTATCATAGTTGAGGCCTACCAGCACTGCTGCTAAAGCTGTGGCAGAGAGGCAGCGATTATGTATTAGGCCTTTAGGTCCATGGCATCAGTAGATTATCACTGCTTCTATATACCTGCAGTGTTTTCAGACAGACCTTCATATTTGGAAAGTAAGTTGTGCTTATCCACATTATTTTCAAAATTGATTTCAAAGGATTCTGCAAAACATAATCTGAACACACATTCAATAAGACATAAGAATAAATTAAGGCAACCATTGAAGAATCGTATCTGTCTCTGTAGTTAAAGCCTACTAAATTAAATTTTAAAGAATTCACTCAGACTGGAAATCATATCACTGTGTGTGGGCATGGAAGGCTCAGTAAATTCTGGCTCAGTGGGTGAGTCAGCATGAGTCATCAGCAGACATACCATCCTATGGTTATATGAATTCTCAAGATACATTTAGAAACATGTCACAGTAACAAAATAATGCCATCCTCCTGCTTTTCGTTTAGATGACATTAATGACAGCCCTGACTTTCCTAAAATATTGTAGTTCTCAGCTCAACATGTGAGGTCAGGAAAAAAAAATCCCTTTATTTTGGTATTTTCATCAAGCAAAGCTAACACAAATATGAAAAGCTGTTAGGAAAGCCTCAGGTTGTAAATAAAATAATTTACGTAGTTGCATTACACTGACAAACTGAACAACATCTGCTTATCAGGTGGGTTTCAGATTACTTGATTGAAACATGAGGTTCTTTTCTTCTCTTCCGATTTTAATTGTTTCCATCACTCAAAATTTCAAGTGGGTAATAAGATGCTATGACAAATGAAGTTACATAGCTGACATCACCAACTGTGTAATGCACAAAATAGTGCCAATTTTGTTCTGAAGGAGTTTTTAATTGTGGCATCTTACTGAAAGACTCTGAATGCAAAGTAGATGAGCATTTGTAAGGCTGAAACTATTCCTGTTCTCTTCCACTTTTCTTAATTTCCATGGAAAAATTAAATTCTATAATCTATATTTCCTTTTCCTCTGAAACAGATTTCATTTTCCTCCAGCCTGTGATTCCATACAGGATATATAATTACTCAACAAACTCTAGTTTGTACAGCAATGCAGGAAAAAGCATTTTTCACTCCTCATATTAATTTTGGGAGCTCTAATATTTACTTTTTCTTCAGTTTTCCTAAAGATTAGGGAGATTTCACAAGTAGTGTGTCTGCTCTGACAATGGACTAGGATTGCTCATGGGTGTATACTTACACAGCTATTTGCCTGACTGACCACCTCACAGCCCAGTCTGGAAACCAAATGTACTGCCACGATTAGTCATCCACTTGGATCCCACTTATTACAGTGATGCCACACAGATGCAGCCAGATTCACATCAGCTAATCTAGTTACAAAACAGAGGCCCTGTTCTATCAGATATGTTACAATCTGTGTAAATAGAAACGGCTTAACCTCTTAGTTTAGGCTGCAGACTCTGGTTTCCTGCTCTCCCAACAGCTTGTCAAATGCATTCTGGATTTGTTCTTTCATTATTCTAAAGGGGAGGATGTTTCCTGGATTTACTCCTAACTATTATGTTTTGGTTTACTCATGAACTCCTTTCCCGGGTTACAGTTGTCTCTCTATCATGTACCTAGTATTTCAGGCGCATAATACCGCTTTTCACTTGCTATTGCTATGTGCTAGTAGGCTCAGTAAAAACTTGGCTTTTTAAATTCTGTGAATTACATATTAACTCCGTAACACACATATTAAGTGTGCAAAGGAGGAAGGTCCCCTTGGCAGCGCTGCTGCCTCTGCCTATTTTTGTAAGGCTTTAACCACAGCTGGAGCTTGTCTCGAGGCTTGGGCCCTGTTGGATGGAGGAATGAAGTAGTGTCACTAGGATAGGTAACCTGAGGCACACCTTGCAGAAGAATATAAGCCCCTTCAAGGTTATGCAAGAAGCTCTGTGGGCAAAGTCTTTTGTGAGTGTCAGAGGCACCTTAATGCTGGACTTGGGCTTCCAGGCTTTAAGTACAGCCACAAGGACAAACTCAAAGCCATGTTTAACAAACATCAGTGCTGTTTACCTACTGGGCCAGCGTGGTTGCCAACTCTCCCCAGACAGCCCAAAGATTTCAGCACTTAACCCAAGCTGTAAATAAGAACAGTTACCAACATATCTGTTAATAATGGCTAGCATGTTGTAAAAAAAGCACACAAAGAAAATCAGAAATACTTTTCTTCAACCTTGGTCACTCAATAATACCATGCAGTAATAGCTCTACTACAAACACCTTACTCAAAATCAAATCTTTTGGGACATTGCTGTTTTTTGTGTGCAAACATGGGAGAGTGGAAAACATTTTCTGCAGAAAAACTGTAGATATATAATATACACTTACGTACATACTCATAATTTTGGAATGTATTCTCAACATGTAGTCTTTCCACAGAAAGTCAATATTCAATATGCTTTGTATATTTTAAGCTTTATGTTATGCAGAAATGTAAAGTTATGTCTATTTTAGTAAACTCATCAAATGTTGCTGGAAGCAACACTCAGTCTTCTGATTGATTGCTCTTTCTTCATTTTTCCTTATGGTTAAATTGGGTTGATGAACAGTAGTTTAAATTACTAAAAACGAGGCAAATTCCACATTTCCTTATGCTTTCCATAAGCTATTGAAATTAATATTTTCTGTAATTTTGGGGGAGTTTATTTCCAAACTTGCTATGAGTAGGAGAGGTCCACCCTGGTGAACACACAACAGGTTCAGAACAAAGAATTTTTCAAAGACGATTTAATACTTGGCTGCAGCAGATGATATCACAATAATTCCTGAGTTACCTTTGGGGAAGGACCTCTGTGCCAGCACAGGCCATCAGAGTCTGGAGAAGGTGCGTGGAATTTCCTTTTCTTTCATCACAAGCTCTCCCAGGAGAAACCTCAAAACTGAGATTCACAGACTCATACCTGAAAACTTCCCATCACACCTACAGAGACAGCTTGTGAGTGAGTAATCCAGTGAGTATGCCTGCAAGAGGGAAAACCACAGGTGTATTTGTCTCCCTTCTGCCGTTAAATGCTTTCTGGTGTGCTTAAGAGCAAATTCCTGGGCCACATGGAAGAGCCACTGTCCCTGCTCAGCATGTCACCTACCTGGGCAGTGGAGGCTCCCAAGTGCTCTGACAGTCTCTGCTCACTCCCATTCAGGCAGCCTGGAAGGGCAGGATGAGTTCATGTCGAGGTCTTTGGTATACCTTGGGTGGGGTAAGCGCTGCTCCTCACTTCAGCTACAGAGCCATGTGAAAAGCATTTTGGTACTGCAGTCCCTTTGAGACCTCACACAGGTCTCTGAACGGGGAAATTCCAGGTGCTGTGACTGACTGACTAACAGGATGACACTGGAAGTGTTCAGGAGGGATTACTCCAAGGGTTTGGGAGGTTTTTTTCTTAGAATTATGTATAGCCTTTATAGTGTTTTTCTGGTTAAGGAACTCCTGAATGCACTTATGATATCAGTCTTTCTAAATAGACAGTGGATGAATTCATCTAAGGAAAGAGACGGTCATCCTGTATCCTTGTAGTGTGTGTCCTTGCTGGAAAGGGACTAGTAAAGGCTTTTTCTATTTTAGTAACAGGTGGATTAGCTACAATGAAATTGCTGAATAATCTTTATCATTTTCCAGCATATGCTGCTTCATTTAATGTAATTTAGGGCATCTTTTTCCATGGCTATAGCATTTAGGTAATCATTAGCTAAGAGTTTGTGATAGCATCAAACATTGAGCTGTGCCACACAGTCTGACTGCTACATTTTCCAGCTTTGATAAATTGGATGGCAAGATCAGGCACAAGTGTTGATATTTCAAATGAAAAAGAAAGAGAGAATGAATAGAAAAAGGAAAGGAAGGAATGCAGCAAGCAAGCTCCACAGAAAATGATTGGGCTAAAGTTTTTCATTAATTGATTTGTTATGTATAATAACAAACACACAAATACATTGAATTATTTTTCATCATTCTTTAATTTTCTTACTTTATTGAAAAAAAGTCAAATAAAATTTCTAAAAGTAAAACTGAAGCATGACAGAATTAATCTAAGCTTGTTCATTGGCAGCGATCCACATCAGCAGTGTTCAATACTGCTTCAAGGGTTTTTGCACAAATATAATGAGAATTCAACTATTTTATAGGTGTACAGGTAATTTGTTGACTGCATGCATATACATATATTTATGTAATTCTGATAAAAACGAAGTATCATAGATTTGACTTAAAACCAGTCAATGCTACTTGAGTTAATTTCTATGCATAAATTTCCCCCTTAAACCTATGAAAGTAGCCACTGCTTAGCTCAGGCCACTGCAGCTACAGGCAGCAAGAGTGGAGGGCTGGAGTTGTCAGGGCAGCAGAGATTTACACATGAGAGACAGAAAGGCTCGAGATGCATGGGTGATGATGAGGTCCACAGGCCGGAACTGTAAATCAAAAATAGCTAAATAAATGCCAGTTGTCTCATTTTCTTTTTCTGCACACCAATATATAGACTGACTGTGGGCAGTGCTAGTAGCTGAAAAAAAACCCTATGCAAGTGGCTGAGCTAGCTTTTATTTGGTGGGAAAGTGGGAGGCAGCGAGGAGGCAGCGGCAGAAATTGCAGATTTTACATGCTTTGGAAAAAATCCCATCAAACATGCGTGTAAAAGCTGCTGCATGTCACAGAGCACAGTGCTGAGCTAACAATGGCCTGCTCTCTGAGCTGATGGATGAGCCAATTGGACATCTAGCTATGCCAGTCACAGAACGTGGTGAGCAGTTGTGGAGCAAAAAAAAACCCAGCAGAGGCAGGGAAGGGGGAATACTGGCTACTCAGCATGGGCAGGATAAGGACAGCTCTGGCTCAGTCAGAGCCACATCTCTGTTCCTTTCCCAGTGAGACTCTGACAGGGAATTGCTTGGTGGTATAAGCGCCATCCTTCCTCAGATGTTACTAGTTGTGCAAACCAGCTAATGAAAGGCTAGAGTGTGCTGCAATTTTTGCTTGGAAAGTGCAAGGGCACAGGAAAGTGGAGCAAGGTGTCTGTGCTGCTTGTGGGCAATGCTTAAATTGGGACAATGAGGTGAGTAGGATGGCAGAACTGCTACAGCACCCTGAGGATCCCCCAAAGCATGCCAATACAAAGGCTTTCCTGTTGACAGCTGCTTTACTTGGAGGCCAGGATAGGGTGGGCAGCCATGGAGCAGACCTGAGGATAAGGACTCTTAAGGAAGTGCTGCCAGAAGACAGTGCAGTGGAAACCAACACATGTAAAACTGCTTAATTATACAGTGCTTAATTATATATATTATATCTAAATGTAGAGAACAATGAGTAGGAGTAGCCCATATAAGTTGGTTGCCTGCAAAGTAAAAAATTCCCTAGGAACTGCAGTTGGGTAAGAGAATTTCATCTTACATGTTTGTTTCTTCTTTTTCTTTTTTTGGAAACCTGAAAAGCTTCTCTTGTGAATTTGCATAGCTGTCAACTTGCTGAGGGTAATGCTACTAACTATGTTGCTGAAAGAAGTCCTCCCAAAAGACTAAAACCTGTGGGCTTTATTTCTTTTCACATTACTGATTCATCGCTTGCTCTCCTCCCTCAAGACTCACAGTACGTCACGACCTGACTGGAGGAGCTGCCTGTCATACTTCCAGTTAATGACCTACTTTATTATTGCAGTTAAAGCATGGCCTCAGAGAGTGGCTTTTTGCATCGAGTGAAGATCCGATCAATAACTGACATGAAGGACACGGCAGGGAACAGGGATGTGGGAGAGGGAATAGTTTTTACCAAATGTCATTTCATGGCACCTCCCCTTGGTAGTCCTGTCTTATTTTAGGTACAACAGGATGTCATCATTTGGGTTACTCTTTCAAATACAGATGTGTAGATTCTGGAAGTACACTGATCACTGAACTGGAAGCCTTTCATACAAATATTAGCACATCAGAAGGAAACAACAAGTTTTATTTTCATTCCATGACATTTAATTGTATGCATCTTCTTCAATATATTGGCAAGGACAATCCAACTCAGCTGGCCTCAGAAACTTCAGTGGAACAGTGTGTCAAAAACCAGTATTTTCTACAGGGCAACTCTGTTATAAAACTTGTTTTGTAAAACTGCTACCGTTTTTGGAGACAGACCTGTTCATTTGTGTCTTCTGTATCACAAACACTTAATTTCATTACAAAAATAACCACTTGTTACTTTTTTAAGCACCCCTGCAAATCTGCCAACAGTAGGAGGGAAATTAATTGGGCTCTCCTTTGTCTCGTATCACCAAGAGGATTACTATTATGTTTCTATTACTTATACTATATATAGCTTTTATATAGATATGCACACACAGTTATACTTCTGAAACCTCATTTAGCCAGTGGAGTCAGTGGATTTATATTTGTCTCATCAAAGACCAAAACCACCCATGCAGAGGCACAGCTGAAGAATGATTTGACAGAGCCTGTGTTGTCACTGCCAGGACAAGAGTTGCAAAGGTCTTGAGTCTGAAATCCAGGCTGAGTTCACATGTTTCATAACTGAATAACATCTTAGGTCTCAATTCACCTCCCCGGGATGTAGGCAAATGTTTGAGTTGATCAGAAGGGTAAGTAGTAATACTCAAGTGTGCATAGGGTAAGTCATGAGTGATGGACTGAGTCAGTGCACTTAAAAAGAGGCACTTTCTAAAGTCTTTCTCCTCATATCATCTGTCTTTCTCCTAATACCAATATTTAGGCAGAGTAACATGCAGTCCTATCACAGGTGGAAGAAAAATACAGGGAATACTTTTAAAACAGAGCTGTAGTAAGGGTAAGGTCTTAACTGCTTTCTCTGCTCTTTGGATTCATTATATGGAGAGAAGAATTGCTGTCATGGCATCAAAAGCTTTGTATATTAAGACAAATGCCAATACTTAAGGCTAAGATCCTAAACGAGCATCTCAATTTCAAATTCTTGCCAATGATGTGGCATTTTGCAAAATAACATTTCACAAAAAATGTATTGATATATATACAAACTGTGGTTTTAAAATACCACATTAAACTAAGTGATAACAGGAGTACAGTGTTGGAGTGGCTAAAATGGACATTACAAGGATGACTGAGATTGTTCCAAAGAGTGTCTCCTCTCAAAACTGTAAACATGCAGTTGGGCTGAAGAGTCAAAAGCAGAAAATTAGATGTTAGCTGTGTGGCTCTTTGGTGTGACAGAAGTTGGTATATCTTAACTGCTATAGCTCAAAGGGCTACAAAGATCAGACAGGCCAAGAATGCTGATTACAATTAAATTTATAGGAGAAGATTATGCAGAAAGACTATTTAATTGCACACTGAATAATTAGATATGGAAATTAGCACCCACAGGTCATATAATACCATCATTTTGAGAATAACCTCATTGTAAGAGCTGATCTGAACTGAAAAACACAAGGAACTGCTGAACAGAACAGAACACATTTAACAAAGAAGTAAAATTATACTGAAATGACCACATTCCAGGGAAATGAGAATCTGCTCCCAAACTCTTTTGGTTCAGACTCTCACACGATAAATCTCGCTGAAGTGTTATTTTTTCCTGGATGTTGAAGGCAGATGAACTTCCATGTTACAAGCCCCTCTCCTATCACTGCTGCACAGAGGAGAGCTACTGAGGGCCTGCTTCACCCTGAGCGTGGAGACACTTGCCAGAAATACAGTTTCCTCCAAAGAAAGCAAACTTATTAGTTGGTTCCTTACTTAAGTGCAACCTAAAGGTCCCCCTTTTTGTTCCTTCTTCAAAAAACTGTCCTGTTTTGTGAACAGATTGTTTTGCACTGAAGTCATGCAAGCAATAGACAGTGATGTGTTGTTTCCTGTTCCCATCCCTTGTCTCAGTGTGACACAGGCCCTGCAACCCCCAGAAGCCTTTCACTCTGATGTTGGTAGAGCGTGGCTTCCAGCAGGCTGCCCCTCAATCTCAGCCTCCTCCCTCTGGCACTTCTTGCTCTTTAAATGATTCTCACCTCTGCAAGCAAAAGGAGAGAATGTGCCTGAAAAGTCCTGTATTAGCGACCCGGCATTCAAGTTTCTAAGAGCTCCCGAAGTGCTCAATGCTCTGAACACTCACTGGAAATTGAAGCCCCTTTGCATCTCTCCAGCCAGCACCAGTGACCACCACGAGGAACTGGGATCTACACCTCACCATAGCCATGTGGAAGAGTGAGGAATGGAACTGCCTTCTGCACTGCTGGTGGCTGAGGACAGCATTTTGTAGCTTCCTCAGACCCAAGCTGCCTTCCCTATGCAAAAAGCCTCCATGACCAGCTCAGAACAGGGATTGTGCAGCTGATGGATAATTCACTTGTGCACAAAGAACAAGAACAGGTAGCCCTGGAGCAATGGGGGAAACATTCTGCAAGAGCGAGGAGTATGAAGTGCTTTTGGGACTGCTGTTCACCTGCTTGGGGTATCTCATAGCACTTGCCAGTGTTTTTCTGGACAGTGGCATCCAGCATCCCACACTGGCGATGTGGCCACAGCCTCCCTAGTCTGAGCTGAAACCCTGTAGAAAATTCAGCAAAAACACCACCTTTTCTTGGTGCTTGTGTCAGATTCTGCATGAGCCAAGGGCTGAATCTCCACTCTGAGGATTTGCGTCCATTTTCTGTGGCAGTGATGTTCAACCAAATGGTTACTTTGTTTCACACAAAAAAGCTGCAGAGTTACTCTGTCATAATGTTAAGCAAAGAAATCCACTGGAAAACCACTCACAAAAATTAAAACAAAGGCCAATTAGGTTCTTTTCTTCTCTCATTCACACAAAGAACATTTTAAAAGGTGAATTGCTGACTGAGGCACCACTCCAGCTGGGATATGGATAATTTGGGGTTGGTAGCTGTAATAGCTTCTAAGTGAAATTCATTTGCTGCCAGTAATGCAGCTCTTGCTGATTTTCATCTGCACTTCTAATAAAGTAATTACAAAACAGCACAGTCTCTAGCATGTGAAAGTGTCCAAAGCTGGGACAGAAATTAATAATGTAATAGGGTAAGGTACCTAGGGCCTGGATAAAGTGTCCTGGAATTGGAAATGCTAATGGTTTGTCTCATAGCTAACTGGGTTGGTACAACAGCAACAAAGCCCACTCTGCAATTAAGTCACTCCAGAACCTGGGAGAACCTGGGAGTCAGCCCTACCACATATCAGATCTTCCCAGCATCACCCACACTTGTACAGAAATGCCAGAAGTCGGACTGCTGCAGCCATTTCCCAGTGCTGATACTTCTGATGCACCTCAGCAAAAAGAGCAGGGGGTTGTGATAGCGAAAATCTTTCTGCCCACTTTTGACAGGAGTTGGTGATTCAGGACTAGACCTTACATTTGAGCTGAGACTTCCAGTGTCTCAGAAAGGCTGAAAAATCTGATTACAGCTGAAGTGAATGGGGGAAGATTTCAAAAAGCCTTGCAAATTTCAGGAATATTTTGTTGATCAGAAAGAGCTATTCCAGCCATTCACAACTCCACACAAGAAGGAAGAATAGGTCAGAAGGAATGCATAGATGAATTGTCACTTAGGAAGTTTTTGCTGTGACTACACATTTCTGGAGAGCTCTTTAACTTTACTTCTAATAAACTTGAGGTCTTGAAATACCCTTCCACTTATTCATAGCATGACAGAATGGTTTGGGTTGGAAGGGACCTCAATGATCACTTTTTTTAATCCCCCTGCCATGGGCAGGGACACCTTCTACTAGACCAGGCTGCCCACAGCCCCATTCAACCTGGCCTTGAACACCCTTCTGTGTCCCCCTTTCAGTACTGGAAGGTGCTACACGGTCTCCCTGGAGCCTTCCCTTCTGCAGGCTGAACAACCTCACCTCTCTTCACAGCAGAGGTGCTCCAGTACTGAGAAATTTTGCTGTCCTATAGAGCACTTATTTGTACAAGCATCCTACTTGTGTTACACAAAGTTTGCAACTAAACACACTGATATTTGCAGGGCATTAAAAATACCTGGATGCCAGTGAGTCAGAAAGACCATTTGGTGTTAGTTATATCCTATGTTCGTTCTCTACATATTTTAGTCATATAATATACATGTAAAAGAATAAAAGCAGATAGCATTGCTTTCCTTAGGACAAGTAAGTCTTCTTTCCAGCAGCTCACAATCTGGCCCTGCAGCTTTGGCTGACTGCCAGACAAGTTAGTGCTGGTATCATGTAGGCTAATGTAACTCTTGAATCACTCAACTATATTTAGATGCTTCTCTCAGAATTGCCTCCAAACATTTAAACAGACCTCACAAAGATGCTTTTCAGGTTTTGTGGCATTTTGTTCTTTAAATCAGAAATACTCTTTTAATTTGGCTTTTTTAATTTCTTCAGTAAAAGTAATTTAGTATTCATAGTTACTCATTCAAAAATATTAACTCTAACTAGTGCAGAGGTGCTTTCCTAGCACGGTGTGCGTTCAGCAATGTGGATGCTTGAGTGCCTAGGTGCAGGAGCAACATGCAGAGCAGCTGGTTTGTCTTCTCCTCTGGCAGCCCCTGGGAGAAACACACACAGCAAAAACTGTGCAGCTCAGCATTATACAACCCCAAACACAATGGCTGTGGTGGTGTTGTCTCTGCAGGGCATATGTCCAGAGCTACTCATTGGGAAAGTGACTTCAGACCCAAGGGAAATCAAAGGGACCCATCTGTGTTATCTTCTTTCTGTCCTTCCCTCCCTGAAAGTGCAAGAAGAGTCCAGCAAAGCAGATTTGCAGTCACGTCTCACCACCCTCTTTGGGAGGACCCCACACTTGGTCTTTGAGTTGTCCTTCTGTGTAGTTGATGGTATGGCTGTGTTATGACAAACTATAACTGCAGGCAAGTCAGCTGTTATGTGTGGGTACCTGTCAGAAATGTGCCAATTCACCTTCAGGTGGCAGTCAGGTCCAGTGACACATCTGAGGAGCAGAGACTGAACTTGGTTGGCATGGCCCACTCGCTGTTGTGAAACTAATCTCACAGAAAGTCCAACAGACTCACATGAACGACTGGGGAAAGGCCAAGACTCTGGGGCATTTCTGAGCCTCTGGGAAGGAAATCCTATTTTCTGAGCTGAGCCCCATACCAGTATTTTTTCTTCAAGGGATATCAAAACAAAGTTGTCCAACAGAGGCTAAGCTCATGGATGTGTTGGAGTTCATAGTCACTGTACGTATTGGTATCTGGTTGTCAGTGTATAGAAACTTCCCTGCTGCAGAGCTTCAGAAACTGAAAGCAAAGGCTATAACTGGTGTGTTTGAGAAACACCACGGAGAAGAATTGTGTAAGCAACCAGTTGAACAAGATATATGAGAATATATATGAATGCTTCAGTTGTAAACAGCTGAGACAAACAACTCCCCAGTTTAATTAGTGACAGGGATGTGCAGTCCCTGCTGCCGTACTGAGGCAAACGATATGTTTGTGTAAGAAGCAGAAGCAGAAAGTCTGGAGTGAGCTGGAGACTGGGTTGACCTCCTCACCCTCCACACATCACTCAGGGTAATAACAGCTGACTCCACTCAGGTTTTGTCTTCTTATAATGGATGGTAAATATTCACTCACTAACTGTGGCAGCTACATTTGGTTTATTCTATATAATTAACGAGTTTATTCCAGAAATACATACTGTAGCATCCCTTAAATTTTTCTCTGAAGCATCTGATATTGGCCAGGATCAGATCCTAGATTTTTTTGGACCAGCTTGGAAATTCTTCCTTGTTTTATTAAACAAAGTCATAACATTTTCCTTACATATGGCAAATAGCCACATTTGAAGCTTAGAAAACAGTATGTTAGTAATATTTACCCCAAAAGAATCTGAACAAGCTGGAACATATATTTCTACATGTACATACAGATGTGTACGTACATAAATACATAGAGATATGTACATAAATATATATCTATAGGAAGCACTGTCTGAAATACTGCACAAAATCCCTAAGGAAAAGCACAGCAATCAGCTGGCACTGAACTCACCCCACAGCAGCAGAAGGAAGGAGAATTTTGGTGAACTCCTACATGAACAGGGTTTACATTGGTAGCATCCATGCACAGCATCTCCACCGCATCAGGCCTCAGTTAAAGTGTGCAGCATTCCACAGAGCAGCACTCCTAGGTGAGTGCCTTGGAGTTGGGAAGGCTTGAATTTACACCAGAAGACTGAAGTGTTCATCATAGCCAGAAGACACAGCTTGCAATGAAAGGCATGCAGTGGAAGGCATGGCTAGAGAAGCAAGGAATTAGTGAGTCCAAAAGGACAAAGCTGAGCCCAGAGCTGTCTGAGGAACTGATCTTCTAAATCTGCTGATGTCCATCTGTATAGCACCTGGGCTTTTTGGGTAGCCATGAAGTCTCAGTGACATGGGAAAAGAGATAAGGATAAACCGGGTTTGTCAGTGACCAAAGGATTCAAACATCTTGTGTGAAAACAGCCAGAAGTCCAAAGACAATCACAGTCATTGGCTGTCCCTGTTTAACTCTATTAATTCTTTAATTTTGTAATTCACTACCTTCCTCCTTTCAGGAAGAGAAGGTTCAGTATTTAGTTAGAGATGAATGTGAACT
>JAWWEU010000111.1:25794470-25836214 GCA_035583155.1 Acropternis orthonyx | reverse complement strand
ACCTCATTGTGAACATACATGCTGTACTGAAAAGTGTTAATTTCAATTTGGGTCTGAATTTTACTTCTGATCACTTTAGCATTTGAAAACACTGAGCTGGAAGAAAGACCTTTGCAGCTGGCAACATTTACCTGTGCATCTGAATTTGAAACTATAGTTGACATGAATCCATAGTCTATGCATACACCATGCAATTACACTTTCAGAGATGTAGACTTTCACTTCCCCATGTGGCCTATGGCTCAGACTGCAGCATAATATTTTCCACATGCCAAAACTGAACTGTCAGCTTTAATAGCAATTTCATCAGCAAAACCATCAAAATGGCCAATGTCATTCATGGTAACTTTCTACCATGGCATTCTGTCTCAGATTGAATTTGATTACTTTTAGTTTTATAGACAAAGCAAAAAAACCTCACTCTTAATTAATACTGTAAGCTGAATGCTGGCTGAAGCATGGTCAGTTTTTGTTCTGCCTGTAAAGTCCGTCTCTTTCAGTACCATAAATATCCTTATAGCATGGTTTGAGATCATCTCTATCAGCTGACGTCACTTTTGAAATTCTCCTTTATTCAGTCAGTTTCAGGGAGCATTCAATTCTAATTTTAATACCCTTCATCTTTATGCCACAGAGAGGGACAAAAGAGTCCAAAGGAAGACCTAAAGATCCTTGTTCCAGTGGTGAGAAGGATTCCTGCTGAGCAGAAACTAGAGAGACAACTGTAGGGTGTTGTTTGATGACCTTTCACAAAGTCAACAGTAGAAGGCATGGAATGGCATTACTGACAATTGGAGACAGGCATACTGGGCTAATTAAGCTGCATTGCTGGCAACAGCCCAAAATTAAGAGGGCGTAAAGTTGGAATTCCTGCAAAAAAAGGTAGAAATAAGGCAAAAAATCCTTTATACTATACCCGCCCTTTAAGAACAATTGCAAAGGCAGTGGTAAAACCATGATTAACTATAGATGAGAGTAAGGGATGAAATACAATCATTAAATTTGAGTTAATTTTCTCACAGTACTTTTTCTACTGAACTTCATTGTCCACTATTCTTAAGTCGAGAGGTGACGTTCTCCTTATAGTTGGTTCTTAGTATCAGTTTCGGGGTAGTGGCTCAGCATATGAGCTATTATTCACCTCTTCACTGCCATTTGCTGCCCTTTCCTTGAAGATTAGTCAAAACACCTGCCCTAGAGGTTTGAATTACCCGACTTTGGAAGACACTGCTGTGTATACAGCATCAAGTATGCCCGTACCCTTTACAGAGCACATTGAGAATGAACAACTCACTATCTCGTTTGCAGAATATGGTGTGCAGGCCAGTTATTGCTGGTGAAGAGACCTCACAATTTTTCTTTTCAATGGCAGAGTGTTTTAGGGGAAAATTGAAATAAATGAATGGTCTTTATAATCTGCAAAGTAGTGGCCTGTTCCCAGTAGAAGTGTGGTATGAAAAGAAGTACAAGTCACAAGTGGGAGAAGATGATAAAAGAAGTAGGCAGCAGAAAATGCATGGAACAAATCAGGATTGACTCATACAGCTTTCAAGTCTGTGTATTTCTTTGGAGGACTACTGGAAATCTATTTGCCTCACGGACAATTGACTGCTGCACACAGACTTGCTTTCTGGCTTTCTGCCATTCTCTGGGCATAGACTGCCTTCCTCATACACAGGCCCTATAAATAAGCTGGGAATGTATGAAGAAAAAAGGTTATTCTGTTACTTCCCTGATCTGCAGGAAAATGGAATTTACTGCTCCATCTTTGTGCTTCAATATCCTTTAACCATATTGATGTTCTCCTCACCTTCAAAGTATTTGCTACAGAGAATGAAACCCCTAGAGCACCCAGTGTTGGCAAGATCCATGTACAAGAGGCAGGGAAATGATAATCCTCTGCATTTCACAGCCTTTCAGGGACAACTCCTCATCAACCACATGCTGGGAAACCAGACAATTCAGATTCCTTTAATATATCACATGGAGAGAGTGTGGGTAGAGTTCAGGACTTAGGTAGCCAAAAACAAAAAGAGCTTTCGGGAGAGCACTTAGACTAAACTTTTTACAGCCTGGAAACTTTGACATCTGCAGAATGCAATGCTTAGTTATTCAGCCTCTGTTTACATCTCCTTCAGATCTAGCCATCTGCTACACTTCAGCTGTTGTGTTTTGATGCCAACCTTCCTGTAAGCAGGCTTGCATTGATTAGATTCCATCTAGCAGAGTAGCTGCTTCTCTGAGAAAGCCAGGCTTAGTAGTTCCTGTCTTCTGCTTGGACATGAGAATATTGCTTTCTCATCGGAATCAAACTGACATATCATACATCTACTAGTTGCCCACATCCATTCTTGTAAGTCCATTCATTCACTAGAAATTCCTACTATGTTACTCCACGTTGCGCTGATGTGGAGTATGAAAGTTGAAGCATTCCATACATGACTGGATATGACAAATTTAGCAATTAGAAGTTCACTTCCTTGCACCTTTCATTGGCATCTATTACCTTCTAAGTAAAAGACACTGTTCAATATATTGAGTGGGTCATTTTTAGAGGTTATACCCATGAGCCTGAGTTGGTTGAGGTGCAAAGATTTACTTTGACTTTATTTTTTTCTCTGCTTCTTTACTTCTTATTATCCTTAAATCTGGGAATAATTTTAAGTAATATTTACCAAATGCATGAACAGTTGAGGAACCATTCAGTAAGCTACTAAATCATAGCCATGCAACGAAGTCTGAGGAGTGGGAAGAGGATGGGTAGAAAACCGGAAAAATATGCAGACAAGTATAATAAATACAGATTAGTGGGAGTGAAAATTTTGTCATTCTAAGATAATAATGATGCCTTCAGAAAGTAATTTTTTAAGCTGAGGTTCTGAGTTTCTTACTGCATTCCTTGAAATTGTTATTCATTCATACAGTCAGAAACATTCTGCAACAAATTCCCTGTTTGCCAGAGCAAAAGGAACAGCAGGTATTGAAAGACTGGAACTGTGTCTAACTTTATTGTCATGTTTTATCTACCTCTCTCCCTTACCCTTCAACCCGTGCTTCGTACTTTTTCCAACCATTACACTTCATAGGAGTGGCTGTGCCTTTTAGGGACAACACTTAGGACATTATTAGCACATCAACAGCACATGCAATCAATAATCATTCTACAATTGAGCAGATAATTAGCAAAGTATGTCCCGCAGCTTATCCATAGTAGATGTAGGGTCTTAACACTGAAAACATTTCCACAAAGTTGTTTTACATAAATCAGTCAGAAGGACCATGTTGTAAAGTGCAGCACATGCATATGTGCTTTTGGGATTAAGGCCCAGTAAGCAACAGTTTATTTTAAGCCTGCTCATTGCATTCAGCAAGTAGCAAGACACCACGGTTTTCCTCTGCTTTGCTTTTGCCATCACAGCAGCTTCCAAGAGTTCTGGAGTGAACTGCTGGTGCTGTTGAATAAACTGCAAGCTTTTATTGACTTCAGCTAGACCTTTTAATCATAGTGTTTCTTACCTTTATTATTCAGAAATACTGAAATTTTCAATAGAAGGAAGAAGACGAAAGGATTTATTCAGGTAATTTCCTTTACCAAAAGAACACCTAGGAATTACAATGTGTATTTTTAACACTGTGATTGGAGTCTGGGCTTTTGTTATAAAGCAAATGCAGTTCAATGTGCACTTCTCCCCTATCCTCCAAAAAGTGGTTAGGTGTACTACTCAACCCTGCTGTTGAACATACAATGGATAATACCCACCTGTTCACAAATAATTTGCTCAGGTTCTGAAAATGCCATTCTTTGTTACATGGAGAGTGAAACCCATGATATTAATTTGGGGATTTGTAGTATATAGTCAGTGATTCTCAGTGATTACAGAACTTTACCCACCACCATCCCGGGTAGCAGTCCCTTCTCATGGATTCCCTCACCTATCATTGTTCAAGACACAGGTCCCACGTGCTGTCTTTGCATTACCTCCTTCAACTACTCTGTTGCAGCTTGTGCTAAATTATTATTTTTAAGCATGACACTATTTGTGAATGTACACAGAGTTGTTGAAGGAACTTTTATTTAACTTGACCATTCCCACTCAGGGTATGGTAGGCAAAACTGGCCTCTATTCACCTGCAGTGAAGAGTTTTGGCCATCTCATGCAGACATGAAACTCCTTTCACAGTAATTTGAGATCACTGCAATTGCACCTATGGGAAGGCAACATTTTTGAGGGAGAGGTGATATACCGTATGAAATCAAGCTGACCAGGTTTTGGTTCCACAGAGTCTGATCCCGTAAGTCTCATACAGATAGAATACATTTTGTGCTAAGCATAGACAGAGAGGCATCAGTGCCAGGTAAAGGGAGGGCTCACACAAGTCTGTACATTTCCTACAGGTTGCTATAGCTTAAAAAAATAAAAAACCTAATCATCTTTCTCAAGCATAAAAATCTAGATTTCAGCTATCCTTAAAACATGGAAGAGACATTTAAGAGTTACAAAACATTAGATATTTTGAACAGAGTATGTGCTTATGATGTTACCTACCTTTCACAATGTAAAACCTTTTTCCTAGTTCTGTGTTGTTCAGCTTGTTTCACATTATTCGTAGGTACACAGATGAGGTTTTGCTATGATGAATCAGTTACTCAAAGCATAGCATAGTTTTGGCATGGCATAGCAAGGTTCTTTACTCCTGCACTGAGGATAACTTCATTTAATCTCCTACAACACTTGAATGAAGTATAACCAGATTCTTTCCAGTGGTTTATAAAGTGATTGCTAATGGAAATGATATTATCTCAGTTTCTTCCTACAGTTCATTGATATTCTCAGTTTCTTTCTACAGTTTAATGATATAGATCAGCAAGGTGTTCCTTGATGTCTTATTCCAAACTATGTAGAAATTCCTTAGAGAACTCCCTGCAGAAAAATATTTCTTTACAACATTATCAAGAATAGCTGCCTCTCAGGGAGGTGGATTTTGAGGACAACAGTGGCAAGTCAGAAAAGGAAACACCAAAAAAGGCATTTGTTTTCTAAGGACTGTCTCTGCTGATCATAGTCCAGATTTTTTTTGCAATGAAGCTTCCAGTCTGAAAGTCTGTGTACACATGCAAAGGTCAGGACAGCACGGGGAAGGTCTGGGGTGTATTTCTTGCAGAGCTTATGGTGAGAGAAGAAGTAATGACGGTGCTCCAGACCTTTCACCCCTAGATACTGTATGACCTCTGATTTGTACACTTTCAGGAGACTCTAGTAGGGCAGTGGAAAGGCAAGTTTTCCCCTTAAGAGTGGAGATAGATAGCTGTGTGCAGGGACTCCCTCTATTCACAGCTTCAGGAAAAGTAAATCCTTCCCATTCTCAGCCTTACTTTGTACCATCCTTCTTAATTCACATGTTAAGGCAAAGATCCAGAGCCTCAGACAACAGGAAAAGGAGCCTGTAAATCTCATGTACGCAGATCTGGGTAGCAGATTTCAGATGGGTTCATGGTTTCTAAGGCAAATCAAGAACTATAATCCAGGCTATTTTTTAACAACTGTTCCCTGACTACAAGTCTATTGACAGAGCATGCACAAAAATATTGCGTTTAAATGTCTTGTGCCTAGACATAAAGAAGGCATTTTGCCAAAACGAAAATGAAAATCATTGGCCAAATTAGCATTGTGTGATTTTAGTTTTAAAATGACCCTGATGGTGTATAAACAAGATTACATAAGGGTTCAGAGGTATGTGAAGCAGTTCAGTAGTGCCATCTTGAGGGAAGCTCCTAGATGTTATGTACAATTCCAGATTTCAGATCATCAGCATTTGCCCCTTTTATCAGTTGGAAATAAGTCAATGAACTACCCCAGAAGAACAAGGTACAGTAGATTCAGAAATGCATTAAAAAAACATGCCTTTATTAGCAGAAGAGAAGTCAAAGCCAGGGCTAATGCCTTTCTATTGCTGAAGAAAATTATAGTCTGGGAAACAGAATTGTAATGTTTTCCACTTTTAACTCTTTATTGCAAAGACACTTAGTACTACGAATTAAGCCATGAAAAACATTAGCACTAATTTAGACCATAAGCACCTTTGTGTCAGAAAGTGTAAGCAAAGAGTTGATGCCTGAGTCTCACAGAATTCTGTTTATTTTTTGTAATCTTTATTTTCATCTGGCATGCAGAGCAGGATCCATTTATCCCAGTCTGACTTTTAGCAGAGTTATAACCATACATCGGAAATCAGATTGATTAATTTATGAAGTGGCAAATGGTCAGAATTATAAAACAGGATGCTTACAATTACGATCTGCTTTGTTTTCCATCCATTCCTATCTTCCCCATCACATTGGTCTGGAAGTGCCATGCACCATCTGGTAGACTAAAATCAGTAAATGTCAAAAGTGGTTTTCATTTTTCAGATCTGTCAGCTGGTGACAAGTAGGGCAGTTTAGAGATCATGCAGATCTTTCTCTTTTTTTCACTTGAGAGGGCTCTGTCCTTATCCATAAATATTTTTTCATTTCCTGACCAGAGTCAGAAATGGTAGCAAATGATGGCTCAAGAATTTCCTTTTTTTATCCCCTCCTGTTTCCTTCTTTTAGTGCGAACAGATTTACACCACAAAAATAGTACACCATCTTTAATAGCTTAGATGCTGCTGACTTGTTACTTGACATGCACAATCACCAGAGCTGACGTATGATTTATTGATTATCTATGAAAGGACAGACAGCTGCGAACTTTGATGCCTCTGTAAATATCACCATTCCCCCAGTGTGAATGCATGCCGTGTGTGATCTCACAGCCACACACAATTCCTCGGGGCCCTTCGCATGGAACTAAACACACAAATACAAGTCACCTCCTCACAAGATCCAAGCATGTTCATTTATTGCTGAGCTTACCAGGATGAATGGTGTTTTGAGTCTTTAGGAAGCTCTGTCAAGTCATTGGAAGAAGCAGGAAGGGAGAGGGAATTCCTTTCAAGGAAAAATTAAAGGGAGATGTGAACATCCTCTTGAATGTAAGTGTAGATGACTTCAGAGCAACTGCATACTAGTGTGATAATCATTTCACAAAAAAGGCTCTTTGAATAAAGAATAAAAGTTGGGGTAAACGCCATCATACTGTGGTGACAAGATACCCTGCTGTGACTTTTCGGGTATCTTGTCATTCTTCAGAGCTGGCAGAGTGCTTCCTGTACAATACCATATGCAATGATGTTTTGCTCATGTTCTGATGTTAACTATGTAAAATACTGATGCTGAACAGTGTGGTCAGCAGGACCAGGACAGTGACTGTCCCTCTGTACTCAGCACTGGTGAGGCTGCACCTTGAATCCAGTGTTCAGTTTGGGCAACCTCACTATAGGAAAGGTACTGAGGTGCTGGAGTGTGTCCAGAAAAGGGCAACAAAGCTGAGGAAGTCTAGAGAGTAAGTTATTGAAGAAGTTGCTGAAGGACCTGGGATGGTTTGGCCTGGAGAAAAGGAGGCTCTCTACAACTACCTGAAAGGAGAGTGTAGCCAGGCAGGGGTCGGGCTCTTCTCCCAGGAAACTAGTGGCAGGATCAGAGGACATAGCATCAAGTTGTGCCAGAGAAGGTTCAGGTTGGACATCAGGAGGAATTTCTTCATGGAAAGGGTCATTAAGCATTGGAATGGGCTGCCCAGGGAGGTAGTGGAGTCACTGTCCCTGGAGGTGTTTGAGAAATGACTGGATGCGGTATGTAGAGCCATGGTCTGGTTGACATGGTAGTGATCAGTCAAAGGCAGCACTTGGTGATCTTAGAAGTCTTTTCCAACTTCAATGATTCTGTGATTCTGTAAGCAAATTGTTAATCAGCTCAAAAAATAACAGACACATAGAAAAAAGCTGTACATAAGTCTCCTTGAATCAGTTCCTGAAAAAGTGCTGAAGAAGAATATGTGTGCCTGTATCCTTTTGAAGTGTAATTTGCTTGAAAGATATGCAGAAAACACATACCACTGAGTAAATGTGAACTAAATATTGACTGTGCTCAGGGTATCAGTACATGCCTTCCCTTTTTTATTTTTTTGCTTCTTTCTCCTGTCTAACATCCTTTTCTCTCTTCACCCTGAGTCAGATTCTCAGGAATAAAATGAAATTGGTAGCCCCTGAACTACAACCATTTATGAAGGTGAGGGCCTGTCTTCTGTCTTAATTGTCTTTGATACCTTATTGTTAATCATTCTGGTGTTTGAAGCTAAATTTTCAAATGAATATTACTATAATAGTGTGAAACTGAAACTTGAGTGAAAGAAATAAAAATGCTAGTGCTTATTAGAAGTAGATAAATTTTTCATTGAGAAGTATTTTCCCCATTTTCCAAATTTATTAATAAATCTAATTTTCTTTACTCATTGTTTCTCTGGGAAACTGTCAGGAAACTGTCAGAAATGAAAGGACTCTGACTGTGAAAAATATCTAGGACTATGTTTCTAAGTACTCGGTATGTGATGATTGCATAGATGTATCAAATCATTATGAACTAAATAGGTAATAACATTTTTGCTAGGTTTGAAGTAATCCTTGACTCTTTTTCTCTGTGGAATTAAAAATTATTTCCATCATACATTTCTCCATCAATACAGGATGCAGGCAATTACCAAAATTATGATGTAATGTTGCTCTTTCACACAGTCCTCACTATAATTAAAAGTTCTACTTGATCCTGCTCTGGCAAAAAGGCTTAAGTACATATGTCAGTACATACAGAGGAGGAAACATATGGGAAGGCTCTCTTGAAAATATGAGAAAATTTATATTTTTGATTTATCTTTTCCATAGAAATTACCAAAAAAAGCAAAGTTTGGACAGTGGAGATGGCACTAAATGCAACAAAAACACTTTTAAGAAAAATACGCAGAAGAAAGAAGGAGCTTTTCTTCAGTCAAGTGTCTTTATGGGTATCCCTCACTGCATCTCCTATTACATGCTATCCAAACAGACTGCTCCAAAATTGATCTTGACAAAGTATTTATATCATCTGAGTTTCCTTCAGAATATTCTTTCTCTTCTGTTTCCAAATAATTGCTTTGCAATTTGGCAGTTTCACTTAACTGTAGTTCTTAATCTTGCCAGCCAAGTTAATAGGTGCAACGATGTTTCCAAAGTATAGAACATCAAGTCCCACCTGCAGGGGATGTTTTTCTTGCCATTTATTTTTAGTGTTAAATGTTCACCCTCAAAGAAATTGGGTGAAGAATGAATGTGCCAATGTGTTTCCCTGAACTCCAGTCCAACATCACTACCTAAAAACTGAGAATCACCTGCTTTACAATGTAGTTGCTCTCACCAGAGCACTGTTTCCCAAAGCAAATTCTGTTCACAGGTTTACTGTTTCAGGCACAGTAGGTGTGTTATTGCATGAGTAAAATATCTGAACAAAAATTAAGCCTGTACTGATTCCTAAGAAAATTGTTCTGCAATAGTGCATAAACGTAAGAAAAACTTTTCATGATGAGCCTGTCCTACTGACTGTGAACGTTTGCACTCTCCTTCTATAGAGTTCCTGTGAAACTTAAGGTGTGGTCCATGAGAAAATAAAATCCAAACCTTCTTTCAATTGTTACTTTAACTTCCAGGATTTGCTCTCTTTGCAAAAGAAAAGAAGCCGCAGCACAACAGGTTGCCATTTCATCTTACTCATGTATTTATGCTACAATCAGAAATTGCTATATGTGGTGGTGATATCTATCTTGTTGGTATTTAGGTATGAGTTTCCCTTGCAGTGATTATCTAAAAAGGATCCAGCAAATTGACTGTGCCAGTACAGTGCTTTGTAGCCATTCAGAAAAGTTGCTGAACAATGGGAGAAGGGAGAGAGAAAAGTGAGGGGCAAGAAAATATTGAGAGCATATTTTAAAAATACAATATGATAAACACTCAGTTTTTCTCAGCAAATTTTTGAAATTTTGAATAATTCAGAAGACTCCTTAGAACTTTGCTTATATTTGACTACATATGCAAAACATAAAATTCAAGATTTCCTTTACCAAGTGGCAAGATACAAACAGGCACCAGGATTTACTGCAGGGAACAGTCTACAGGGCTGTACATAATGCTGAACAACAAAATTACACACATGTTTAAATGAAGACTTAATTAGACATAATGTTTTAACTGTCTCCATTAAATACTGTATTTCATTTGTGACTGCATTTTAACATCAGTTATTTCTGACTCTACGTACATTAAAGCCTTATTCATTCATGACTGGTTGCAAACAATAATCTGATAAATATCAGCTTTAACCCCTTGCATGACAGCCTAAGAAAATAAGACCTCAATCTTGACTAAGGTCTTAGTAGGCTATAATAAGACAAAATGATACAAGTTTCTCCTATAATTTCTGTCAGAGGTCATCAATCTGTATTCAACAAAACCATTATTGATATTTGATGCCGATGAGTTCCTAGTTCACTGGCTGAAAAAAATGATATGACACATTAGGCCTATTCTTTTTCTTACGTGAGACCCATAATTAATAGAGCCAAATCATTCTCCACAGATAATTAATTCTCATATAATTCCACAGGGTGACTGACATTTCATGTAAATACTTCTCTGCATAGGAGGATGCAAAGAAAAAGGGATTAACCACCGAACACAGTATATTTTGCATCCAGCTGAAGCTCTGCATCAGTGCGGTGTTGCAGAGCTGCATCAACACAGGTTTCCCTATTGCATCCTCCCCCGGTCCCTTTGCAAATGGCTGGAGAAACACTCTGTGATTTGAAAGAGGATAGGGATTAACAATGCTGAAATAATCAGGACTACCATATGCCAAGATTATTGCAGTTTTGAAACCATACCACAAAGTGTAACACCTGTGTAACCTTGCTGCAGTAATAGCATCTCAACACAGTCTGTTGGTGTTTTTAAGCAAGATGGATGAGTCAACCCTATACACCGGTGCTACCAAAACGTGCAGCAATCCTGTTCCCTGTTCCACTTCTCTGGAGAGCAGCTCCTCACTGAGCTGACTTCATCCACCAAAACTGTAAAAAGTATCAAACCCCACCTAAAATGCAGGATAATCCATTAAAATAGTGCACTGCAGGAGCTGAGGAGCACCAGTGTGTGCCACAGACACGGTGAGTACGTGTGAAGGGCATCACGGCTTCCCCTAATGAGCCCTGACATGGCTGCAGAGCCCCACTCCTCCAAACATGTCCACCTAATACCCACAGAACACCCTGACAACCTCATTTCCCAGCCAAGGACTGAAAAAAGGAGGGCAGAGGGGACAAAAAGCACTCACAAGCTTTCTTGTCCCATCTATCTTCGTAAGCAGATGGCAGCACTCAGCACACCCTCACAGAGCAGGCAGCTGTGCAATTAGGCACCTGCTTTTTCCTCACAGCAGCTTCAAGCTGAAGTCCTAAAAACTTTGAGAACACCCCTTGTGAGTCAGTTTGTATGGGCTACTCTTGCAGAGGGAGAGAAAGATACTCTGCCTTATATCCTAGTCATCTGGGCACAGACACCTTGCAGGTGCAAATGGGTTTTACTACAGGACCAGCAATGAAACCAGCACATAAAAGCTCAGTGTCTAAACCCATTTTAGCCTGTTCTCCTGAAGAAACAGTGTTGATGACATCACACATGTGTTCCTGCACACCTGTGTCTATTTCTTACTACATTTTTAACCTCTTCCAATGACATTTAGACAAGGGTCTCAGGGATGTTAAGTTCCCATGATCTCTGGCTAGCAAGTAGAGACAGTGTGGTTATTCACCAAGGGAAGGGCTGGAGTGAACTAACCATTTGGCTGAGGCTGTGTGAAAGCTCAACCTCAACATACACATGTAAAATCAAGGATTTTTTGGTTCTACTGACCTCACAGAACCATCATCAATATGTCTTGCTATAGGCTGACTACATAGGGCTGACTGCAGTATAAGTCAGCTTTTCAGCTCTATAGACCAAGATGTTTAGTTCCCTGCTTACAGGAAGACAGGAGAAAGAAGAAGTAAATGATAATATTTTGCACCTTTGCAGACAGGCTCTTTCTTGTCCCGTAAGATATATGAATAAAATACCTCACAGATAAAATACAAAAGCTTTATCTCAATTGTGTTTTTATAGAGATCCCAAGATTCATGCAAAATTATAGCAAAACCCAAGGATAAATCAGTTTTTGTGATAATGTTAGCTGGTACTTAACATGAGGACTTTGGGGAACAAAGAATGCTCGATTTAGCACCATGATAATCAATGTAGAGCTTTGCAGTTTTACAGTAAGTTTTAGTCACTGCCTTCTGGAAACTATTTAAAAATTGATGTGAAGGCATGGGAATAAAAATGTGAAAATACAACAGATCTGTTAGGTCACCAAATCCATCTACATGCCAGACCAGAACAGTCCTCTGTGACAAATCCACCCAGCTGAGTTTAGCAGTCTTAGGCAATTGGACAACTAGCACTTTCCCTTACATTATAATTTTTTCAGACCGTATGTTGTGTGCTCCATTTCATTAATTCAATCATATTTTTTCCACTTCCTTTTAAATAAAGATTGCAGCACTCATATGTCAAGCTGAAGAAGACATTATTCTAACAGTAACATCTAACATCTGTTTTTGGCAGGCTCTATGGGCAGTTGGCAGCAGCTCTGCAGTTCCCTCCTTATGTAAATGATCATGTGCTGGTGGCTGTCTAAGCTAACATTGCTGGAAGACAAAGGAGGAAAAAGTCCTTTTCCTTTTCCTTTTACTTGATGCTCACTGTTAGCTAGAACATAAGGAGTTTTGCATGTTGAGCAGACAGCCTCATTTTCACTGTATGTGGGCCAGATCTGGCTTCAGGGGAACCAAAGAGAGCCCTGTGCAAGCAGGAATATTCACTAAAATATTTATCAAATAGAAATGATTTTTAGGGTCTTATTTATGCACAGATTTATTTACTGTAAAAAAGGAATGCTAGGGATTGCTGCCTGACAGAGATAGTGAAGAAATTACAATGTGCACCCTCCAGTCCACACAGGGGATGTATAAACCTTTCTAAGACTGGAACACAGTTCTAAAAGGGAGGTTCATTGGATGCAAGTGATTGTTTAGACTTTTGAATATGCTTGTAAAAGATAGCAAATACAGAGTCCCACTTACTGGGAAAATCTGGTCTTTGGCATCACATAGGAAGTACAATATGTAAAATCTCCCTCTCGTTTTGTGTGTTGGCAGTTTGATGTACGGAATAAAACTAGGCTAACTGGAGAAACTCTGCTCTGTGTTGTAAAAGAAGATAAACCAGAGGACCCTTTCAGCTTATCTGTATAGATTGCTGACATGCAGCTTGTGAGATCTCAGCATTTTTAGCTCTGCAGAGATGCAGTTTCTGAAGATACCACTTCTCTGAGGTGTTTCGGAGATTCTCACAATGCCTCTGCTCCCAGACTTTGGGACAGTACTGCCCAGCCTTAATTCAACTGAAATACTATTGGTGGCTGCAATGAGAGCATGAGCAGACCTAAGGGACTGTTCAATGGAGCTTTACACAAAGTCTTCCACTCCAAGGAGCAGGTGTTGGCCTGAGAGCAGTTTCTTGTTCATTAGCCCACGGTGTTCTCAGATGATACTTCCATGGGTCTGCCTTCCCTCTGTCTTGCTGCATCCTACCACCTTGTATTTTTGTACCTGCACTGGCACTTCAGATGCTCTGTAAACTGGGGCAGGTAGGTCAGATGGCCCAACATTGATTCTACAAGAAACATGGGCTCTTAATTGAGAGCAAAGCTCTGTGCTAATGTACTTCTGGTCCTTAAACCATTTTATCAGCTTACACTTCTTGCCCCAGAACTTCACTGTGCCATGCTGATACTCCTCACATGTACTGAGGAATACACTTTGCAGCCTCAGACTCTGGCTGAATACCCCTAATCAAGACTGCACTGCCAGGTACAAGTGTTTTCCCCCAGCTCTCAGCATACAGCCTTGCCATCATGAGAAGACCTCAAAGCTGTTGGAATCATGGCTATGGGCAGCTACGTTTAGGTGCTGCCATGCAGTTCAGCCAATTGTTCTAAACAAAATCAGATAGTCCCAGTGTTTGACATCTGAGTCGCACAAACATCAGTATGAGAGGCCAGTTGTGATGCTATGTAGCATTAACATCCCCAAAAGAAAGAGAAAACTGGAGCTTGAAGTAGTGGACAATCAGTTTAGACTTGAGCCTTCCTACAATGCTGCTCTTGGTAAAAATCAAAACATTTTATAGTCTGGAAAAGCTCATGCTTCACCATGTTCATATGTGGAAATTTAATCATTCAAAAGATAAATTTGATATAGATTTGAAGTCAGGGCTCTGTCTTGGTCCAATTCTAACCTTCGGGTTAATTTTCAACCCCAAATATTCTATGTAACAGGAAACAGCTTATTTGGTTAAATGGTCAAATTTAAGAGAGATGGCTGCTGGGTATGCTCTGTTCCCTCAAACATCACTGGTACAGTAGGAATGCCCAGCCACTTGTAGGACTGGGCTTCAACCTGTTTGCAGCAATTAGTTTGCCTCTTCAGTAAAATGCTGCTAATTTCTCCATTTTCTGCAGGGACATTAGGAAGCTGCTGCTGAGTGTGCACTGGAGAAACCCAGACATTTCACCGGGAACTTCTTCCACATGTTTACAACAATCTTTCTATCTTTATGCCATCTTAAACTATGCCAAACAATGGTGGGGACCTGCTGTGCATACTGCTGTGAGAAGAGAGAAAAGAATGAGCAGAAGGACAGTAGGAAGCTGAACGGTGTGTGAAAACGAGAATATGACTAAGTGACTTACCATTCAAATTGCCTTTCACCAAATGTGTGTAATCAATTTCAGCACAGCAGGGATGGTTAACATTACAAAGGCTCTAATCAGGGATTTGTCCAATATCATCTTTCCCAAGAAGCAGCCTCAGATGCCTGAAAATCATATGCATCAGTTTAGTAACAAAGACTTAAGGTTGGACCATTTGACTTTTTTTAACATTATTTCTTTTCCAGATTTTAGGTGTCTCTGCCATAGTGATTTTATTCTCAGGCAGCAGGTACCTTCTCAGTACTTGCAAAACTATACCTACAAATTTGACTGAAGCCTGCACTTTGCAATAGCTGAAATAACAGTACTACTTTAATGTGTCTGAGTTTTATACAGAATGTAAGGCAATAACACTCACAAGTATGCCTCATGAGGAAATAAAACTGTACTTGGAAAAGTCCCCAAGAAAACAATCTACTGCTTTCCAAATTAATTCATATTCTCTGAAAGTAAAGAATACAATAACTTTCAAATTTTTAGTAAAGATTTAAATCCCTGTATTCTAGCTTGCACTAAAAATTATAAGCCTTTGTGGCTTTTATGTTCATTTTAACACATTCAGAAGATCTGAGACTTTCACCAGAACTAGCCTAAAATACATTAAATCTCTAATTTTTATTAATTTATAATATTACAACTACGCATTCTTCTTTCTATGGAATTTTCTGCTCCTTCAGAAATCCAATTCTCCATTAGTTGTTTCAGCAGAAAAATTCCTACCAGCTCTAATTCACATTCAGATATCGCAAACCAGTTATGAATCTCTAAAATAGGAAGCTTTTGAGTAATTTCTCATTAAATGTATTTGCATTTCTATCTTGAACTGGAATACCAGAGAAAAAAGCCTCAGGGACATTTGATCTGTCCTAGCTTGTTCCAAGCAAAGAGAAGATCTATATGAGCCTTTGGCTTGCATATAAAATAGTCTGTAGGAATGAAGGATGCTTAGAAAATATGCTAGTTTTCTGAAAAACTGAAATATAGAGGCTCTGAGCATTGACCAGCTATAGGGATTTTGTAACAATCTAGAACAATTCCTTTGATGTTAATTGAGTTTCTGTTTATTACACTACAAATTAATATCAGAACTTGGCCTAATTTCTGAAGTTACTTCCAGTGCTCACCGCAAAAGGAAAAATCTGTCATTAAAGTTCTGTTAAATGAGTTCAATACAATTACATCACAGACTTAATAGCATATGTCTCAATAATTTTCAAGATTAGTGAAAAACATGGGACACAAAAAAAGAAACCGGAGCTTCCTTATGTAACTCTTCTATTGCCATTTTTTCTATTGTCATAAGGAGCTGCTTTTCCTTGGTGCACTACAAAGGAAACCTCTTTAGATAGTTTTCTGCTGACTACTTCTTTTATGTGTAAATGCTTTCAGTGACGAGTTCACATTATCTATTTTTTTTCTCCAAGCAATATAATCTTCTATAGCCTCACTGAACCTGACAGTGAAAAGCACTGAAGTTAGACTATACAGGGTCATATCACAGCTTACTGAGAAACACAGGGCCACCAAAAGGAGATAACTGTAGACAGCACAAGGGTCCAGGATGGCTCCTGCCTCAGTCCTGCCTCAAGGTAGCATCTCACGAGTACCCACTTTCCATTTCAGTAATCCATCTTTGAATAATATACTTATTGTTTGTGGCCATCAAGTAAGGCAGGCAGCCCTCATCCCATTACTATTTTAGCTCCAGGGTAAGGCTTATTTTTCTTATCTACAAAGAGGATATTAAGGGGTGGAATACATACACATAGCTCTCCATAGGCTTATTGTGTTCAGCCTACTACCCTGTCAATCACGCCATTTTTGTTTTGTTATCACTTTTCTTAGTTTAGTGCCATAACCTCAGGCTCTGATCTCATCAGATCTCACAAGCTAAATAGGGTCAGGCCAGGTCACTATTCAGCAAGGAAACTTCCAAGAAAACTCAAATGTTTGCAGGAAGGAGTTCTTTTCCACCCATGCTGTATTGTTCAGTCTCAATCAGTACTGAATCTGCACCAGTGAATGAAGTTGGAAAGTTACAATAAAAGAATTCAAGACGTTTTTATTGTTGACAGACTTCATGCCTGGAATGAAACCCAGTTTGAGTACACTCTGACTAAAACAGCAACCATTATTTCAGTGAGATTGTTCATTTTTCACCTGCCTTACAAGTCTGTGGTTGCCCTTACTACCTGTCTGCAGATCTTTATGCCAATACTGTATTTTCCCCTTCATTGATAAACGGCCACTGAGAGCTCCTAGTTTGGACCTGGTATTGTCCCTCTTTCTTCTCTCTAGGTCTACCACAACTCGCAGTGCCACAGGATCAGGTTCCAATTACCCTATCCATGACTGCCTGCCTCAGAACATTGGCATTTCTCTGTATTATTATACACACCCTTATTACAGAAACATATTTTAATTCTCATTTTATGTCATAAACCCATGTTCTGTTACTCTGAACAGCTAGAAGTTTTCTGTCCCATTTCTGAGTTGGGTGGATTTATGTGGCAAATGAAATAATTTCCACGTAAGTAACTGTTAAACTAAATGGAGACCCTTCAGAATGGAAGTAAATTACTTTAGTTATTAGTTGAACTGTAGATCTTCTTACTGTTAGTAGTTGTTTAACCAGCTTCATGTTTTATTAGATTAGGTCATCATCCCATGACAATCTATGGTCAGTGAAGTCACCACAAGATAACATATGAAATTATGTCATCTGTCTTTGTTTCACTTACTGTCTTTCATTGCCATTCTGTGTATTAAACCCTACATTTTGTGATCCTGGTTATGACCTTTCCACCTCATCAGCACTAGGGGGCTGATATTATTGATACATGATATTATTATCATGTAAGATTTTAAATTTTTTTCTCTCAAATGAGAACTATAAGTCAGGAACAGTAAGTCAAGCTCCTTATGACTTGTTGAGGAAACTTGTACAATTCAGTATGTTTCCCTTAATGTAGTGGATAAGTCAGTTGGCCTTTTAGTGATTAATTAAAAAGTTAAAGCTATTGTTGATAATTTGGAAAATGTATAATACCTTTTTCACAAAAGGTAGTACTGTTTTCTATGTGGGAGTCATGGGAATACTCAGTAAAATATATTTAACCTACTAAGAGTAACAGAACCTTTGCTTCTGAAACCATGACCTTACACTGGTTATAAACATTATTCTCGACTTGCATTTTCAAAGGACAAATAGATGCATGAGAACTTTATTTTTATTGTTGAAATGTTGTTTTCACTATAGTTATACGGTACGTGGCAACGTGATCTCATAACCAGCACAGGAAACTGAGAATTGGGATATTTGGGGAATTTTATCTTGATTTTGCCACAGCTGTCACTACTATATTGAACAAATTACTGTTTCAGACTGTGACTTCCAGCTTCCAGAGCTTCAATTACTCACAAATAGGTAGCCATAGAGTTGAGGAAACAAACAGGTTTGTAGACACATCAGCCTCAGCCAACATCTTCACAACCTTCCTTTGGTTACATTAAGACCACAGGAGAAGAAGTTCCATAGTGACACTGTCTGCCCTCAGTTTTTGTGTCACTCAGTGCCCCATCTATTAAATGAGGCTAAATATACTAGACAAATACACATTTGAAAATTCTTTTCATACCTTAAATCAACAACTCTGTGTAATGACATTTGCAAGCACCCAGGGTATCCCTCATAGATAGATGTGACATGTACATGTGTTTATTAGCATCTTAGTCTTTGGAAATCATCACTGACCAAAAATAATAGAGTGGGGCCAAATACAGAGAAAAGTACTCCTTAAATAGGTCTGAATTTGGATCACAGAAGTTAAACAATATTCCAAGAATTGAAATCAGTTTTAGAAAATGAGAAGGACTGCATTAATTTCTATTAAAGTTCATTCTTTACTTGAATCAGATTCTTTCTCTTGAGTACACAGTAAAACCATGATACTAAAATGTGACATTAATTTAGAAATATCTGGGGTTATAAACAATTAATTGTGAGATGATCATTTGAAAACAAAGAGGAAAAACGGACAAAGTACAAAAAGCTTTGTAAAATGTTTACAGAGACACTATGCAACATGTGCCTTAAAGAAGCTGCATGTGATTTGTTTTCTTAATTCAAGCTTTCTCAGTATATAAATCCTGCTAGAGAGCTTACTGCTTGTTTACGTCAAACTTTTGACCCAGTAACGGAACTTTACAAAATGCCACAAACAGAAATAGTACTGAAAGGCATGAAAAGAATGGGTCCATTGGGATTTCTATTTATTCTAAACAGTTCTGTATGTCAGCATCAGTCTAAAGTTACCAGTTTTTATCCATTAATAACCACTGACTGTTCAAATGTGTCAATGATTCTGTTAGCTTCCACCCTGCAAACACACTCCCTTCTTTGTCCAGAACCACTTTCAGATAAGGGCATGTGGCAGATTACTGTTTCTACTGTTCCTTCCTTGCCATTATGAATCTCAGCATGTTGTCCTCATGCTTTACAGAATTTCACAAGATCCTCTATGTGATGCAAAATTTTCACTTTACATGGACTAAAGTACCCCACGACAATTCCCAAGGGACAAACCCTCATCAACTGACAACACTTAAATGTGAGATACAGAATGGAGAAAACTAATACAGCTCCCATCTTATTTTCACAGCTGGACTCTTATGAATTTTTGACCCCAGAGTGTTAGACATTAACAGGACTGATTTTTGATTCAGCGTTTAAGCTTCACTTTGACTTTTTATTTCCACTGCCAGATGATTACTATCTCTGATCCCACTATGAAAGTTTACCAGTCACAAATCCCTGTAATGTGTAGCCTTTATAGTCCCTTGACTTCCTTTAATCTGATCCACCAACCAATGGACTCATCTGTTTCATTCTGACAAAGTTGATTTTTATTGATATGTTGACTTTTGTACTTTCCAATGCTGCATTCCCTTTATTAGGTTTCCGACTTTGTGTCTGTTAGACAGGGCTGCCTTTTCTGCATTTTTTTATCCAGCTGGGAGATATTTCAGTGCTTCTGAAAATTAGAATGCTGAACTACTAAAATCAATGCATTTGTTACTTGTGTGGACAGTAAAATAAGATTCTTTTTCACTCCCTAAGATTTCTATGGTTTTATTTCCTTCTCACCCTGGTTGATGTAAGTGATTAACAATGCCAGTAAAATTAATGAAATTACAGTGATGGAAAGGAGTTTAGAAGTAATTGATACCTGATTATTTTAAAACATTTAGAGCAAATGTTGGTACCAAGAGGTACCAGAGTGCAAAAAACTACACCTGCATTCTGTTCAATGCCTGCATTTGCCAGGCCAGGGTTCCCAGCTTCTGACAGAAAGTCATGCTCTGTGTCCTGTTTCCACTCCTTTGGCAAGTAAACACCTGAAGCAAGGTTCTCACTGGGGATATCATACTCTGATAATAAACCCAGCTGAGTAGAGAAGGTCTCTAACAGAATAGCAGAGGTCTGTACTTGGATATCAACAGCGCAGCATCAGTATTATGTGGCCAGACCTCTTACATTGGCAAAGGATGAGGCATAAATACCACAGAGATATATGCATTTTCACATAAAATTGAGGTAAAGAACAGCTAAAAATACTCTAGTGAGACAAGGACTTCATGAAAGTTTCTATGTCTGGCAGCTAAGTGAAATGCCTTTTTCCACAGCTCAGTGATGGAGAGAAGCACAGAGAAACACACTGTTTGCACATTGCACTGATGCCATCAAAAGCAATGCTTTCATTTCTAAGAACTTCTAGGTACTATACATAAAAAAGCCAGTATGTTCTTTTTAGGCATAACCAAATATGGTTTTGGAGAAGATTTTTTAATACCATGGAAAGGTCTCTCTCAAGAGATCATAGAAACATAGTATTGTTTGGGTTGGAAACAACCAACTCAAATCATTAACACAGCACTGCCAGGTCCACCACCGAACCATGTCCCTAAGTGCCACATCTACATGGCTTTTAAATACCTTCCAGGATGGTGACTCCATCACTTCCCAGGGCAGTCTACTCCAGACCTTGACAACCTTTTCCACAAAGAAATTTTTCCTAATATCCAATCTAAACCTCCACTGGCAAAGCCTGAGACTGTTTTGTCTCATCCTACTGTTTGTTACGTGGGAGAAGAGGCCAACCCCAACCAGGCTACGCCTTCTTTTCAGGTAGTTGAAAAGAGTGATAAGGTTCTCCTCTGAGTCCCCTTTTCTCCAGGCTGAACAACCCCAGCTCCCTCAGCCACACCTCGTAAGACTTGTGCTCCAGACCCTTCACCAGCTCCATTGACCTTCTCTGAACATGTTCCAGCACCTCAGAACTGGACACAGCACTCTAGATGTGGCCTCACCAGTGCTGAGTACAGGCGGACAATCACTGTGCTGGTCCTGCTGGCCACACTATTGCTGATACAGGCCAGGATGCCACTGGCCTTCTTGGCCACCTGGGCACACGGCTGGCCCATGTTTGTCCAGCTGTCAATCAGCATCCTCCGGTCCTTTTATCAGGCAGCTTCCCAAGCACTCTGATCCCAGCCTGTAGTGCTGCAGGGGGTTGCTGTGACTCAAGTGCAGGACCCAGCACTTGGCCTCATTGAACCTCTTACAGTTTGCCTCAGCCCATTGATCCAGCCTGTCCAGGTCCCTCTGCAGAGCCTTTCTACCCTCCAGCAGATCAACACTCACACCCAGCTTGGTGTTGGCTGCAAACTGACTGGGGGGGCACTCGATCACCTTGTCCAGGTCATCGATGAAGATATTAAACAGGACTTACACCAATTTCGAGCCCTGGGGACCCTCACTAGTGACTGGCTGCCCACAGGATGTAACTCCATTCACCACTGCTCTCTGGGCCTGGCTACTGTGACAGTTTTTAACCCAGCAAAGAGTGCACCTGTCCAAGTCAAGAGCGGCCAGGAGAATGTGTGAGGAGTGGTGTCAAAGGCTTTACTGATGTCTAGACAGACAACATCCATAGCCTTTCCCTCATCCACTACCTGGGTCACCTTGTCAGAGAAGGAGATCAAACTAGTCAGGCAGAACCTGCCTTTCATAAACCATGCTGTCTGGGTCTGAACCCCTGGTTGCCCTGTAAATGCTGTGTGATAGCATTCAGGATGATCTGATCCATGACTTTCCCTGGCACCGAGGTCAGGCTAGCCAGCCTGAAGTTTGCTGGATCTCCCTCTGGCCCTTCTTGAGGTGTCACACTGGCTAATTTCCAATAAACTGTGACTTTTTTGGTTAGCCAGGACTGCTGGCAAATGATGGCAAGTGGCTCGGTGACCACTTCTACCAGCTGCCTCAGTGCCCTTGGGTGTATCCCATCCGGATGCACAGATTTGTGTGTGTCTAAGTGGTGTAGCAGGTCACTGACCATTTGGCCTTGGAAAATGGGGGCTTTGTTCTTCTTCCCATCCCTGTTTTCCAACTCAGGGAGCTGGGTACATGGAGAACAACTGGTATTACTATCAAAGACTAAGGCACAGAAGGCAGTAAGTCCCTCAGCCTTTTCCTCATCCTTTGTGGCAGTATTTCATTTCACCCCACATCCAATAAAGGATGGGGATTCTCCTTAGCCCTCCTTTTGTTGATAATGTATTTATAGAAACATTTTTTATTGTCTTTCATGGCAGGAGCAAGATTAGACCAGATTAGAGCTAGTCAAAGTTACATCCCTGAATCTTATTTTGTGTGGACATTGGATTGTTAGCTCCATTCACTTTGCCCTTTAATCCCAATCCCATTATGTCCCACTAGTTCCTGACATAGGCAGAGGCAGTTTCTGACACATTTTCAATATCCCTAAGGCATTAGAGACATTGAAAATGTGGATTTTTGGCTCAGTGATCAAATCAAGAATTGTAATAAAGTAAAATTTTTACTTGGATCAAAGGGACATGAAGAAATTTATTTTAAGTTAATGTAACCATTTTTAATCTGCAAGTATAAGAATAACAGATGATGGAGATGGAATAGAGGAGGAGGAAAATGCTGAAAACAGTTTTGCATCTGCCTTTTCCTTTTTTTCCTGTGAATTACTGTTTGCTTAAAAAACTCTACCACTTGCCTCCAGTTTCTCCTATTTTCTTTCCATACTCAGGGATTTTGAAATTTTTCCTTCAAAATCTGCAGAGAGAAGCAGCTTGGGGAAGATCACAGGACAGAAGTTTCAAAATTAGTCTACCAGGTAAGGCACTTGGGCAATGCAAGGACAGGCACAAGAGGCTGCGATCCTGAGGCCAAGCGTGCCATCTAGTGTTGGATGTTGTTCGTCAAAGGGAAAGCGTCAATTAATCTCTTCAATGTCCACAATATCCCTAATATATCCTTCAATCACTTACTGGACAGGCCATTGATACCATGCTTGGGTATCGAATGTAAGGCTCAAGAATAATAATAACTTGTCACCCTCATGACGTTTGGGTGGTAGGTGTGAATGATTTGTGGACATCTTTTATTTGAAATCTGCCAATCCAGATCCAAGGAGCACATTCAAAAAGTAATGAGTCTTCTGAAGAAACAGAGCTGCACAACATTACCATCAAATACCTGAAATATACTGTGGACACTTCGATGGTCACTTATTTCAGTAAACTGCTGGAAGCGAGAGCTCAATGGGATGTGCAACAGATTGTAACAATATACTTTTCCTGAAACTCCAGTAAGGAGGACAATATAACCCAATTATCACACTTATATGATAGAAAAATAAGTAATGAAGGTTGAAGACATGCAGACAGCCATTTTTTTTTGTTCTTTTGGTTCTTTTCAGCTACTCCATGTTCAGATATCAACCATCAAATCCACAGCACCACTGTCATTCCAGCAGTTCTCTTGGCACAAATACTCTGAGGAGCGTAGATTTCTAACATACATTACCACATAGTTCTCCTAAACAATTGCTAAAATCTCTCATGGCACAATAGAGACAGATATGAACACCTGAAATGTTGTGCATTCCCACAAATATCAAAGTGTAAATTCTTTGGGGTGAGGCATCGTTGTTTTTTCAGCTGTTCCATTTCAGGCCCCTCAAATAGAGATACTAGAAAACATTGTGGGTGAGCAGGGTTCGAGGGAAGAAGTTGTATTGCAGTCAGAGAGATGTGGAAAAGACTGTGAAAATCTATGGAAACACTTCATTTAAGCAACTCTTGTCTTCTTGATGTACTGCTAAAATAAACACTGATGTGCATGCAGGCACCATTGTGGAGGGCAGAATAAGGGGAGAAAAAGGAGGGTAATTCATAGATATTGAGTCACATTTTCCCTGCTGTTTTAGTGTAATAAAACAGCACTATTAACAGCTGCAAAGCGACTTTATTATATATCTTACCCTGTGTAACTTAGTGCCAAAAAAGTCACTAAGATTGCCCTCCTGTGGTGTGATACTCCCACGACTTTCCTCATGTCAGGTCCAGTCATCCCATAGCAACAGATTTTGCCAGGTCAGTGAGGTGATCCAACTGAAAATTAACTGGGAGTGGAAAAAGTTTTCTATCAGATAGCCACCAAAAATTATGCCAAGGTCAAAATGTGTGTTTCTTCTCAACACACAGTTTTTAATATCATTATGTGCCTAAAGGCTGTCTTGGTTGCAAAAACGCATAGAATATTGAAAAGATGGACAATTAGAAGATTTCTTCAGTGAGAGTCATCACATTTGTTATCTATAGTTCAATATTGGATAAATAATCATTCAAGACTCTGCATCTGAAGCTGAAAGCAAGCAGGAACACTGGGAGCCACTGAATTTGTAGTGAACTTCTCTGATTTAAAGAGAATGTAGCTAGGACAGCACCCACACTAACAACAGCCTTATAGAATCATATAATCAGCTGAGTTGGAAGAGACCTCTGAGATCATCAGTCCAACCCTTGATCCAACGCCACTGTGATCACTAGACCATGGCACTAAGTGCCATATCCAGTCTGATCTTAAAAACCTCCAGGGATGGTGCATCCACCACCTCTCTGGGCAGGCCATTCCAATGCCTGATTACTCTCTCTGTAAAAAATGTCTTCCTAATATCCAACCTAAACCTCCCCTGGCAGAGCTTAAGCCTCTGCCCTCTTGTCCTATCGCTGGTTGCCTGGGAGAAGACACCAACTCCCACCCGGCTACACCCTCCTTTTAGGTAGTTATAGAGAGTGATGAGGTCACCCCTGAGCCTCCTCTTCTCCAGGCTGAACAACCCCAGCTCCCTCAGCCTCTCCTCACACCACTTGTGCTCGAGTTCCTTCACCAGCTTTGTTGCTCTTCTTCAGGAATAGGGTGCAAGCCCAAATCGCTCCCTGACTAGGCTGGAAGTTTCCATGTATTCTTTGCCCAGCAGTGAACCAGCTTGAAGCCACTGCTTGCAGGGAGGCTGCGTGCCAAAGTAAGTAACACACAGAAATTCATAGTGTTCCTCCCAGCAAACTGCTTTTGAAGCATGTTACAGCAGGACAGCTCCCGAGAGTAGCACATCTCCTGTAGGAAGCACTATTTCAGACTTTGATGTGCAGCAAAGATATAGGAGAAATATCATAGCCTTTCTCAATTTCAGCACCAATGATCACAGTAGTAATTCAAATACGAAACCAAGGACTCATTTGCACTGAATATTAATGCAGGTGTAATAGATAAAAAAACTGGCAGGAGTAGTTTTCAGAACAATGCATCTGTCAGCCACAATCTTTGAAACAAATCCAAGTCTCACAGAGCAGATTCTTCCCCTTTCTTGAAAAAGGGACTCAATACGATCAGCTACATCTTCTCAAAAGAAAACATTTGGACTCTTTTCTTTTACAGACTTTGATCCAACATCAGAATGGCAGTGATTTCAGTGGAGGTAAGATCTTGAATAAGGTTTGGGCATTTAGCTGTCTTTGAAGCTAGGTGTTCACTTTTGTCAAGGGACTTCCTTGACAGCCTGAAGACGAAAGCCTCTTTTCATGACAAAAATAGAATAAGCACCATTTTGGAAAAGTGCTCTGCTGGCTTGTCTTGACATTTTGTTGCAGGAATCACCTTGAGTTTCACAAAGAAGCTATTTCCCATGTTGTTTGGCTCATATCTGCTCAAAAGGCTAGTGCAGGTGGTTCAATTATAGTGGGGACTGGGGGGCCTCCTTCAGATCTAAGTGTCTGTTGGACAAAAGACAGGCAGGTGAATCATTTCTTAAATATCACCAGTCACTATCAGCTTATAACCACTTCCTGCAAAGGCAGGTGAACCACTTGTTAAATATCACCAGTCACTACCAGTTTATAACCAGCTCCTACACAGGAGTAATTCCACTGAAGTAAACGGAGTTGTGCAAGCAGAACACTTGACCTGAGGACTGATTTCATCAATGATTATAAAATAGTCTAGTATTGTCTTGCTAGTCATTCAATCTACCTGCAAAAAACTGCTTTTAACCCACAGAAACTATAGAACTAAACCTGCTTACAACTTCAATTTTCATGTGAAGGTGCATTTCAAAAGTTATAAGGTTAGAACATGCAATTTCAATAGTAAAACAATGAGAATTAAACAGCCTCTTTTATGCATGGGTCCCTTAAGAAGATCCTTCTAGCAAAACCAGACACCTCTTCCTGTCAATATCCCAAAGTACCCTCTCTCTCTCCTGTTATACTTTGGTGAAAGAATACTTCATGTCATCTCCATTACTTTCATGTTTAATGGCATTGGAATGAAAGAAATGACACCTTACAGAATTAGGACCCAGAGTAGCATCCCTTGGAGGCTGAGTTTCAGATCATTATTTCTGCTGACACCGTGCAGCTGTTGCGGAGGTTTCTTTTTTTCTAGGAGCAAATTCGGATGTTTTTTCGTTTTTTTCTCTTTTTTTCTTTTCTTTCCTTTTTTTTTTTTTTTTTTTTTTTTTTTTGCCACAGAAATCTTTAGCGGGAAGAGGAAGGCACGGCTTGTTGGATCAGTGATGTAACACCAGCTGACAGGTGGGTTTCAGGGAACTCTCTGGGGCCATGGCCTCTTTAGTGGTTTTACCACTCTAAACTCAATTACAGTGGAGTTTCACGCTCCACAGCAAACTCCAGTCCTTTTTTGATAAAAACTCTACAAAGTAAATAAGTCATGATGATGATATGGGTCTACCATTTAATATTCATTGAAGTACATATGTTTGAAAATTGGAAGCAGAGTTTAATCCATTTTCATATTTATATCAACATGAAGCTTTAAAAAGGATATCTTTCTTTTTCTCAGAGAATCTTGGCAATTTCTGGTCTGACAAGATAAATAAAGATGTAAAAAAATCACTTTAAATATACAAAGACCCAAGGAGATTTAAAATGCAAATCTTAAAATATATATCCTGAATCTGCTCACTTTCAAGGGGGAGCATGTCTTCCTTCTGTGTGATTTTCAGTTTGATTAAAATTATATAAAATACTTTAAAAGATCCATAATTCTTGACAATATATGCATAATTTGATCGCAATCTACCTATACCTTATTGTACAGGGCACTGATGGTATAACAGGTAATATATTTCATAAAGGGGCTTTTATATTTATGAGCAATTTCCTCCCTCATTTAGACATATTAGTTTGATGTAACTTTTCAGTCTTTGCTATATTTAAAGCCACAGCAACCATCAGATTTTGGTTGTGCATAGGTATAACAGCTAAATCAAGACAGACAGAGTAGCCTTTATGAGAACTACACATACAACTAGCAAAATAAACAACACGTTGGTCTCAAACAAATTATAATTTGCAAAAGCCCATCTCATATAGCATTAAGTTTAATCATTATTTTATAACATCAGACAGGTTTTACTGCCCACATTTACAGACTTTCAAGAGAAACTAAAAGAAAGACATAGCAAACTTCTCTTTGTCTCAGTGTTGTATTTTAGATCCCTGAAAGATAAATGAAGCTGGTGAAAAAAGAGTTAACCTAATGATGTCGTCTTTTATTTGACTGAATGTTTAAGCATGGTACTACGGCTGATGGCACCTTGTTTAATAATGCAGTACATAGCTTCCTAAGGGGACAGGGCTTGATCTGAAAACTGAATATGGTGCACTCTAAATTCTCTTCCCTGAGGAAGGCTGACTAACTGATAAGTGCCATGAGCTAGCGCAGGGACTGATTCTGTCAAATCAAGCTCAAATGGAAGGCACAATGTAGACTCTTCTCAAGTCTTAGTGAAGTAATTTGAGCAGACATTTGTGACATTAGACAGTGCATCAACTATGGAATGCTGTAAAAGTTCACTGTCTTACTACAAGGTGGTCTTTAGATGACAGGATAAAGAAATCAGTGCAAATTTGTTAATGTAACAACTTGGAAAAGCATGCTAAAAATGTCACTCTATTGGGATATGTGATAAAATGTATAGGGAAGTGACTGCCAGTTGGGTTTCCTTGCGAATCCTTCATTAGAACTCCTGTGGAAGGCATAAAAATAGGGAAAGGCAATAAATACAAAGTCCGTATTAGGTGTTATCAGCTTAACTTCTGTTTTTCCTGAGAAAAAAAAATTCCAATTGACAGCTGAAGCAAGAAAATCCATTGTTCAGCTGTTTGTCTCTCACTTTGGGATTATATCATCATTCAATTCAAACTTCCCATACTGAAGTCTTTGAACATCTTTTCTAAATGGGGACTAAAGAACAAGTCTTTAAAGTCAGAAAGAAAATTGTACAAGTTGAGAAGGAGGTAAAAGCTGTTAATCACACATAAATAATACACCAGTACACAAGAAATAACTGAGGGAATCAGCAAGAAAGACTGGAAACTAGTGGAAATTTTTGAATAAATAGAATGGAAAATAGCAGAAAAAAGGAATTTTTCATTAGTAATTCATGTTTGTCTAACCTTGGTTTTGTATTTCAAGTAAACAATGTGTTCTGGTTATAAGAAATGACGAAAATCTCTGCCAGGTTTCCAGTAAAAAATCTGACAAATTGCTACCTGTGAAAATTAGAGATGAAATTAACAAAGGAAAACATGGAGTTATTAGTGTGTATATACCAGGATAATTTTAAAAACAAACTTTTTCAAAAGTTCTGTGACCTTTACAGGAAAATGACATTGTGCTGACAACAGGGGTCAACGTCTGCTGTGCACACAGACACAGCATATCTGAGAAGGACCTGATGACTGGAAAAATAAACTATGAAGAAGTGGTTTATCATACAACACAAGATTGTGCATTTGGAGACATAACAAAATCTATGTTGCAAGCTGAGAATCCATCAGCTGGACAGGGAGCATGATTTTGGTGTAATGAGTGGTGACAGAAGGAGTTGCAGATGGCAATCTGATGACAGCGTGAGAAAGGCAAGTGATACCAAACTGGTACCAGCTGAGACTTTTCTGTTGAAGATCTACTAATATCAATGTACTCTTTAGGCGACACCTTACTATGAAGCTTTCAGGTCACCTAGTTCAGGAAAGAATTCATCAGACTGGAACGGTCCTGCAAGAAGATGCTATCTGATGTATGAGAAGAGAGTGACCTGTTCAGGCTGATGACAGGTGTCATTTTCTTTCAGGAAATATAAGAAATAAGAATTTCCATTTCACCACCATGACAGGCAAATGAATGACTGGCTGCATGTGGGCCAAAGGGCTGCTGGAGGAAGCTCCTGTGGAGCTTCTGGAAAGCAGCTTCTCATCCAAGCAGTGAAGGCAAAAAGGCTGCTCCCCAGCACAATGGTTTTTAACAAGCTCAGGCAGAGAGTTCCAAGATGTGTCATGTGTGGTCATGTTTGGTGTGAAGACCTAGGAGGTCGTCTCCTTGCATTATGTTGGGTTGTATGAAGCTCTCTAACTGTACTGTTATCAGTGGTATGCTCAGAGGTACTATTTAGGTCAGTGTCTGAGAAGTGTCCTCGCCCAAAGTACTATACAAGTAAATACATTAATAATCTTGTACTAATGGACCATGGGGAGAATTTTCAAAGGCATTTAGAACCTGCAGAACTTCACAACCAGCGATGTTAATGACATTAAATTTAAAAAAAATGAAAATTTGAGAGGGATCTTCTGCCACCTTGTTCTACAGAGATGAAGTAAAGATCCAAGTATCCTTCCAGTGCAGGTGACACTGAAAATTATGAGTAACAAACTCATATTCAAGCTTTAAATCTTGTAATTCTACATCTTTCATATGCAAAAATGTCTGGCTTTCACATCATTTTCACAGATTCACCAAGCAGTATGATCAGATTAGCCTGACTAATCTTTCCAAGGGAGTTGTCCTACAAAAACTTTAAATAGATGTTTTCAGAATAAGCATTTATATTAAAATTGATCAAGTTTCCAATTGCATTCAGTCTTCTCATCACTGAGTCTTAAGGGACAAATATTAAAACCCAATAGCCTTTTAAAAAAGCCACCAAATTTCTTCAATCAAGTATTTCTGCAAACAGCTGAAAACCAGTTTGATTAAATGGCTTTAGCATGGGCTCAAACTCTGCTGCTCAGCTTTTATTTTAATGTCTTCCTCTTCTATGACCACCAGCCCAGAGGAACGGAGTCCTGTCCAGCCAGAACGGAGGATACTCAGCTATAGCTTACTTAGGAAGCTAAGGGGGAAAACCCCACAAGGATATTTCTAGTTAAGTAGGAAAAGATCAGATAATCACACGAGGCTTCAATCAGAAGAACAAGAGTGAAAAAAGACATTGTGATTTTTCAGGGACTTAGGTGGTCTCTCTGAACAGCAATATGCACTGGGTGTTATTCCACATCTTGAAGTCTTAAAGCAGGATTCACTGGGACTGATTTCACTGTTTCATGAGTAACATTTGTCCTGCAAGCCCCACTAGCATTGCAGCACGGTCTCAGTATGAAAAGAAGTAAATAGTCCTTAAAGACCTAATATTTAAGGTTAGCAAGATTTCCTTCCCTGAAGAGCTGACAGAGCAACTAATTACATTGACACAGAACTACTTTTAAGAACACTATCTGATAGAGATGAGACTCAAATAAATGAGAATTGGTTGAACACAGACCCCTGCTTTCTATTTTCTTTAACTCATTTACTTACTTGATTGTGTTAATTCCTGGAGACACAGCATATCAGTGCTAATGCTCAACTCAAAAGCCAATGCTCAGCTTCAGGTAGAGCATTCTGGCATATCTGCAGTAAGGAGCTCTAAGTCCTGCAGAATTAGCTGTAAGTTACCCTGCTTCCAGTGTCAGCAGGTAATTACATTTGGAAGTATCTGCATAGCAACTGGTGTTAGCTAGGGTCCCATTTTGGAATTTACCGTGTGACCATTCTACTGCCAACTAATTTATTTAACTAACTTAGAAACAGATTGTGAAGTAACTGAAATAAAGACCATATTACAAATCACAAAACAACACTATTTACTAGATGATAAAATAAGCACATGACGCACAAGAATGATACATTTGTAAAGAACAGTTTCTCAAGTTTGAAATAATTTATGAATAACTTAGGCATGTGATGTTCTTTTGTTGTTTTGCTGCAAAGGACGATGTCCTGTGGATCACAGGCAGAATTCTAAAAAGATGCAAGCCTATAATTGCTAAGTGATGCTATATATGGGAAGTTTAAAGTTCTGTACAATAAGGACATAAGGCAGGGGACTTTTACGAACAGTGTAAATTTTATACTGATGTGTAACTATGCCACAGACAGTTTCACTAAGAGTTGCCTTCAACCCTGACTCATTTTGGTACCCATTCTGACACCTTCTGTAGCTCATCTCTGGTATCTTGGTACAAAGAATTGCAGAGGCTTTGTAGCACTGTCAATAAATTCCACCAAGAATTTCTTCCATAGCTGATTGAAGCAGAAGCCAAAAAACTCAAGACAAAGGAACTTTACATTATTGTAAAGATCCATCAGCTTTGATTATCTTTCTCACACCTGTGGAGCAGAGTGTTGATCAAATATTGGATTCAGCTATGGACTACAGTCATAATGGAGTGTAGCATGTGGTGCTTATTGCTCATTATTCATCAAGACTGCAAGATCTTTTAACATCTCATGCAATATATCTCCTTTGGCTTTCTAAGACAATTCCTACTGCACTGGCAAAACTGAATATCTGCAAAATTGGAAAGTATTTTTCTATACCTTTCCGTTTGTAATACTATGTTGTAATACTATGGTATAATACTATAGGAATATTGATATTTTAAAATATTTTCCTGCCCATTTAAGATAAATGTTTTTAAATGCATGTCTAGAAAATCTGGAATGGGTTTATCATCAAAAGATAAAATTTTCATAATTTATTACAGAAAGTCATCTAGAAGTCACGTTCACATACAATTGTACATCATTACGAACTATAAGGGTCACAATATTTAAAGCAATGCATTATGCAGAAGGTCTGATGATGTTCACAACAGACCTTTCCAGCTAATCTGAAGTGATTTTCTTTAAAATCATGAACATACTCCTAGACTACCATTCATTTTCCAAGGACAAACAGCGGAGAAGTGATGACAGCACTATAAAACTTTTTCCTTACACTTTCACCAGTTTGAGAATGTATTGTTTGATAATGTAGTGTCATTTTCTTTCACTGACAGAAAATGGAAACATCCCCAAGCAATGCCAGTGGCTACCCTTGAGGCATTTTGCTTTAATATCTCTATGCCTCAGTTTTCCTATTTTAAAAAAATGTTCAAAATATTCATTCACACCAGCAGGGTGTTGCAAAGTTAAATTTAATATTGTTTATAAGATGCTTTTAGAGCATCCAACTGGAAGAATGATAGATATGCAAAACAGAACCTCTTGTAGCTATTATTCTCAGACAATTTCTGTTGAATTTGTATAAAAGGAATACCGATTATTCTCAGACAATTATTTTCAAACAATTTGTATTGAAGTTATATAAAATGGAATACTATTTTTTGAGCAATATAAAGAAAACTCGGCCATTATTAAAGAAAATATATTTCTTGCAAATAAACAATAATAAATTAAAATTGAAAATACATCAGATCACTCAGCCTTATCTGATAAGATAGCCTGCTAATATGCAGATGCACTGGACATCTGTGTCATAAAGACGTGTTACATGAACACAGGCCCAGCGTCATCCTTGTCTCTTCTTGTCAGGAAATGTGTACAAAGCAAAACAAGTGTGTGTTTGCTCTTGATGTGCAACTTTCAGGGAAGGAGAAATATAAGACACTGCTTACTAGTTTTTGTTTCTGGTACTTGTCTGTGAATCCTGTCAAATTCACACTTTCAAAGGAGAATCTTAACATAGTTTTCAGAGCATGAGGACAGCCTAACTTGCTCATTCCAGTCATGTTCAAATTAAATAAAAGCAGGCAACATGTGCTCTGGTATACAGGACTGGAAGTCAGACCAAGTCTGTTCTTAGCACTGCCATCCCCTTTGCAACTTTAGTCATAAAACTCTGAATTTTCATTCCCATGACCATAAATTTACTGCTGCACTTTTTCCATAAGACAGCTTCACTTTCTTCCACACAAAAGAGTCCATCCTTCTCCTCAGATGCTGACATTGAAGCTACTGTGAACTAGCCAACACTTGAGTTCTGGTTTTTAATTGCTTGCACCATCCATCTTTACCACTCCCAATTCTGCACAGGCCCAGAATGGCAACAATTGAATCAAAACCGCAATTTACACTGAAGTTTTTAATTCCTTGTAGGCCAATGTGTAAGCAGGTCAGACCAATATACAATCTAAAATATTATGAATATTCAGAGTAACACATGAGTTTCTGTAAGGCCTTACCTGGACCAGAGGTACTTGCTACTGTAACACATGAACCCAAGGAAATGGCCAGAATGAATATACACGCTTCCAGTATTACGAATAAAAGTTAGTGAGCCACAGGAAAATGTGTTACTCAGGAACAGAATACAGAATGGTGCCATTTTCAACAAATCAGAGTTCAGCAACATCTGAGTAGCCCTATATTTATCCATAAATGTAATAATTAATGTAAAAATAAATAGATGAACTGAACAGGGATTTTTTTTTTTACTGATACACCACCATCTCACTACCTGGATGTCTGAAGATCTGGACTGGCTTTGTCCAAACCACAGCGCTTTTGGGACTCTTCGGATATTTCATGAGCTAGAAATTCAGTTCTATAAAGCACCAAATCCACTGGGAAGCATGAATTATAACGTGATCCAGGACTATCCCTTCTGTTCAAGCTCTCCCACTGAGCCCTCACCTGGCTGGGTACAAGATGGAGTGCCATGCGGGTGGGCACAGGTGAGCACATGGCTCTTCCCACTCTTTCCTCATGGCGCCATGTTGGGTGCAGGTGGCAGGAATGGGGAGGAGCCCACCCGTGCCGGAGAGACCCTCCCTCCCTGTGGCTGAGAGAATAATCCCCTCAAGAGTTCTTTCTTAATTTAAAAATATTAATGGGGAAGCAAATAATGAACCAGAAGAAAACTAAGAGAGAAACTTTATTTCTCCGTCCCCAGTCCTTTTCCATACTGACATGGTGGGGATGGGCAATGCGGGCTGTGAAACCTTGTGCTCTGACCCTGGGCAGTACTGGCTTGGCACCACACTACGTCATTTTCTCCAAGACCAAATGAAATGCCTAAAAATAGCAAGGCTTGCCCAAACATTTATGGTTTTAGCTTCGCTCAGTTGTCTTCACATTCAGACCTCTTTTATTCTTCTGCCCCATCCCTCTGATTAGATTACATTCCTCTTAGTTGTGGGACCTGGGATTACGCCTGAGCTGGGAACTGGAGGGAATACAGCAAAGCAGTCTAAAAGGGAAGGGGGAATATTTCTGACATTCCTCCCAGTGAAAGCAAGCAGCAATTGACCAAACACACAGTACATCCTCACTCGGGCACTTACACACTGGGTGAAAGGGTCAGCCCTTGATCTCTGTGTTGCCTTATTGCATTTCCCACAAGGCATTACCTTTGTTGACAGATTCCATCCTTCTCATCAATGAGGACTGTCATCTGGTCCCTCAGGCTACGCTCTCGACTGCTTCAATTGATCCTTTAGTTTGCCTTTATTTCTCAATGCCATTGTTATCACTGTTGCTGGGATTTTATATGGGCAACTGGGTATTATTGTAAGTCTAAATCACAGCACTTCAATTTTAAAAAACCAAATAATTAAAAAAATAAGGTTGTTCAAAATCCTTGAGCTTTTCTTTTGATTGTGTTTAACATTTCTAAACGCTACATCCCTCTCTCATTTCATTCTCCCCTTGTTAAGGGGCTCTGCAAGACTTTCAACCTCACTGTCAACTACTGCAAAAAGAGTAAATCAGGTAGCAACTGGTTTCAGCTGAAGTCTACAGTGATTCTTACTGGCATTGCAAAGCTTACTTGAATTCACAAGGGGCTTAAAAAGCACTGAGATGGCAGAGATTGTTGTGGCAGAAGCAACTGGAAAATGTCCTGAGATTGAAACACAGACATATTAACATCACCCTTGTGGACGCTAATGACTTGCACTTTGAAATGCCAGAGGCTCATACTGCCAGCTAAAACAAAGAAAAAACCACATTTTTAGTCTCCAAAGACTTTAGATCTTTCCAAACTCTGAGGGCAAATTCAGCCATAATGTATTTTTGCAGTAGAGCAGGGCAGCTCATGCATGCCACTGGGGGAATCATTGCCTGGAGTTGCTGTAGGCACTGTAGTCGGTATAGCTAAATAAAACAGCAGCTGAAAACCTCGGAGAGGTTAAACTAGTAATGAAGCATTCTATAATGCAATGCAATCAAACCTAAACAGTCTGAAGGCATATCTTGCTGACACTCACAACCTTTCCCACTGAAATGTATTTATTGAAAGGACCACCAAACACAAGGATTTCTACACAAGCGCTACAATTTAAATTGACACATAGTTAGAAAAAATATTTTAATCTTCTGATGAAGTAACAATGTCCTACTTAGACATTTCTGGATGAGGAGTTCTTTTAAGAGCTTACTAGTAATGCCAGATTGGAAACTTTCCGAAACTGTAAATGTTTAAAGGGCTCTACTGGAAGAAATGGAAAGGTAACAGGAAAGGAAGAAAACCAGATCCTGACAATAAAGCGAAGGCTGGGAAAAGGCTTAGAAGGAAATATTTGGAACAAAAAGTTTAAAAAAAAAAAAAGAACTGGTTTGAGTGGGAAAATATCTGTAGGACAGGAAAAATACAGAGCCCAAATTCAGACCCAGTATAAATCTAATGATGAACCAAGCTGAAGAAACTTTAAATGGACTGGGGAAAAGTGTATTTCATTTTTTTCATACCTTTCAACATGCAAAAGAAAAGAATTCCAAGTTTTATTTGCTCACATTAGAAATGTGAGCCATATGTATGTTTTTCTTCACAGATTCCATGGATGGCTAAACAATGAGCAGGATAAGACATTTGTGCTATATGGATTGCATTAAATCTGAGTAACTGAGAAAGTAATTTATACCTTCCCTAATTGAAAATACATCTTCTTAAGGATATAAAAGCACTAACGAATGTTACAGTATGTTCTCAGGGATCTTCTGCACAAAATTTTAACAAAACATCTCTTTTAAGAGATTTTATAATAAACCAAAAGAACTCAAGTAAAAGGGCTTTCTTTTATTTTCAACTTACATTTAAAGTAATTCTTATAAGAAAACAAATCCAAAGAAGAGAATGTTTTGTTAAAGTCAAGGGAGAAAGCATTGTAAAAGAGGTGAAAATACAAAAAGACACAGATATAAGATAGATAGAAGATATAGAAAACTTTGTATGGTCATCCATGTATCAAATATTCATGGCAGAGTTTGGTGTTTGTAAAGAAAACACATTTACTCAATGAACTTTCGGGTCTGCACCCCACAATTGTTTAGGCATTTCTCTATCCTCACATATGTCTTAGTAAAGACATGCCTTAGGTACATTTAAGCCAGTGGCTGGAGTTGTCAGAAGAGTAGTTAAAAACATGAAAGTAAATGTGAGAGTGTGAATTTTATAGGCAGAAATTAACAAAACACAGAAAAAAGTGAGTAAATTCCTCAAAAAAAAAAAAAGAGGAAATAAAAGCAACCAAAAAACATAAGAAAACTGTTAAATTCTGAAGGCTAATAATGGGAAAAAATGTAAGATTTTAACTTGCCAAGATCCTCCATGTAAGAGCTGCATTCCATTCTTCTTTTGGCCTAACTTGTGAATAGGCCAAACTCTTCCTATTGGAGTCCCAATGCATTCCAACTAATTCACTGTGCATCTTCTAAATTACAATTTGATGTAAAAGTGTTAGAAGTGGTTTTATAGTAGTTAAGATTCTATTTGCTCTTGTAAAAATCTCTGAAAGTCTGAGCTTGAATTTGTCACACAGAAACAAACTTTACTAAAAACTCTGGGAAGATGGAGAGTCTTGACCCAATAGAGAGAGTTAAATTAAATGAGCCTACATGAAAGAGAGTGCTCTTAATCTAGAATGAGAAAGTCATCGAAGATTCAAATGCAACCTGGCCAGAATAAGTGTGCAGTAGTACTGAATAGGAGTAAATGAAGCAACATAAACTAATATAATTGTTATTAAGCTTATCCATAAGCCCTTGCATACCCTAAAACGCTATTGATGAAGCCCTTACATTGAAGTTCTACAAGAACTAGAAACAACTTTGGGCTGTGAACATACAGATTTCTTTGTGCATTTAACTTTTTTTAGGGGGGGAATGCAGAATGTAAATTTAAAGCATTGTATATATCACTGACTAAATCTTTGTGGAGCCTACCTAATCAGGCATATTTTCACTCTCAGTTTAAGTTTTATATATACTTCAAGAAATTCTTACGCTACAATAAAAGTTTAAATTTGTTGATAAATTATATCAAGCTTAATTCCAGAATTGCATTCAATGCTGAAAGAAGCTAAGTAGGACTATTGATGAAGATCATACCTAGGATATGAACAGCTAACAGCTGTCACCAGGTTCCTTCTCTTACGTTCCGCTCCCTAGCTAAGACACAAGAAAATATGCCACCTGACTGACTTCAGTTAGAGTGTTACAAAGCACTGGAACCTGTCAGCAGTGTTAGAACCAACTTAGTAGTATTCTACTAAAATCTTCACTTAAATAAGGATTAGTAACTCACTAGATCACATTTTAAAAACTGAAAATGTTAAAAGGTTAAAATGGCCTCAGTGCTAAAACAACACAGGCACCATCAGTCTCTCAACTTTCCATGTCTGCACAGGCTCACTCCTTGCAATCACCTTGTGTTTGCACACACAGAGGAGGGACACAAAGATGTTCAGAGGGCTGGAGCATCCCTCCTGTGCAGACAGGCTGAGAGAGTTGGGGTTGTTCAGCCCGTGGAACAGAAGGGAGACCCTATGTAGAAGCCTTCCAGTACCTAAAGGGGACCTACAAGAAAGCTAGAAAGGGACTTTCAAGAAGGGCATGCAGTGACAGGACAAGAGGCTTTAAACTGAAAGAGAGTAGGTTTAGATTAGTTATTAGGATGAAATGCTTCACTGTGAGGGTGGTGAGGCACTGGCACAGGTTGCCTGGAGAAGCTACAGCTGCACTGTCCCTGGGAGTGCTCAAGGCCAGGTTGGATGTGGTTTTGAGCAGCTGGTCTATTAGAAGTCAACTCTGTCCATGGCAGCTGAGTTGGATCTAGATGATTTTTAAGGTCCCTTCCAACACAAACTATTCGATGATTTGTGTGGTTGTACAGCGTAAAGGGCTGGGAAGATCATCTGGCTTAAAACTAATCCAGACTGACACATCGCAGTCTACAACTTTCTCGTAAGCAAAAGAAGAGGACAGGCACTGATCTCTTCTTCTGGTGACCAGTGACAGGACCTGAGGGAATGGCCTGAGGTTGTGTCAGGACAGGTTTAGGTTGGATATTAGGAAGAGGTTCTTCACACAGAGGGTGGGGCTGGAACAGGCTCCCCAGGGCACTGGTCACAGCACCAAAGCTGACAGAGTTCAAGAAGTGTTTGGACAATACTCTCAGGCACATGGTGTGTCTCCTGGGGATGGTCCTGTGCAGGGCTAAGTGTTGGACTTGATGATCCTTGTGGATTCCTTCCACCTCGGCATAGTCTGTGATTCTGTGATCCATCTGGTTTATCAAGTGACTATACAAACACTTGTGTCAGCACAAGAGGATGGCACAGATGCAAAATACAGTTTGAGGGAAATAGTTTTAATATGTCCTCCTTGCTACCTCTCTCAGCGTGTTTCTCAGCTCCTGGTGACAGATTGTTTCCCCCACAGACATCACACTGTTCACACAACAGCCTTCACACTCTGATACACAGTCCATTGCTTCAAAAAGAACAAGTACTTTCCAATATATAAAGATGAGGTTAAGCTTATTTACTTGATAAATCAAAATTCTTTCAAACTTTTATATATAAATTTCCCCGACTCATGTTCCCTTTCTCTTCCTCCGTGAATTTTTCAGGATACACAGTAAAACTGGATGCTAATGTTCATTAAATAAGAAGCGTGTGGACGGATTTAAACAGAGCAGTGGGGATGGATACGGCATAGCATTGTCCTAAAGCACTAATCAAAGACGTGGAACTGACAGAAGCACACATCAGTGGATCACAGCACTGGATGGTGTTCTCAGCACTGCAACATCTCCCTTGCATCACCTAGTGCTGCCCTGACCCACACACAGGACATTCACAGGCAGGCACCACAGAGGTAATGCTGCATCTCCAGGCAGCTTTCCTCTCCATTGAAGTCCTCTTGAGCAGTGACCACTCATTCCAACACACCTGAATTTACATGTGTTGAAATAACTTGGTCATTGTTCATCCTGTACCAGTTGGCAACATGATCCAGGATAATTCTGTGTAAGTGAACCATTTCCATCATTTCCTGCTCCATGACTTTTCTCACTAATTCAAACAAACTTTTCGTTTATGTTTAAAGGAAAGCCTAACCAGAGCTAAAAACTATCTCTATATAACCTCACTAGACTATAATTTATTTTGCTAACTATTCCTAGCAAATACAGTTTGTTTGCTTGTTTCTTAGTAGTTAGCTCATTCTGAATTTACTGCTGTTGAAGAGCAATCATTTTTCAATTGGTGTCACTAAGTCAAATGCTCTATAAAAGTGTGCTAACACAGCTGTCACCTGTATCAATAAGACTGGTAGTCCTTCTGAACAAAAACATTTTCATTTGACAAGACCTAATTCCTATGAAATCATGCTGGTTAACATTAACTGTGTTCTCAGCATTTAATTCTCTGTTGAAGTCCATTATCAGTTGGCCTGTTACTTTCTTGAGGTTCTGTGCCTAAATAGCTGCCTCATATTACATTTCTCAAGTCATGTCTTTCATGCAACAACAGTAGCATATCATACTCCAGAATCTCTGGAACCTCTCAGATGTTCATTTAAAGTCAACATCTTGGTCCAGCCAGACTTGTTAAGAATCACTTGTGATGAGTTGTTTCCACCTGCTTACATAAAACCCATAGAATCATAGAAGGGTTTGGGTTGGAAGGGACCCTAACGGTAACCTGCTCCAATTCCCCTGCCATGGAGAGGGTCATCTTCCACTAGACTAGGCTTCTCAGGGCCCCTTCCAAGCTGGCCTTGAGAGCTTTCAGGGATGGGGCACTCACCACATCTCTGGACAAGCTGTTCCACTGCCTTACTACTCTCACAGTAAAGAATTTCTTCCGAATATCTGTTTCTTCCTTGCTTTTCGTTTGCAAATGTTGACTACAGAGTACTTGCATACCAATAAGGCAGTAGATCAGGTATTGGGACACCAAGAAATTCTGAATAACAGAAGATTTATAGACTGCCTAAACTTCAAAAAAGATTCAAGGCAACACAGAATGATTTTCACCAAACCTAGCCCAGTGCATGCTGGAGAGACATCTGGTCTCTTGGATGAAAGGGAAATTTTCCAGGAATCAGATGTAGCCAGAAGCTCCTTTGCAAAAGAGAATGAAGAATCCTTCAATCTCAGTTTGTCCTGCAAGTTTCCAAATCTACCCATATAATTTAAGAACTGGTTATTTTTTTTTCCCTTGCTAACATTTATTCAGCTCAAATATTACAAATATGTGGGAAGAAATTCTCACTGTGAAAGATGCAATATGCTCTTCCTTCTGAAAATAAGCAGCTCTTACTGGTACTTTCCAAAGAACAGCAACAACCAAGAAACAAAGTGAATGGGGACAAAGCTGTTCTTTAAATTTCATTTTAAGCCAATATTCAAAATCCAACTTGGTGGAGCATGAAATTCTTGTCCGAGTCACTGATTTAGTAAAATAATCAAAAAGTGTTTCATGGCTGCATCAGAACATCCATTTGCCAATAATAAGCAGAGGATTTTGCAGAGTGAATCCATGTTTGAAGTATTTCTTCCCACACTGCTAAAAATACCATCTCTTTTGCATGTTTTTGATCAATGCCTTTAAAACCTCAGTTTACAGAAAAACGCAAATACTTTTATGCCACAGAATCATGTATTTAAAGTCATTTATTAGACAAAGTATGGAAAAGTAAAACTGTTTTTTTTCATAGAAGACACGTTTAAAGTGTCAATATTTTTTTTCTTCCTTTGCAGAGGTAATTTGTGCTGCACCTTGGACAGCCCAATATATTTGACTGTTATTTATTCTTAATTTATTCAGACAGTATCTGCCCCAAGGGAAATATCTTAGCTTTCCAGCCTTCACAGGTTGCAGCAATGGGAAAATATCAGGAATAGAATCCACGTTGCTGAAACAGGTTACTCTCGCCAGTTAAATTATTCCCTTTCCAGTCATCCTAACTGAAGTTTATGGAACCAAATGTTTGAAGGAGTTTGCAGTATTTAAAGATAAATGTTTATTTTGAGTAGTATAAAAGTTAAGTAGCTAGGAAAATATAAAGTACTTGTGTGCTGGTTTAAAGGTAAACCAGCAGGAGGAATGAGTCTAACTCACAAACAGATTACAAGTCAGAATTATAGTT